>CM046861.1:11471808-11935457 GCA_025617745.1 Heliocidaris erythrogramma
TGCAATTTTATATTATTCATAACCTAATTGTATGAAGGAATTTTGAGTATTTTTTTATCATCAACCGAATTGTGCTTGGGTAAATATAATTCTAGAGCTCCTCTGTACATTACTTTTGTATTGCATGTCCTTTTGAAGCAGCCTTCATATTTAATATGTTGGAGAGTTCACTGCCTAACAAAACTATATATCTTGAGTTCATTGTGTTTATGGGCCCATGGCTTTTTGATGTATGGTTTCTAACTAGATGGGCACATATCTTTATAGTGTCTTTGGGAGCTACACGTAAAAGAAAATCCACAAACCTTGTTATTGTGCGAGATTTGCATGCAAAAAACACATTGGTGATCATAATTATAAGCAATTATTAATGCAATTTATGCATTTAAATAATTATATTTTCACTTCTAATTCTAAACTTACCATCCATAGCTGCACTTTAAAGATTATCAATCCTTAAAGCCCAAACATGTAAATACCAACGTTTTACAATATTTCTATAGTTGTTCGTGAAATATATGAGAGCCTTTTCCAGAGCAGTCCTTCTTATAGATGTTTCTTACATATGGGAGTATAAAAATGAGAAACTCACAATTTCTGTTTTTTAACTTTCACCATTAAGTAGAGGTAAAAGCATTATCATTCTTTTTATGTCAGTTTGGAAGAATATCATAGAAGAAATGCCCCCTGGAAAGGATTGCTCTTCAAATGCCCTCGTATTCAAAATATTTTGAGAGATAGCTGAAAATTGTGGACTAACATATCATGCCACATGTGTCTGTAGTCCCATATACACATTTTTCTGTTACAGTGCATGTGACATTCAGCAAGATTGAATCCATTTCTTATGAATTTGTCAATTTGGTGATTCCAAAACCTAGCAGTATACATATAAATATCTTATATACTGCATATTAAACAACGTTTCTCAATCGCTTGCAGACAGTTTCTTTCACAATGTAATCACATGACCAGAACTCAACCATCTCTTTAACCCCTTTTGTGACCATCGTGACCCAGTATGGAGTTTCAAACCAGAGGGCATCATTACAGACAGGATGACACTCTTCATCATAACATCGACATCTCATTTCCCACCGACATCCCATCTCACTGATTATTTCAAAACAGAATTCTCAAGATTTGCCCTCTTTTTCTTTAGACATGGCGCCTCACTTTTTTTCCCAACCATTCTCCCATTAACATTGGCATTTAAAGATGAAGATATTATGACCTGGAGGAATGAGGTCAAAAACTCATTCGTTTAACTCTTACTGTGCAAACGGTTTTAGCTCTCTTCAAAATTTTACCCAAATGTGATCAAGGCTTACTTTTCAAATGTCTCCACTTCATTAACTATCTTTTATTTAACAAAGTATTGTGTACAAAACTTGTAGGAAATTTATTACCATTTCTTATGATACCAAACACCATCACTTTACCCAACTTTATGCATAAGAATTATTGAAAATTACATTTGAGGTTGTTTGGGGGTTTTTTTGTCCATTCTTTTTGGTTTCTCTTTTGTTTACTATTGTTTAATGTTAAACTAACGTAATATCTTTTTTAAATTCTGCAATTTTCTCTGGAAATTTCTATGGTAGCATATAATTATAATCATATATTTAGAATGTCTGATGTACATTGAACACCATATATCTTTCCTGTGGTCAAACAATTGGTGAATGAAAATGACAAGTCTCTCTGTCACATATACGTGGCATCGGCAATGAAAGAGTTAACCATCCATTTAAAGTTTATAGCAAGTATAGAGTCTGTGTTTGTAAACGGAGGCATGTATCAATCTGATCAAATTCAAATTTGAGTTTTCTCTTTCAACATACTAAATGCATAGTATGTTATTTAACTTTTCAGTTTTCATTTTGTTTTTCAAGTATTTTGGATTAGATTTAAATTAATGCACTCTGATTCTTTATTTCAACTGTTACAAGTCAGTGTAACAAAGCTTTTTTTTTTTTGGCCTTGCTTTTGCTCACAGAACTTTTTTTATTTCTAGAGGTAAAGTGAGATCATTCAGAGGCATATTTATATTTCTCATTTTTAGAGCCTTTTTTTTTTTAATTTTCAAATCTCTTTGAAGCTTTAGCCGACATAAGTACAGTAGTTTTCCACTCCTTGTATCTTTTCATTGAAAGGGAAAAACCTGTAGAAAAACTTTGCTATTGCGCTCATGCAAGGCATGCTTCTATTTTGAGTCCCAAGATGAAAAATGGCCCCCTGTTAATGGCGGCTTGTTCTTACAAAGAGGGCGGAAGGAAATGAGGATTGAGACAGATATACCTCATTCAATCATACTATGATTTGAAAGCTTTAGGGTTTATGTACTACAGAGCACAAATATCTAGGTTATTAACCCCTAAACAGAAAGATGGTTAACTATTTTTAATCTGTTAAGATGGGTACTGATTCTATGTTAATTGATAGGCAAGTCCCAGCTATTTTGTACCATACATTATTTTTATTATTATTATTCATCGCACTTTCACAAATCAGTTGCAACAATTTGATCAAAGGTAAAAAAACAGTAATGAAGATTATAAATGCATATTTCTTTTTAATATTATTATTAATATTTTAGTACCTGATATTTGCATAGCGTTGCGTAGCCCACTAGATGTATGATCAGATGAAATATGAAGTGAAGCGACACTACATTTAAGGAGAGAATCATGTTGTGGTCATGCAAATGCGATATAAAAGGAACAATTCAGAAAGATGGATTATGTAGTGCTTAAAAACAATTGTATACTTTTAGGTTTTCAAATCATTAAAATGATAAGAAATGGAATGAATCATGCTAAAGATCACATACACCAAAGAGCACTGCACACAGTAATGGGTATATGGGACTGCACACTTACAATGTGCCATGAAAGTTTTGCCGAAAGTTTTAAACTATTTCTCGTCATATTTCAAATATCAAAACATTAAGGGCAATCCCTTTCAGGCTACATTTCTATGAGACTCTTCCACATTGCCATAAAAGAATGAGGAAGCTCACAAATCATTTTTCACTTTTCCCATTATTTTAATATCTGATTAGTTCGTAATTGCTCAATAAAGGGGGATATTATAAGGCATATTTTTGGGGGCATGATGTAATGAACTGTTTAATTCTAAACATGAATAACTCTCATCACGATACCAGAGTGAATTAATGTATAATTCATGCCACAAACCGCTCTTCGGAGTAACATTAATGGTCTAATAATACTCCAAATTAAAAGCAAAGAGGATGCGGTAATGAAACGATGCTGAACTAAGCTGTGATTATACCACCCACTTAACTTTTCGCTGAAATATTATTCCCACTTAAAAGGAAAAGGGTAGCAGGGGGTGTATAATGATAATCAATTTTCTTTGTGGGCAGTGAAGTCCTAAACTGGATGTGCTGATTACTCAAGAGTTCTGAGTATTTCATGTTTAATAAAGAGGATGATCAAATGATAGATCATCTTTTTATGATAAGTGCTTCTGATGATACTAATCTTTGATCTAGATTATGCCGTGGATAGGAGTGTTCTATTTTTGAGATGGCCAGTATATGGTGTGATCGTTTTCCCCCATATATAGATGCAATAAACAGTATGCATGATGTATTTCACCCTTTATTTGCCTGAATATTTAATTAAACATAATACTTTTTGTATCCGTTTGTGTGTTTAATTCTTGGAATGAGAATTTTTGTCGTTTCCTGGCAGATACCATATACGATGCATTCATTACTATCCTTCTCGTGTATATTGTGCTTTTTTATTCAGCATTTTATACTTGATTGCTTTGAATCTTTACATGTCTGTTGAGAGCCAGAAGGCCATTAACTCATACCATATAACACGGTGCTGAACAGACAATATAGCTGATGGTGTGTGCAACATGAAGTACCTTAACTGTAGTTATCCATTGTGATTTGCAAACCTGCATGTACATGCGTGCAGATTTTGACTAATTCACTGTTTAATTTCCTGTACAGGATTATGTAAATGTTTTCAGTAATCCATCCGGTAGTCAAAATCCAGTGCAGTAGTTACCGTTACAATTATTTGTTAGTTAGCTTAATAGCGAAACTCGATGGCACGTAAAAACGTGGGAAAGACGCATATGACAAAATTATTCCAAATCAAAATTTTATTCCATAGAGGCTGAACCAAAATATTAGAATTTAAATTAGCATTCAACTCAATGAACACTTTGAAGCAAAATAATATGAAAACTTTCATTCAGATAAGTCTGATAGATGCACAGACAAAACTAGCTATTTTGCTCTTTGCATCTTTCCGGCATCTTTATACATGCCATTGCATTCCGCTAAGCTTATTAAACTTTGATTATTTGCTTTGCATGGGTGCAGGTAGCTTTCTGCTTCATATAGACATTTATTATGGATGCCACTTACAAAACTGCATAACTCATTTGATATTTATTTTTATTGAATCTGTTAGCATGGTGTGATTTTTGCACTTGACGTACTCTAGAACATTGGTCATTCCATTCCGAAACATGGTAGTAGACATAGTTTGATTGAAATATCCAGTACCGGTATTTAAAATTTGAATACCCTCTATCACGAAGGGATATATCTTGTTATTCCATTTGAGTAATGAGGCATGATATCACATGGTATTTGTTATAATTTTCTTTTTGTTTTTTTATATTCTCACCTTTATCCTAATGTGTACTTTTGCAACTGACGTTTCTAAAGTCAGCATAATCTGTATATCGCTGTGGTTCAGTTACTTATAACATGAAATGATGCTTGTATATCTTTACGTAAAGACGAGCAGGCAATTCCTTCTTTGGCAGTTATGCTATTAATTGTCAGTGTTCAATTATGAAAGTGTTTTAAACTTACCAACAGAAAGTTTTGTTTTTGCATGTGTAGTATCGGTTGAATCTCAATGTTCATACTTTTCATCAAGAAGTAAAGAAGTTGACATTGGTGATGTAAACTTAAGTATTAGTTGTTCAAATCAACATTACAATAATGATGTAATGATTAAGAATATTTTGATCCAGTTCTAGAGATGTCAATGAGATATCTCCATAAACAGACCTTCTCTGGGAATCTTTTTAACCATACTGTAGATCAAAGGCTTGAAAACAACAAGGGTCTAGTAGACTGATACAATTATTGCGACCTCAAAATTTAAAATCCGGACCCAACAATTTTTCAATCATGACCCCTGTGAAAAATGTTATTATGGAGCCCTGCTGCAGATGATTTAAAGTGACAGTAAACTGAAGCTCCTAGATAGTTCCATCATTCAACAGGATTTGATATGTGTCTGTGCCTCTCATTTTCCCATCGTGCCCCATTCTAGTTTGTAAAAGCTTAGAATGTACCTGCACACAATTTTCTACAATGCCAAGTCAAAAATTATAGTTTAAAATATAAAATGTGCCTATTATCCAAACAAGCTGTGTGACAAAATTCAAAATAAAATGCAGTGAATTCTCAAAATTATAATCTTAATCTAGCAATCACTGTAAGGTTCAAGTTCTGCCAGTTTATTGCCACTTTAAAGGCTTATAAATACCAATCACACCTCACCATTATATTTTACAGGTCTTTCATTGTCAGGGTCCTTAATCGTTTCTTGATCCTTAATCCGCAGGACTGGCAAGTACGTCATCAACCCCGGCAGCTCGGACGAGGAGGACGTGGATGAACTAGGTGCTCGCAGCACCTCCCGACCTAGCAGCATGTACAGCGAAGACACTGTCGGCAGTCTCGAGCTCGGCGACTCAAACACCAACGTCTCTTTAACAAGTTCCTCGACGATAGGTGGAGAAAATGGCGACGGGACGAAGAAGAAAGGTTTTGTGATCAATCCAGATTATATGTGAGGTCTAGAGCAGTGCTAGTTAGGAATGTAGCAGAGTAGATTTGTACAGACTTATTTTTCTGTGTGTAAATGATTAGTAGTAGATTTTGTACTATATTGAAGATTAATTCTTAGAAAACACTTGTCTAAACCGTGATTGCTATTAAGATGCATAATGAGTTAGAATGCAATTTATCAGTCTATAAAACAGATCTTTTTTTTTTGTAGTTGGGCAATACTGAGAATTTTCCATGTTAAGTCATAAATATGTCTGTGTATTGAAAATGATAAAGACCTATTCTACCGAAATTCACTTATAGATGTCTTTGCAGCATGCTGACTCGTAGACTACCTTGTCACAATCTTGCAGGATTTCATAAATGTATTGTATAAGTATAACCAGCCTACCATATGTCTCTTTGCATGTTTCATTTATCAGGAATACTTTCAAAACATGCCATTATATATAACATAAGCACAAGATTTTTTTTCATTAAAGTCACGTATGTATTCTCTGTTCTCTTGTCAAAACATTACACTTTGTGCTCCAGAAAAATTTGTTGTTTATTATTCATACCTGTTTTTGTCTTGCATTGACGACTTATCGCCTCTGTCATCATATGTCCGTACCTTAACCCATTGACATCCAAACCCTCCCAATCCCATAGGATTATTACAGGAACCATCTAGCTCTCATGGGCAAAGGGTTAAAAGGCTTTATTCAGTCCAAGTGCATGTAGTATTCTCTGTGGAAAGTTTGACCAAACTGCGTTAAGTGGAGAAGGGGGGTAAAGCTTGCTCAGGAATCAGCTGTCTCTTGACTCAGTTTTACCATGGATACACAGTGGTCTGTAGAGAGTGAAATAGAAAGAAAGAGAGATGGGAAGAGAGAGAGTTTGCCATGGATACGCAGTGGTCTGTAGAGAATGAAATAGAAAGAGAGAGAGGGGTAGAGAGATAGAGAGTGGGATGAAGAGGGAGAGAAAGGGAGTAGAGAGGAAAGTGAGAGAAAGAGAGTGTAGAGGGAAAGAGAGGAAGAGAGAGAGGGGGTAGAGAGAAAGATAGAAGAGGGAGAGAGGGGATAGAAAGAGAGGGGAGAAAGAGGGTGTAGAGAGAAAGAGGGGGTAGAGAGAAAAGGTTAGAGAAAGAGAGGGGTAGAAGAGGGGGAGAGAGATGGGAGAAATCTTCTTCTCTTCTTCTCTTGTATGTCATTCACATCAGTCAAAATTGGCAGTTACTGATAGGTGGCCAGGTCTGGGTTGTCTACCTTTGTGAGTGGGCATGGGGGTGGGCATTGGGAGAGATGGTAGAGAGAGATGGAAAGAAAGAGAGACCAAGCAACTGAGAAAGTAAAGGAGAGAGGGAGAGCAAGAGGGAAAGTAATGTACATTTAGGTGATAGAACTAGTTCAGGCTACAATTCCTGGTATCTCACCATTGCTAGCACATAATGAGAGAGATCGCCAAATGGATTGCAGAGACAGAAAATGAAAGGTGAAGAATTATGAGTGGTAACATGATAGATAAAGAAGGGCTTCTTGAAAGTCTGTCCATGATTTTGAAGGGGGAAAAATGGGAAGCAGCTGACCTGGCCATTTTGGGGGATGGACAAAATCACAGCTCACAATGCATCATTTGGAAGTTGTGATTTTACAGATTCCTACAGATTAATAAAATATCTTTTCTAAAATAAAATGACTGTAAATAATTAAATGGTTTAATTGGTGAAGTGAATGATGAACAAAAAGAAACCATGAAAGGCAAGAGAAATTTGAGACATCCAGATAATAGGGGAAGTGTGATAAACGATTACAAGTACAATTGTTTGAACTGGCAAATTAATGGAAAGGCACAAGAAATCAATACATCCTTGGAATACAAATTTCTGAGATGCATGTGTATAGAAAATTGTCACCTGATGTTGTTTTTTCACATGGGAAATAACAAGGGGGCTGTTTCAACAAAATGATAAGGAATTTCTCTGTCCCTCTTTAATGGTACATTATCGCCCCGCTCCCACTTCAAAATGAACAAGAAAAAAGACTTCAGTCTAAAGATCGACTAGAAATAGAAGTATGCGCCATCCAGTTCCCCCACAGAGAATCTGATTATGATGGTGAAGATGAGCTACGCATTCTCTTCCCTAAATTGCTAACTATTTTGCCATCGACAGGCACAGCCGTTAAGGGAAATCATCTTTTTCCCTTGTACCAGTTGTCATATGATAAGTACCTGATAACATTGCAACCCAAAGTGACATCTTGTCATAGTGTGTTAGTCCCCCAAGGCGCAGGTGTTTTTATTCCCATCTTTGCCCTTAAAAGTCTTTTTCCCACAAGCCTAGAGCACTTCATGATCATATTTTGGATACATATTCTCTTAAATCAAGTGCTTCTCCTTGATATTTATGCAATCATTAATTTTAAGGGCCACAGTGTTCTTAATCCTAGAATTATTTCAAGTACCAATAGATATTCCATGAGGATATTGATTTTTATGATTTGTGATAGTAATCATTTGTTTTCAAAGTTTTTTTTATTGCATCCCTTTTAAATAACTTTTATTAGTAAACAACATATGTCAGCCATTAGACTTAATTGATAATCAATAATCTGGAGATAAAAATTTATTTTTAAAAGTTTTTTTAAAGAAAATTTCTCTTTTTGTGTATTGTTGTGTTTGTCTCAATGAATATAACCCTTCTGATGGTGCATGATCAAAAAGAAAAATTATGAAAAAATTAGGGGGAAAAAAGAAAATTGTGAAATTTAATTAAAATGCAATGTTATATCCCACTATATGATCTATTCCGTAATAGAAAACTATTACTGATGTATTATTGATATGGTTGTAAAAAGAAATAAACTTGCAAAGTATGTGTAAATAGTTTATTTGGAAAATATGTAAATAGAAAGAGAAGGAATGTGTATATATCTTTGTCTGTCTCTCTGTAGTGACTAGCTGTACTAAATTGGAGTAGAAAGTGGAAATGAATATTAAACTGTTTCAAACAAATATATAATTCTGGTAAAAATGTTCTTTCTTTGTGCCTTTTAAAAGGAGTATGCTGGAACTTTGGGAAATTTGCCAGATTTTATTTTCTTCTCTGTCAAAGTCTAAATTAGTGTAATGTTACATTTATGAAAACAGTGGGCTTAGAAACTATTGCTGACTTATGAAACAGTATTGTCTCCTCCTGATATGAAATCTATCCTAATCATTTTAGAACTTCAAATTATTTTTCATATTAAAGATTTCATTATTGGACAATATATTGTAGAATGCAGGGACACCTTCTGTTTGCAGTACTTAGATTATGGAGATAGATTTTGCACTCGCTCGTCTGCTTGTGTAAAGGATTGTCACGCTATCAAACTGACACCTACAAATATTCTGTCAAATATGTGTACACAGTTTAAGGTAAATATGAAAAGAAAAGAAAAGAATATGTCAAATTATGAAGGGATATCTTATAAGTACAGGCATATTTGACCTACTGACCTTTATTATTTCAATCTTCAGTTTACCTCGAGGGTAGAATACTAGGTATGGCCGAGCAAAAACGTGTATAAACAGTAGTGAGATAATTATCTTCCTTGTACTCTCTTTTTCAGTTACTTTTCCATTCATTTTTCAGATAAAGTAGAAACTTCCATATACCTCACAAAATCAGTTGATCATCGGAAGAATTCTGGTTTGGTTTTTCTAGCATTTAAATTTTGGATACATTTACATGTATATCGTTTGTACAGTGTTGACAAATATGAATGATATTCATTTTCATGTCTAGCAAGTTATGTTTTTCAACGGTAGGGAAATGGCAAGGATTTGCATCATGATAAAAAAAAGTGAGGTGCAGCATATTGCGAGATGGTTGTGATTTGTGTGTCATAGATTTTTATAAACTTTTTTTTAATGTTCTGTCATCTGTTATTTCTTTTATCTCATTTTGTTGTGAAAATAAACATTTGGTGCTCTTTTTGTTTGCATTATATTATATTTGTGAGTTTTGAATTGCATGTTTTCTCTCTTCTTATATTTTCCTTATTCATCACTCAGCATGCCCTAATGTCGGGCTAATGTATGATCTTTTTGGAGGCACACCAGCAAGTTACTAAATCCATGATATTTTCTCCCCAACAATATTTTGATGTAGTGTAAAATTTTTCAAGAAATACATTGTTCAGGATTGCAAGGAATTTGTGATTCCATTTCAATAATCAAAGTCATTGGTGAAACATGATATGATTTCTGAAATGTTTGCAAGTATTGGAATATACATGTATTGTGCTGATGGTTGGAAAACACCCTTAAGTTTGGATTGGTGTTATATGTAAAGTGCATTGGCTGATTTTAGTGTTCATATATGTGTTGCAATGTCATATGTATTATGCACATTCAAAGTATTCCAGCCTGATGTTCGTAGTCACCATATCATCTGTTGAAAGCCAGAAGGATGTTAACTCTGTGTTAACTTATATGAGGTAATGCCCTTCTGGCTCCAAACAGACGATGTTGTTCATTATATTAATGTTATTTATGGATCATTAATGATGGCAAGTGATAACATTAAATGGTAATGAAACGATTCAATTGAAATCCTATCATATTTCAGACCCATTAAGGTGTATGCTTAGTTTTATACTTTTTTTAAATGTTTTTTTACCTGAGCGAAAAAAGCCATTATTAAAACAAATACAAACATTGCTTAGTATGGAAACTTTAATATCAGACTATTACAGTATTGTGTACCCCATGACCATTAGTTTTGAAACAATTAACGAATAGTTCAGATGTAGAACTATATATATTTTGGGGAAAGAGTGTTATGTACAATATATTAGATATATCGTCTTTTATCACTTGGATTTTTTTTTCCTTCAAACAATTCAGTCTCATTAATTGTTTTGTCTTTCATTCTGTTTAAGTATCGAACGATAATGCATCATATATAAATAGCATATACCCAACAAATATATCTATATTTCCATAAATCAGCATTCATATTATTCGATTATGCAAGTGAAAAGTTGGTTATTTTATCTTCTTTTTTTAAATGTGGGTAGTGATGTAATTTCTCTCGCAAATTCCTCATACAGAAGCAGTGATGCAAAAGGCGATATCATACTTTAATGCATAATAAACCAATCAATATGTATCATAACGTGTATAGAACGGGAAAGAGTCTTCATGTAACTGTTCTTAATAAGAGACATGAGAGAGATCTATCAGAAATCATAATTATAATGGTAACTGTATGTTCTTTCCAGTTTATATAACTTCACAATTCAGCTTTATCAATGATTGTACGTGGTACGTTTTGTAAAGCACGATAATGCTTCATGGGGTTTCTTTTGCACAGTCACTGGCTGTTTGCCTCACAATTTATCTCTACACAAAATATTCTGACACTTATCAAGACACTCTTAAACACTTATTAAGTTGTCAAAGACACAATGTTCCATGATTCTGTGAAAAACTAATTAAATTGCCACAACACATATGTGCATACAGGGCTGCATTATTATCAGAAGCAAAGGGGTGTCATTAAGGAATATATTCAGATATGGAGAAAAAAAATGTAAAAATCTGAATGTCTTCCAGTTATGTATGTAGAAGCAATCTTAAATGTATGAAACTCTGATGTAAGAATTATGGTTGTTCAGGTAACTTCCATAATGGTGACAAATTTCACGTTAAAGGCATTATTGTACCTGGATGATGCTGACAAATGTATTCTAACAATTGCATTTTTGCTTGTACACTAATGATAAGATATTAAAAGATATAACAATATTGTATGCAATAGTTATCCTAGTTTGTCTGTTTGAGTATCTTTGAGTATTTGACATGTATTGAATGTGATTTGACGTGTTTAGAGTAGGTTGGTTCTTTTATGCATCTTGATGATGATAATGATGAAAATGATGATGACAGTGATGATGGTATGATTATGGTGATGATGATGGTAATGATGTTGATGGTGATGATGATAATGCTAATGACAATGGTGATAATGAGGATGACCACCATCATCATCACGATGGTCATGACGATGATGACTTGATGATTATGATGATTATGATGATAATGTTAATGATATAATAATACTGAAGATAATGATGATGAAATTGATGATGATTATGATGATGGTGGTGGTGGTAGTGGGTGTGGTATGACGATGATTCTAAAGGCTGTTTTGGTTTGCTTTTTTGTTTTTTTTTACAGGAGCCAACATGGCGCTGTTGAAAAACGAAACTGCACATTGTAAAGAACAGAAATCCTCAGTGGTTAAAACCTTTGCTAATCTTCTCTTTTCTTCATCTGCAATATAAACGGACAAAATTACATATTGTATCATTAGATTAATTCTGTTTGTTCTAGCATTCGCTGTAACCATGGTAACAACAAACTAGGACATCCACGCATCTATTATCTAATCTCGGCCATAGGACATCGAAAGTTACGACAAATCGGGTGAAAGTTCGACATTCAATACGGAAGGGATGGCCAATCTATATACCCCTGGCCCTCAGCCCAGATCAAATGGTAATTGCTGTCCCGATTTATTCGGGATTATACTACCATAGGAAGACAGGCGCGGATCCAGGGGGTGGCGCAAGGGCGTGCCCCCCCCCCCCGTTTTGTCTGCCAAAGTATACCCCGGACCCCCTAGATGGCCGTTTGGCTTTGTCAAACGGAGGGTTCCTCAGTGTGCGCCCCCCCCCCCCTTTCTGAAAATCCTGTATCCGCCCTGGAAGGCACCGACCGAGGGCGTTCTCAAAATGTCTGATTACTCAATTCCTTCGCCCCGTCACCAAACCTAATCTGTTATTCTAATTTATCACTGAGATAGGATTCGAGTCAATTCTGATGGTATATTGCTAGAGGTCTCTCGTAGACGATTTCCTTTTCCTTAGAGGGTCGTGCAGGGTATCCTTGTCGAACTTCGTGTCTCTGATTTTGAGCAGACTGATGCAACATTCATGACAGTCCCCACTTTAAAGGTGCTATTTAAATTTTTGGAGTAAAAATAGGCGTGGTTGAATTATGCATAAATTCATCTTTTACAAAATCTTGCCCCCCCCCCTAATATAATATATATATATATATTGGAAGGTTAGTATCCATTGCCGGGTTTAGGTGGTCACAAGCTGCCTGTTCCCCCTCCCTTTTTTAATTTCTTTCCTTTTTAAACACGATTTTCATACCTTTGAGTACACAATACAAATTGTCCTTTAATTATTATGACTTGTATCTTTTTTATTAATTATGCCCCCTGTGACATCCATGAGTTTCGAGAAAAAAGAATATCGTCTAGTGCGATCTAATTTTTTTGTTTGTGTTGTTTTCGAAGTGCGTTTATTCCACTGACTTTGAAGGTTGAAGTTTGGGGCAGAAAGTATTTCATTTTCTTGACCATCTTCATTATCTTCATGTCGATAAGACGTGATACTTGATTTTGTGTCATAAGGTATACTGCAAAAATCGGGGTGTTAATTCAACACCCCAGATTTTGCAGTGTAGACCTACCTCAAAATGCAAACATTTCAACTTAAAGGGGGTGGGGCGGATACTGTTTTCTTATTTGACTGTTGTCTGAATTATTGGTTGATCAGATTAAAATAGCATATGACAAAAATCACTTTCCTTTACGAAACTGTATTCTACAGAAAGTTTATCACACACTATAACCTAACATATACTGTTTTTATAATGACTTTTTGACTTACCTATAAAACTTGCGTTTCAAAAAGAACTATTTCATTATCTAATATCTATACATGTATCTGTGCCGCGGCGCTTCGTAGGCATGATTGATTCAAGACTAGTCTACAGACACAAACCCTTTTATCAGTCGTACAAACGCATAATAAGTACAGCAAGGATCTTAACTGTGACACTGTAGACTACACGCTTTGTACATAGGCCGTGTACTTGGGCACCTCCTGGCAATTCGACACAGCCAGAGAATGACGGACGAAGTTGGACGAGGCTCAAGGCTTTACGGTGGAAATTTGTTTAGTGTCAAGTAGAGTTCGTGACCGTAGACTGATTCATAACCGTGCATCTACAGACCTGCTGGAGAAGTAGAACCGCTCTCATAAAGTAGACTAGATTGTATCAGAATCTCAACTTGCCTTCTGATGTTGGTTGATGGAAGCACAGCGAAGCACAGTCGATCTTTGCATGGTATCAAATGTTAGCACAATATTTAGGCCAGGGGAGAATGAATCTCATTTGTATTCTTCTTATGTTCTCTGCTCCCTCCAACCAAAGTACGATTTGGGTGTACAATGTCAGGTTTATCAAACAGTGGATCGCGAAGAGCCCCCGTTGCGCCGGTGCTCATCTTACCCTTTTCTCAGTATTTCTCTATACTCGTTTTTCTGTTCTTTGTTCGCCTCGGCTCTCATTTTCAAACACAGAGTCGCCAGCTCAGTGTTTGTCGTATTATTGTATTCCACTCTAAAACGCACGCATGTAGCTTTTGTCCTTTAAAAACAAGATCGCAAAGACTTGAAATGAACTGAAGGGCAATTTCAATACCTTATTGCTTACCCCCATATAGAAATCAAGTTTGGATTACGTATTATGCCATGGTAATGTTCGCACAGTTCAAATGGTGATTGCCAAGGGTACTGAAAATTGCCTAAAATTTGCGATCGTGTTTTTGGAGAAGTTTTCTTACATTAACATTTCCACTCTGTAACAGGCATCTGCAACTTCCCTTTCTCATTTCGTTATTTCATTACTCATACGGACGCGATAGTGTTTTGGGGGGATTTTTTTAATCTTCGTGCATGAACATATTCACATCTACTGCTGATCGTGGTCTGCTATCCCATTCACTACTGGATTCTTCCATTCCCTTGGGTAGGGGGGGGGGGGGTAGGGACAAAGAAAAATTCGCCAAACCTTCAAAACCGCTCAATAAGGGGTTATGGGGGCCCAGTTTCCCTCCATAATTCCCTGACAAGTAAAAAAAAAGGTCTTCACTCTAAAAGGGGGGGGGGCACAATCGAGAAAATGGCGGATCGTCTATGGTCAAAATGGGGGCACGGGCCTGCTGCGCCCCCCTGGATCCGCCAATGATCCACTTATCATAAGGACGACCGTGATGCTGTTGTACAAAGGTTATAACCTCGAACTGAGCTTCCAAATAACAGAAATTTGTTCAGGCATAATGATATATGTCACTATGGCATAAAGATGTAAGCTCGATATTTTTAAAGAGAATCTTGAATCTTTGGGGATTTCCCATGAACGTCGTTCGAATATTCATTTGCTTTTTGTTTTCGCCGGCTACGCGAACGTATTATGTTCGCTTGTCAAAAGATTCAACTCGCGTCCCACTTTTACTTTCAACTCTGGAATTTGAGCTAATCCGCAGCCAATATTGGACTAAATCTACGACAAGGACATTGCTTATGCAATCAATTACGTCATGTATGTTCTCGACGTCGCTTCAATGTTTCATGCCCTCCTGCTTTTTATGTTTTTATTCACTACTAAAGTTTGAAAGAAATTGAAAGATCAAATCAATAGAAGCATTATTTCTTCCGCGAATTTGCATTTGCGTAAGTTCTTCCGATATAGTGGATTGGTCGGCGTTGTTGTAAACAAGTTGTTTATCAATTTACGAATATTGCTGGCTTGTTATATCGTGTTTTAAAGTGACAGTAAATTGAAGCTCCTAATTGGCGCCATCTTCCAACAGGATTTGAAAAGTGTCTGTGCCTCTAATTTTCCCATCATCCCCCATTCTAGTTTCTAGAAGCTTAGAATGTATCTGTAGGAAATTTTCCACATGTGCAACGTCAAAAATAATGGTTTGAAATATAAAATGTGCCTATTTTCCCAGCAGCTGTTTGTCGAAATTCAAAATAAAATGCAGGTAATTTTCAAATTATAATCTCAATTTAGCAGTTATTGTAAGGTGGCGCTGTTCAAGTTTTGCCAGTTTAATGCCATTTTAAAAGTCTTAGTTCTCGTTGCCTGTTCAAAGACATTTGTAGGTACAACCGTGCAATCATTCATTAACATGTTTGGTTATTTAGGTACGGATTGCCGTCCTGTGAATACGAGGGTACCAATTAGCTCGACAACTCAAGAGACCGACAGCCCACGAGACCGACATCCCACAAGACCTACACCCTTCTAGCTTATCCGATATGCGTCGGACTTTCTGGCAAGTATACTAATCGCGTTATGGAGACGGATAATCGCCGATTGTCCGTCTCCATAACGCGATTAGCAACTTGCCAGAAAGTCAGTGGCGGCACCAGGATTTTTAAAGAGGGGGGGGGGGGATGGGGGGCAAAAGAAAATGATGGGGGGGGGGGCAAGGGTGGACAAAAAAAATTTCCACCTTTTATTTTTTTTCACTCCGAAAATTGTTGGGGGCAACGGGGGGGGGGGTGGAAAAGCTTCTGACTGGGGGGTGGCAAATGCCCCCCATGCCACCCCCCCCCCCCCTTGGTACCGCCACTGCAGAAAGCCCGACGCATATTGGATAGGCTAACAGCTCACTAGAACGACATCCCACAAGACCGACAACCAAGAGATCGACAGCCCCATGAGACCAACGGCCCACAAGAAAGACGGCCCGTGAGACGGATAAAAGAATAGTTGCCAGATGGCCCGCGAGACCGTCATGTCGGTCTCCTGAGGCGACGGTCTCTTGAACCCTCAGATATCTTTTTTATATATCCTACCAACCATGGCGAGAATTACTGGTCGATTCCTCGTTCGACGAATAATTCAACTCGAATTTGAAGCTTTTCTCACTCAACTACCCATGCATGAACTCATCCTCCGTTTTCGAATTGCTCTAGACCCGTGATAATTTTTATTGAAACATAACTAATTTCATTCCTTTTTTCCCCTCATCATTTTGATTTTCGGTTGGTTGAGTCGCAGACGTCTCGACTGATTTCACGGCCTGAGGTTGAAGATCAAGGTCTTTTCTCACGTAATATCAGCATGTGTCCGCTTGTCATGGCTTTCAATGCACGCATTGGTATGAACTCTCTCATGCCTATAGAGGTTCGTGAGAGGACCTGTCCGCCCTGCCTCGCTGGCATATATTTTTCTGCAAAGATCGTTTGCGTTCTTGACAATCAACCTTGCTTTGCTGGTAAAGGGGGTTTTTTGTTGTTGTTTTTTTTGCTTTTTGGTTGTCAGAGAATTTTTTTGAGGTGACCCCCCCCCCCCCCCCCCCTCCCCCCGAATTTCAAAATGGATTTGCGCCACTGGGTAAAGGTCATGGATTTTGGGGAAATGTGATTTTTCCGGCAGTGGAGTAGCTCCGGGGGGGGGGGACAACCTCCTCCCATGGCGAAGATTTACAAAAAAGAAACTCACAACCTTCCCCGAATCTTTTCCCTTTTCTTGTTTTGTCTTTTAATGCCCCAATACCTGCGCCACTGCACAGAGTTATAAGCCGTATTAGCTAGGAGTTTCCCCGTTGAGTAATCCAGGTCGACTCCCTTTTTGCTGTTATCATCGACGTGTCCATGGTTGGTACCTAATCTAAAATGAATACGCAGGTTCCAGAGCTTTGTTTGCTGTTATAATCAGTTTGTAACGATCTTGATAGAACTATTTAAACGAATAGGGTAGGAGTAGAGTGATGTTCTACCTTAATACATGTACATGATATTTATATCTACGATGTAGAAGTGCCCACCTACTCGCCTCGCTAAAGAGGGTGTGGGTGTGTGACACCCCTCCTCCTCGGCAAATAAGTGAGTTTTGAAGAGTGTCGGCAAACTGTATAAAAATAATATGAAATCTTCTCCCCCCCCCCCCCCCTTTCTGTTTCTTTTCATTTTTTGTTGTTTAGAGGAGAGAGCTTGTCAAAAAATTTCAGCTAACCTGAAAGCAAATCTTGTTCCACCCCCGCCCCTATCAAAATGGTCTAGCAATGCCCTTGTCCGCCCCCCCCCCCCACCACCACCACCACCTGAATACGAACAAACAAAATATGCATCCGTCATGATCACGGCAGTGATGACGCTCTCACAAACTGACCGTCTCGACCTCGAGTAGACGGATGACTGCGATTGTTCTAAAATGCCGAGTGATTTTTCATCCAAATATCACATGCTCACCAAGCTTTTCATATCACCAAGCTTTTCATATCACCATCTACATCTTCGCAAATGTAGTTTGTCATCGCCTTTCGACCTCTTGTAAATATTTAGGGATAGTGGCAAAATTTGTAGCATTTTCGAGCAGGTTTGTCTTTTAATTGATGCCGGTGTTAGGCTTACTTACAGGAAATAATCCATTTAAAGTCCCGTAAAACCCGTACCATAGGTATAACCGGAGAAGGGGAGGGCGGGGCGAGGGCGGGGCATCGGTTTCAGCCAGTCCCCCCCCCCCCCCCGCCAATAGAAGGTGTGCTTTTGCGAGTGATAAATGTATGTCTTTACATGAACATCTCTCCCCCATCCCCCCCCCCCCCATCTCTCTCCCCCCCCCCCCCTCTCTCTCTCTCTTCATCTTTCACTCCCCCCCCCCCCCCTTTCTCTCTCTCGCTCTCTCTTCAAGCTACATTTTGCACAACTTTTCTACCCTCCTTTCTTCAAACGTGGAAAGCAGCGGCATAGCATGGATCTAGCTATTGACGGGGACATTCTTACGAGGAGAATGGAATGGGAGAACAAGGGCATGGGGGGGGGGGGCGTGCTCGAAGTTCCTCCATAACTACGCCACTGGTGGAAAGGCTATATACTACGGGAATGATTCACGACGAAACATCGATAAACAATAGGTCAATGTCCGTCCATACT
Organism: Heliocidaris erythrogramma; assembly: GCA_025617745.1. NCBI lineage: Eukaryota > Metazoa > Echinodermata > Echinoidea > Camarodonta > Echinometridae > Heliocidaris > Heliocidaris erythrogramma. The sequence continues at coordinate 11,490,454 of CM046861.1, forward strand.
GAACATTAACGGAATAAGATGTTGGAAACTGTCTGTGTGTGGGTGTCGGAGTGAGGAAATGGATATTGACTTTCTTGAAGAGGAAATCCAAAACACTCCTCTTTTACTAACTCTGGCATTAAAATTCGTATCATAGATGTAAGTAGATATAGATGGAGGAGAGGCGGGAGGGGGCCTCGGTTTTAATTTCCCTCTCCTTCAACATGACTTTTCGATTTATCGATGTAATAAAATCATCCCCTCATCGTTTCAATGTAATGTAAGGAGGCGCGATTGCTCAGTGGTAAACCAGTGGTCTCGTAAGCGGGAGATCCCGGGTTGGTTTGACGTGTTAGACGCGGACTGTGTGTGTTTGGGTGTGGGATTGAGCGAGTGGATGTTGACAAGGAAACCCAGAACACTCCTAAATTACTCACCTTTACATTCAAATTAATGCCGCAATGAGATCATCTCCTCATCGGTTCACTATAAGGCGGCGCGCCGTGGCTCAGCGGTAGAACATTGGTCTTGTAACCGGGTGGTCCCTACTTCCACTAATGACCTTTGATAAGGCATTCGTCCTCATTATCTCGGATAGGAATTAAAACCGTAGGTCCCCTGGTTGCTTCCTGACATGCCTAAAGTGCTTTCTTAATATATCAGGAAAGATAAACCATAAGCCTTAGATTATACAGTGCGGTACATTTTTCGTAATCTACTGATATTAACTATACATTATAGTACAAGCCATCAGTTTAGCCTCCCGACTCTTGGACAACTACCCCAGAAAAAAATACATATCGAACATCTACCTCAAGGACGATTACCCGGGCAACTAACCTTTAACCAAATTACCCCTAGGTCGATCGTTCTGTATTTGGGGAAATTTGTTAAGGGGGTAGAAGTCTCAAGGAATAATTTAACTGGGACTAATTGTCCTTGGGATAGGTGTCTTAGGGGGTAATTTCATAAACGTATACATACTGACATAAGGCACGTAAGGGCTACTTTTCCAGGGGCACGATAGGGGTTTTGTCTTACGAGAGGTGTTAGGGTGCTTGTTAGAGTGGTTACATGCAGTTGTTCTGGGTGTTTTATTTTTTCCAATGGAGTAGCATTTCAAGACAATCATGTAAACGGTTGTTCACTTTTGAACTGCGAATATAGTTTGTCATCAGCTTGATGAAATACGAGTAAAGGAAGGAGAAGGTCGACCAAATTTAATGTACAATGCTAGCAAAGTTTATATCAACAAATCACGCCAGCCTTTTATAATATTGGGATTCCCTCTCTCTCTCTTCTCTTTCTCTCTCTCTTTCTCTCTCTGTCTCTCTGTCTCTCTATCGCTCTCTCTCTATCTATCTATCTATCTATCTGTCTTAAACCTCTGATTATAAAATAGATCCTTCTCGCACTTATGTTTGTAAACTCACAACTATTCAATATAAACACTTTTTTTATTTTTTCTGGAGGAAGCTTCAGTTTAATGTCCCCAAAACCTCGCGTCGATTGAGTTGTAAATCACACATCCTTTTTCCAAATTAGCTACAAATTTGTACGCCACCAACGATTCATTATAGGTTTCAATTCATTTCTCTCCTTGTTTATACCCGTCTCCATTCAGGCGCCATCTTTCACAATTAATGAAAGGAGCAAGTTATGGGACTGGGTTTGGGAGATCGAAAGCAATTGTAAACATTCCGATATCTGTCTGAAAAATTTTCCCCGTCGTGTATTTTTTGTAAAAGAGATTTTTATAAAGTAAATTTAAACTACATGTAGTTAAACATGTTAAATATCTTGAGTTATCATCCAACATCTATATCTAACTAAGAGAAAATCAGTCTTGTCTTTTCGAAAGTAAATAATTATTCCACTTTTGCTCTGACTCTTAAATGAAAAAAAAGCACAATAAACTGAAAATTCTGTTTTAAAAAATAGCACTCTCCGTAATAATGTTAGTGAGGACATGCTTTTAATGTATAATTAATTGCATTTTTACTTCAGGATGTTATAATTTGTTTCATTTTTTTTTTACAGAAGATATATACCGTTACCCCCCCCCCCCCCCTCCCTCTCCCTCCTCCCCGGCCCCTGCAAGGCGAACTTGGAGCCTGTAATACAGGATATCATTGATCTCGGAAATTTTGATGCAGTGAGTTATTTGCCGCGCGCTTCGAATAAGAGTGATAAAAGTTGTTCTCTAAAAATGTCTCGCCCATCTATCACCATTGCGCATTCGTTGGCGATGACCAGAGCGGAATTTGCAAGTTATATCACAAAATAAGTCGTCTGCCTCCTCAATCAGTGATTTGGCGTCTATCGGGGGACAAGGATTTGATGAAATAAATAGGCCTAACAAAACATAGGCGGATCCCCAAAGGGAAAAACTTGGCCGCCGCCCCACCCCCCCCCCCCCTCTCCAGGGAACATTAAAATTGTAATATTTATGCTGTATGTTACGTTACCCAGAATTGTGAACTATGACGGTTCTCAACCTCCCCCCCCCCCCCCCCCCCCCCCCTACATCAGACAATCATAGGTTAGCTTTGTTATGGCATCACGTGAGGTAATTTACCATCATCACTTCCAACAGGAAGAAAGCAGAAAACGTTCTTGCGTTTCTGACATTCTCTCTCTCTCTCTCTGCTTTCTGTCTAACAAAATTTTATTTCACATTCGCCCTCCTATAAAATTTGTCTTCACCATGATATCCTGGATTTTCTCATCTCACCGCAACCTATTAAAGCGCACATGGTTAATAATGCCTTCTGAAATACAATGACTCTATTAACATAATCAATCAATACTTAATGATTTCATGCTCTAATTAACAGCGATTATCAAAGACAAATTGAATGCCCTCGATGAAGTAATTGATTGCAATATACTTGCACGCTGCGGAAAACTGGCGACCGAAGGGCAAAGTTTAAAAATGTAATTAGGCGCTAGCGTTTAGTATCTACATGTATGTCGGTTGATATACTATTATTTCAATAAATGTACTGGAAACCCAGTGCTATGCTATTTGTGAAGCACAGATTTGTATATTGAATGGAGCAGTAAATCTATTTTTTAGTTTTTATTTCTGTTAATACCTCGGCATTTAGCTATGACTGTTTATTTCTTTTACTTTGAATTGTCCAAAAATGTCACTGTCCTATATTCAATCCATGAAATAGGGAAATATCATGCGAAGAAAGAATTCAGTCGATGACTTAAAACTGAAGGTTTGCCGATATACATGATATATGATATAGGGTAGGTGCAGGTAATATGGGACCCTTAAGCTCATTTGCATAATTTGCATAAAGACAAATAAAGACACACAGAATATACTTTGTTCCCATGAATCAGTAACGACTAGTCTAACTTTTAATGTAAAGAAAACAAAATTATCACCAGCCCCCTGTCCATTATATGCAAATTATGACATCATCACCAATAGTCCCATATTACCTGCAGTGCAGGTAATATGGGACCATTAATTAAAGACATTAGGTTCACATTAAAACGACTCTATTATGTCTGGTATTTACTTTAAAATGTATAAAAGTCATTAACTGTAAGATGATTTCACATTTTAAGAACCTTTAATGAATATGTTGACTTAAAATTATATAATTTATAGATCGTCTGAAGAAAAGTAAACCTGCAGACCAGTCCTATGCCAAGAATAATGCAATGCCTTAGGCTTCCAGCTCAGTGAAATTGACAAAATATGTATGGTTGCTGTGGCTTTTACTGTGAACCTCAGCTCAGGGTCCCATATTACCTGCAGCCCCATATTACCTGCACCTACCCTAAATGTACTTTACAAGCAAAGCCGAATCGTTGAAATGTATATGAGCCCTGTATGAATAGAGAAATACAAATTTTCTTCAGATCCTATGGGCTTTCATGCCCCTCCAGGCTCATTCTTCCCTCATTGTCCAACTAATCTACACATGGCGGTATGTTGCGTGGGATCCGCCATATCTAGTTTCTCTTTACAAATTGGTTGTCGGTAAAATTTGCAATTGGCATGCACTCTATGACATCGCCTATTATCAGATTCCAACAGATAAAAATGATTAGAATCGGGGGGAAAATAAGTCCTTTTTCGCAGCCCTAACATCCGTAATTGATTACAAATACCGCATTGGACGAACACGAGATTAAAAATAGGCCTCGAAACATGACGACATTTCAAACATTTCTTTTTTACTCGCCCGCGCCCTTCGTCATTGCGTGCAGAGCATTCTCTCTTTTGTGAAAGGGAGTGGTGTAACCTAGTAACATAGGAATGTCGAATCATAAAGTAATTTCCTGATTACGGTAAAAGAGATATCCGATTGCAGCTTAATTAATTTTAAGCCAAAGCTTATGTTTCCATCACAAAAAACAGTGATTTCTGGAAGGGGAAAAAAGCCAAAATAATTTCTGTACATATCAGAAACATTCTGAATGTCATTTAATACACAAGGAAATTGAATTTGAACTATACTGATATATTGCCGATTCGATTATCTTAATGTTGTTTTTTTTTTTACTTCAAGGCATCAGACGACATCTGTAAAGCAACAAATATGAAGCGTTTACCGATTTTTCTCAAGCGAACCTGCATGACGGTGTCTTTGAAGAAGATTCTACCCCGAATCGTATAGGATTCAATTTCGTCTCTTTAACCCTTTCATGACAGGAATTATTTAAAGGGATACTCAACCGCAGATTGTGGACGTATTTATGCCGCGAGAGGGCACCGTGATCGTTACGTGATCATGCCGTTGCCCCGCGGGGCGCTACATGTACGCTCCGCCTGAGCTCGAGCTCTCGTGCTCTCGTGCGAGATTCGGTGCGAGATTCGGTCGGCTTCGTGCAGTCCGAAAGGTAATCCCAGCAGTCCGACGGACGCGTTTGACGCACAAATTTTGAGTACGAGTGAATGGGGCTTACGCAATCCAGACTTTCTCCACGGCCGCCTGGTGGCGTATACCTTTAAGGGCTAAATTGATCACATTGTGTTCTTTAAATTGGCAACATAATTATTTTTCTTTTAATGTTACATTGTTCTAATAAAATGTAACGTCTTTGAAAAGAACATACATGATTAGGAACTTTGTCGAAAGTTGAACAAATTGCAATTTCAATAAAAAGCAATGATTTTGAACCTCTCAATGCATTTGCCAATTTAAAGATTTCAAAGTTTATTCCCCTTTTTTAAAAATTCCTGGCATCAAACGCAATACGCTCATGCAAAAATATGGACACAATGTTTGAAGAAATTTTTGCTCTTTCTACTCCTGCCTGCATACATCTGGTATATTATTTTAGGGCTCTGAATCAAAAGTTATTGAGAGAAAACACAAAATGTGGTCAACGTATTGTCTAGAAAGGGTTAATATAAGTCATATAAGTGGGCAAGTCCAATGTATTTGGTCATTTTGATGTCTCATATACGTGTTTTTTTTTTTTATTCATTCTCTTGTTATGTTTGTATAATTTTCTTTATGTTGTAAAGCGCCTTGAGATTTTAATCAAAATGGATAATCTTATGTATTATTATTATTATTATTATTATTATTATTATTACCAAGTATTATGGAGGTATGAATGTATACTGGCATCAAATTAATGTATCATATTACTTCATATTTAATAGAGATATAGCAGCTCTGGTAGAGCTTGTTTTCTTAATACAATCATCAGAAATACTTATTTTCTTAGATGTGGTCGGCAACATATGGGACAGAATGGCTGCGACTTTCACAGAAGAAGATTTAATACAGGGGGAAATACTTGAATGAATACTTGAAATTCATGTTAAAAGAGAGACGTTGAGAATAAGAGAGAATTAGATCATGTGGGAGGAAGGAAGAGGAGGTTCAGATTATATTATCATGATAGGCATTTCTCGGTCATGCATGTATCTACATGTAGAATCCCCCACCCCGATCATGACTTTCAGGGCTGTGGCCAAAATAATCTGAAGAACACAAAAATATAACAGCGTTTGTTGTTTTGAACAAGATGTGGGCCATACAGAATATGATATGAGACTATAGGCACGTGTGTTATATGATAGTTTAACAGCTTTAGAAAACTTGTAAGAATTGGATTTCAATTTGAGCGTAGCCCATGGGGACAGAAAAAACTGCATTCAAACAGGTGTGCGTTCTATACCACAGTGTGCTTCCCCAAGAAGTGATTATGAAAAATGCTTTATATAATATGTCTTTAATGGAAGTAGGATTTTGTGGTCTGAATCATTCCACCCTAATATCAGGTTGGTTATAACAGAAACAGGAAAAAATAGAGAAACAGATAAGTGGAAGTTTGAGCAAAGTCCGATAAAGAATAACAAAGTTGAGAATTTTTAAGGTTGTGTGATCAATCAAACACAAAATGGCAACTCTGTGACGTATCTTGCGAGGTCCTCTCATTTTCTCTGCACTAAAAAAAAATCATGAATTTCTATTTTCTCTAAAGAAAATATCAAATCATATGCGCCCTAGATATGATAACTGCATATATGTTTTTACACAACCCCAGTTTTGAAAATATCTATTCCTTCATCATCAGGAACAAAAAATGAAATTCATGAAATTTTCAGTACAGAGGAAATGGGAGAGGACCTCGAAAGATACATCACAGAATTGTCAATTTGTATTTGATTGCTTACAATAATTATTTAATGAAATGTCTTACTTTTTTATTTCCTATCGGATATCTGAATAGTAGGATGTCCTATCTATCTCCATTGCTCCCCCCCCCCCCCCCCCCCGGTGTTGATGGGTATAGGATGTGAACGTTAATGTAATAGTTTGGTTTGTTTGGCATTGTGCGCGCCAGCCGCTGTATATAATATCAATATGGCGCCTGGCTGGAAGTGGAGAACAAACTCCCAATTCTCGCTACCCCAAATCACAGAACTCGTCTTTAGGAGTTCTGTGCCCCAAATACGTAATTTCACCAACAGATGGCGTTTGTCATGCAAACCACGCATGCGCAGTGCTGACAATATCCCGATTGGGTCGACAAGTGTTTGTCTTTTTGTATTGCAAATGTACACAGGTATTACAAAAATCCTCGAGTTTGAGTTTAACCGACATGGTTGAAAAGATACCATCATGATTTATTGAGACAATTGGTTGCATTTTCAAAATTTTGAGTGGTTTATGTCATGCGATCCAAAAATTAAGCATTTTAGCGCTCATTTTATTCACAAGCCGTAGTATTTCAATACGGACCGGAAGGCATCAATCAAACACAAAAATGGCAACTCTGTGACGTATCTTGCGAGGCCCTCTCATTTTCTCTGCACTAAAAAAAATCATGAATTTCTATTTTCTCTAAAGAAAATATCAAATCATATGCGCCCTAGATATGATAACTGCATATATGTTTTTACACAACCCCAGTTTCAAAAATATCTATTCCTTCATCATCAGGAACAAAAAATGAAATTCATGAAATTTTCAGTACAGAGGAAATGGGAGAGGACCTCGAAAGATACATCACAGAATTGTCAATTTGTATTTGATTGCTTACAATAATTATTTAATGAAATGTCTTACTTTTTTATTTCCTATCGGATATCTGAATAGTAGGATGTCCTATCTATCTCCATTGCTCCCCCCCCCCCCCCCCCCCGGTGTTGATGGGTATAGGATGCGAACGTTAAAGTAATAGTTTGGTTTGTTTGGCATTGTGCGCGCCAGCCGCTGTATATAATATCAATATGGCGCCTGGCTGGAAGTGGAGAACAAACTCCCAATTCTCGCTACCCCAAATCACAGAATTCGTCTTTAGGAGTTCTGTGCCCCAATACGTAATTTCACCAACAGATGGCGTTTGTCATGCAAACCACGCATGCGCAGTGCTGACAATATCCCGATTGGGTCGACAAGTGTTTGTCTTTTTGCATTGAAAATGTACACAGGTATTACAAAAATCCTCGAGTTTGAGTTTAACCGACATGTTTGAAAAGATACCATCATGATTTATTGAGACAATTGGTTGCATTTTCAAAATTTTGAGTGGTTTATGCCATGCGATCCAAAAATTAAGCATTTTAGCACTCATTTTATTCATAAGCCGTAGTATTTCAATACGGACCGGAAGTGAAGTTTATAACGAAGATGCGGACCATTTCCATGCATAATATTGCCCTCTACGTCGAAAATTGCATATTTGAGGTAGCGAGAATTGATGTGTACAATACGATCGACTACGATCCGATTTTTTAAATAAATTGCAATAGCATTAAATATGGGCATTGTAACAAATAAAATCTACTTGATTCAGGTTCTGAACATTAATATCAATACTAAACATACGATTTTGATGCGCTATCAGCCTTATACCTGGAATAAGAGCCAAATCAGTTTAAAATCCTAGACAATCGTGGGACTGTTCTGACGTCACTACGACTCGGAACCTATTTGGCCTTTCCTCCGACTAGAAAGCTTGCAATAGGCCTTTTTTTAAATTTTACAATATATATGACTATTCAGAACATCAATCAAAAATATTTTATGTGTTTATTATTGTTTTATATCAAATGCTATTACATTTTCTTCCGAAATCGGATTCCAGACCGTATAGTGTGCGGTGAGATTAAAGCGCGTCGATCTCTACTGGAAAAGCCGTTAGAGGCACCGTGAATGTGTTAAGCGCTATATAAATCCAGAATATTAACTTTACCTCCATGTCTATACCTTGACGCATGACTCTAATGAATATCCTCGGAGAGGATCCATAATTTGAAATTAAGTTTAGAGTACTACCCGAATTCCTTTTGCTCTTTGCCCAAGGGCGGTGCTAAAGGGGGGGGGGGGGGGGGGATGGTATATGTCCTCCTCCAATTCAGTATTTTCTGTTGCCAAATTTGAATATTTTAGAAACTCATCCCGGCAAACTAAAATACATGATCAAACTTGTTCAAATATAGATTGTAATTTCTTTGAACATGTATATTTTTTATTTTATTTTATTTAATTTTATTTATTTTTTGTGTGTTTGTGTTTGTTTGTTTGTTTGTTTGTTGTGTTTGTTGTTGTTGTTGTTGTTGTTTTGTTTTTTTGGGGGGGTCTTTTTGGTTTGTTTGCTCATGACGTAGCTAGAGGGGGAGGGAGTGTGAACATTTGAAAATAGAGAGTTTTGTCCTAACCTATTTGGAAAATTTGGTCGACGCCCCCCCCCCCCCCCCCCCCCCCCCCTCCTTCTCATCGAGCTAATCCAGTGACCCCATGCCGATGCTTATAAAAGAACTTTTCGGATTTTTATACGCTTGCCTAGATTTTCTTTCGACCTTGATAACAAGAATAACAAAATCCTTCGCAGAGAAGACTGAGGTTTCCTAAAACAAATATATCCGAATTTTTTTCTTCTTTATTGGTTTATATATTTTTTTTTTCATCTTAGAGACCAACATTTCCCGCCCTCGTGAGGTATTGTTTTGGTGATATTTCACGCTTCTCCACGACTTGTTCGAATATGACGAGAAAGAATCGACGGTGCGCAAAGATTCGTGTGTCCACTTTGCCACCGTACTTGACTCAGGTATACTACAAAGCACCAACTAAAAACAAAACAAAACAAAACAAAGCCCAAATAAAACTTTAACGAACCATGTTAATACGATAGAGATAAAAACGGATGTTTGTCGGTCTGTCTGTATGTCTCTCTGTCGCAGCTAAAATCTCACTGATGAGCAGCAATTTTTTTTGCTTCGTGTTCTCGGTAGATTGATATCGTCAGGTCACATTCTAGTGGTGTTATGTGATGCGTTATACTGATCGTGAGAGTTTCATTTTCAAATTTAATTGAGCTTCTTCTTGAATTCTCCATTCTGATGGGTAGAGAGTCAAGTTTAGCTATGGCCAGATTTCACACAGAATAAAACTCTTCATCCGGGAGACATTACGGTAATTCTGAAACAAAACTAATCTACGAAAATCGAGTCATCATAAAGTCATTCTCTCATTTTTGTATTATACGCATACTATGGAATTCCTTTGAACCATGATGAATGTACAAATATACACGACCCTGAAACACTCTATAGTTAAATCCATAGGGTCGAGATGACTGTGGTACATTGTAATACTATTTCCTGAAGGGCGCAGCCGCAAAAGAAATAGCACTATTGCTGCGTCCGAGACCCCATATATATTTAGCTGGTGTCTGAATTGAAAACAGTGTATATTTGTTACATATCCATTACCTTCGAATACTGAATTTTACAGTATTGTGCAAAGTTAGAAATACATCTTAGCAATTTAAGAAAAATGTGATGACGTAATCATCGGCCTATAAGTAACAAGTCACTATCACCCATGCAGCAAGCGCCGTTGTATCTTGGTGGTAGCCCGAGCGCATAACTTGTCTGTCCGCAAAAGCAGCTGATTTCTCAACATGATGCCAGAAAAATAGTAAAAATTAGCTTACTCTGACGTCACAACTTTAGAAAATAGTGTACAGAGGTTTTTCTCTGTTAGCATGTCTAGTATAAATATTTTTGATCACGTGAATTGCTCTTAACCAATCTTTGAACAATAAATTGTCTATGAGGAATACACTAGCTATCATAAACTCTTTAAAAAGGTACTATTTCCTTAGTGCTTGTGATTGAAACAGCAATAGTTAATTAAGCTACTCTTACGTTTAGGATATGTGCTCAAGTGCACTTTGAGAGGTATACTGTTCCTGACTGGATTTTGAACTTTTTACTACTTCTCTTTCTCTCAGTATCTTTCTTTTTTTCTTCTTCTTCTTTTTTTTTCATCTTGACTCCGGTTTGAGTTACTCATCCTGGAGTGACATAATACAATTCTTCCCAAATAAAGGGGCATGGTTTCCTAGTAATACAATTGAACTGACAGTGAGAACGAAGAAAGAGAGAAAAGAGCCTACTCGGTCTCGGCGGAATGTTCGCGAGGTATTGATCCTTGTAAAATCGAACTCGAACTGAAGAAGGGAAACTGCACTCTAGGCTGGAATGGTCGTCATTCGTAATAATACTTAAGTTTTAGAAATATTTTAAATGCTTCATTTTCCATTTCTAATACAGAGCACTAGCATTAAAACTAATTTCTTTATGATTCAGTGTCATATAAATGATCGTCATTCGTAATAATACTTAAGTTTTAGAAATATTTTAAATGCTTCATTTTCCATTTCTAATACAGAGCACTAGCATTAAAACTAATTTCTTTATGATTAAGTGTCATATAAATGAAGAAAAATGTAACTGTTGCGATTATTACTTTTTAACAACTTTATACCTAATCATGCTGCGACTAAACTCATTACAGATAACGATATTTTCTCGATTGTTCTCTTACGAATATTAAACACACAAAAAAGAAATGTTTATTTTTACAATAAAAGGGGGCTACAAAAGAAAACAGGGATGACGTGTTCAATAGCGAATAATGTAGGCTGGTCGGAATGACTTTAGGAATTAAGAACAGTGCTAGGATCTTCAGTGCAAGTGCAATAACATTTAGGTGATTCTGCATCTATAGGTAACAGAATTACTTTTCTTTTTTTTAGGGGGGCGGGTGCTCTAATTTCGGAGTTCACCTATTTCATGCATCGCTGATAAGCTGCTACTGACAGTAACCGTAGGGTCAGGTAGTACACGATGTAATATTTAAAACAACAAAATGTTATTCCTTGTACAAGGAAGGCTTTAAAAGAATAGTCTAAGTAACCATGGTAACGGAATTACTTGGAGAAATTAGCATATTTTGTGCTCCAGCATTCAGAAATCATTTTCAGCCTTTACAGTCGTTGAAAGTTTGTGTTCGGTTTCTTGTGATGCAGCCATTGTTGCACAAAGACCTGCAATAGTTTAAGTTTAAACTCTTTATTCAACTTATGTTGTTTTTAATGCGGATATTTGGTTCACATTTTGCTACATGTATACAAAAAAGTAAAGGTGGGTTTTCAGGGGGCACGCGAACGATTTGCGAAGGATGCGAATGTCGAAAAAATGACAAAGTCCAACATTCCTGTTTTAGGTTCCAAAGTTCGCCAAACATGCGTGGGGTAGGAAGCGTCGTCAATTGTTCGCTGGAGTCGGTTGGAATTTAAAAAAAGTTTGAAATTTCTTGGGAACGTTTCCAGCATCCCAGGTCGTGATTTGCTCGTGAATTGGTTCTCGAAAATGTCTAAAATGCTTCGTCATATGCGCACGACCTATTCATGACGTTCCCGATGTTTGCAAAATTTTCGTAAAAAGATACCGACAGTTTAGAGAATGTCTCGCCAATGTCTCTCGAAAGCAGCGAAGTTCGTCCGATCGTTTCTCGTGTTGTTCGCATTTTAGTCGCGTGTTTTTCGTGTATGTGGACTGGCCATAGTTTTGCAACGCTACATACACACGACATTCGCACACACGCTGTGAGAACAAACTACGCACAAACTGCGCAAGAATGGTTTATGGTTCCATGATTGTCACGACACATTCGGAGAAAAACTCCTCCGCATGTTGGACTTTGCCATTTTTTCGACATTCGCATCCTTCGCTAATCGTTCGCGTGCCTCGTGAAAACCCACCTTTACGGATTTGGTAACTTTGTAGAGGCTTGATAAAATCTGAGCTGCCTGGCCTTACATACTATCAGTGTATGTACATACGGTGTACAAATGAAGCCCGGGGGGGGGGGGGGAAGCATTTCAAAATCATCATGTGCTTCACAAAAATAAACATATGCAGGTGACCCCATAGACTCAGACTAAAGCGTACGCTTTCGTAAATGGGAGAATTCAGTCATATATACATGTATCTTAATAATAGCATTATATATTTGAAAACATTTATATGCCTGGCTATTTATTTATCCTTCTGAACATTATTATACAAAACAGATATCAAAATTCAACAATTTATTAAATCAAGCCTCCACAAAGTTTTTACCGAATCCCTTTAAGTTCCCATTTATCGTACTACTGACGGCATGATCAAGTAAGAAAATCCAGAGATGACATGAAGCGAAGCATCCAAAGAGAAACTTTTCATTCTCCGTACACCATATTGGTACATGTCTGATATGTTTTTTCCTTTTAAACAAGATACGATAATGGTGATGATAAAGCTCTTTGGGATATTGATGACATTGATAAGAAACAACCAGCTGCTTATGGACTGTAACACTAGGACCGTGATATCATAAAACTTTCAATGGCATTTCTCCTTGATCTGTATCTATGTATATCGGGGAGATGAAATATTATCACCTTGCGCGAGCAAAACAGAAATAGTATTTCTGTTGGCATCGAAAGAAAAGTATTAATCTCTTTCTTCCTTTGTACATAACTTTTTTTCCCTCTCTCTCTCTTTCTCTCTCTATGATTCATAATATTCTCAAAGTTAAACCTTAAAGCCTTTTCTAACTAACAATTTTTTGACTGCAGACGTCGAAAATATAGGCGCCAAGGAGAAAAGATACGAACGTTTGTGCATTATGTTTTCCGACGTTAAGTAATGTCTTTTTAAATGAATGATCACTCTCGGTGCTAGGGTACGCACTGTTTCGCGTTTTCGAGCTTACACTTTTGACGTTGAAAGTTTAGGCGCCAAGGAAAAATTTACGAACTATTGTGCACATTAATGTTAGAAGCTTATGCTTTCGCCACTGCTCGGAATGTCGCCGAAAAGCGAAAAGCCAACACCCTCTCTAACAATCTCTCTCTCCCTCTCGCTGAATGTAACCAATAGTTTGAATGGCGCTATTTTAGATCATAATAACGGGGGCCCGTTTGCTCTGGACACGGCGAGAATGAGCAAGAGAGTTGGCTGGGCAACACGGCACATATCAACCCGGGGGTTATAAAAAGGCGGGATGTTCGATTCGATAAAGCACTAACTGTATCATTTGATTTAGGGCGCAGACTATAGCGGTCTCTCAAATCTGCGCCAAATACACACTGACCCCCGCAAACTAAAATTAACCGCCATCCTTTCATAGGACACACTCAAGAGTATGATTACACTTCTAAATCTTGTGGAATTGAAAAAAATAACTTGGTAGATTCTTGGCGAATTTAACTTGACATTACTAGATATCATTTGATGTCCACCTTACTTTTCAAGTCATAGGCATTTTTTGCAGCAATATGATTTGTTTACAAATATTTGCATGATATCGACTGTTTGTGTAACTTACAACTTCATTATGAATACTGATGATGATTATTAACATTATATTGCGACTGGGAAGAAATGCTAATACAGCAAATGATATGGCATATTTTAAAAGCTGATACTTAACTTTCAACTGCAAACAATTTCAGCTTTACAACAGTGATTTGTGGGCAGAATGGCAGAGTTATGAAAATGTTGATAAAAGATAACAGTGAAATGACATTGGAGGTTAATAAAAAATGTTTTTTTGTTTTCAATTAAAAAGGGACTCAACTGTGCACTAAGCAGTCCTGAATAAACAACTGCAAAAGAGAGAGAGAGAGAGAGAGAGAGAGAAGGACGGAGATGAGATTATGGATGTATAGATAGAGAAGGGAAGATGGAGCTTAAAAAGAATGTAGTATAGAGAGAGAAAATATGAGGAACATCATGATAATTATGATGAGGAGGGGGGGGGGGTGGTTATGATGATATTAATGAAGATGACGAGGAGGATTCTTAACTGATGGTAATGATGAAGATGATAATGATGATGTATATCATGATGATTAATATTGACGATAATGGCGATGACGACAAAGATGAGAGAGAGGAGAAAATGGATAGGGTCAGCGAAGCATGGAGATGAATAATGGAGATGAATGCCTTTCGCATTGGATTGGATGATGATAACGATGATGATGATGGTGGTGGTGATGATAGTGAAGATGATACATGACGACAGTCGTGGTGATAATGGAAGTAATGATGATGATGATGATAATGACGATGCTGATGAGAATAACGATGATGATTTTGTATTTTTTGTAACCTTTTGTTAAATCGTCAACTGCTTGTTCCAATTTACTGATATTCATTACGCATCAAATGGTCATACGATAGTAATGATTTCTTTCTTTCTTTTTTTGAAAGCTTTTTTATGAGAAGCAATGTTAAATTCTCTTTCCATCTCATGACCATTACCACTGTCATACTAGTACTACACAGAAACTTTACATGCGAACTATAGTTGTTACACTTTTAATCACAATAGATTGGTAATATTAGCTATTTTTATGACTACTGATCTAGACCAGTTATCTATTTTCAATACTAACAATTGATCCTCTGATAGTAACTATTACTCAACTGACGAATTTACTTCTAGTTTTCAAAAAACAGGGAATATAATTATTTAGTTTACTTCATGTAAATGCTAGAAGTCTAAGCACAAAATTTGATTCTCTGGAAACACTGCTATATACTTTGAAAATTTTTCAATTTTCCACTATTGGTGTCACGGAAACTTGGCTTCATAACACTTCGCCCAACCTATTTAACTTACAAAATTATACACTGATCAGACATGATCAAGAAGAAAAGAGAGGAGAGGGTATAGCATTTTATGTCAATGAACAACTACAATTTAAATTCCGAAAGGAAATATTAAAACAAAGTAAATCATTGTTTTTAGAAATCATGAATTCAAACAACAAAAATATAATCGTTGGATTAATTTACAGACCCCTCATGGTTCTATAAATTCATGTTGTGAAGATCTTGATATATGCCTTCATACTCTTACGGGATAAGGTAACAATTATATCTAATGGGTGATATCGGATGGGTGATTTCAAATGGTGATTTTAATATAGACTTGTTATCTCATAGTAGTTATCATGATACCCTTGTTCATATTATTTATGCTAATAGTTGTTATCCGCATATAAATAAACCAACCAGGATTGATGGTCAATCTTCAACCCTTATAGATAATATTTTTTCTAACATCTTTGACAAAGACATGACTAGTGGATCACTATACTACGATATATCCGACCATTTGCCATTTTTTAATGTGTAATAATGACATTTCAACTAAAAAGTCAGTTAACTCAAGCATGTACAGAAAGCAAACACCCCAAAATACTGAATCCCTCAAAAGTGATCTAGCAAGAGAAGAATGGTTGGATATTTATAGTGAGTCAGATGCAAATATTGAATCTTTTAATAAAAATTTACAGAAGTATTACGACAAAAATTTTCCTGTGGTATTTGTAAGCAAGAACAATAAACGTAAAATGTCATGGATAACAAAAGCAATTCTGCGATCCATACACACAAGGAACAAACTTTATAAGGCTTATTTAACAAACTCTACTACTCTTATTAAAAACAAATATAAAACGTACCGGAACAAATTAACTGATATCATTCGAACTTCTCGTAAAATGTACTATTCCGATAAACTTAAGGGCGCTGTCACATCTTTCCGGGCAAGCATTGCGTGTGACCTGCGGGGAACAATTTTTGCTACCCGCAGGTCCCCGCAGATGGCCCGCAACTGACAATACCTAGCACGTATCTCGCGAATCACCCGCAGGTCACACGGACTACACGCAAGTAAAACGTAAGTAGCACGCGTCCAGCAGGTTAGACGCACGCGAAACTCGTCAAAATTCTTGTCTGCCCGCAGAAATGATCATTTAGCCCCAGTAGCTTGCCCGGAAAGATGTGACAGCGCCTTAACCGAGTGAAATCTAATATGTAATCTACATGGGAGGTTATATATGATCTGATTGGCAAGAAAACAAAAAAATCACCTACTAATAATCTTACAATGGATAAAACATGCAGTAATACAGTCTGAAGATATAGCTCATACCTTTAATTCCCTTTTTTGTAAATATAGGACGTAATTTAGCAAATATACTCAATAAACCGAACGAAATTTTTACTAAATTTCTTTCTGAACCTACAGCCTCTACACTTTTTTTAATCCCATAAATCCTAATGAAATAATCGAAAATAACAATAAATCTCACGTCAAGTAAATCACAAGGTCACGATAGAATCAGTGCTTTTCTCCTGAAACAAATTATTATTTTCTTGTTTCTCCTCCAGCTCACATGTTTAATATATCTATTAACTCCTGAGTCCCTAAAACTTGCAAAGGTAAATCTCGTTTACAAAAAAGACAATCCTCACGAAATAAGTAATTACAGGCTTATATCAATTCTTCCCAGCATATCAAAAATCCTAGAAAAGATTATTTACAAAAGGCTTTATAACTTTTAAGATACATTTTCTAAATCTAAATCAATATGGTTTCAGAAGGAAAAAAACATTCAACCGACCTAGCTTTAGTACAATTATATGATAAAATGGCCATGGCCAATAGAGAACATGTATAGGAGTATTCATGGACTTGATGGACTTGACCACCATATTTTACTTTAAAAACTTCACTCTTATGGAATTCGTGGAGTTGCCCTCCACTGGTTTGAGATCTATTTATCTAATAGACAGCAATATGTAGTGTATAATGATGTTTCTTCATATTTCCTATCAATCCAATACGGTGTTCCACAAGGGTCAATACTAGGCCCTTTACTCTTTCTATTATACATTAATGAATTAACCAATACAGCGCCTCTTTTATCTTTCATATTATTTGCAGATGACACAAACATTTTCTGTTCACATCATAACCCAAATACCCTAGTAAATACACTTAATAATGAGTTACCAAAGTTATCTTTGTGGTTTAAATGCAATAAATTGTCCCGTAATTTCATGTATTTCAAGCACGTAAATTCTCATGTCATTGATTTTCCTTACGATATACTTTAATGTACCTCTTGAAAGAAAGAGACAAACAAAATTTTGGTGCGTCATTGGGTGCGTTTATCAACTCTTTCTTTCGGCATAAACAGGTTTTCCAAAGGGCTTTCAGTGATTTTTTTAGAGATGATAAACGCAAAGCTGTTTTGATTATGGGGTTCGGAAAGCCTTTTTGAAAGTCGCAAATTTGTGCTTTCCGAAACAGGTTTCAGAAACAGGTTACAAAAACAGGTTACAAAAAGCGAGATAAACGCAAAGCTGGTTTGAAACGACTTTATACTTCGGTCACGAACTACGTGTTTCCACAGAGTACAGTAGCTACGTACGCTGCACTATACTAGCGATAGCCAAAACAAAAAAGCGCGCGCCGTATAGACCCCTTCTCCTCGGGTCAAACTGCGCAGTGACAACGTCGTTTTTCGACTTGTCGATGAGATGATAAACGCAACTTATTTTGAAAGCCGCTTGCAAAGGCCTTTGGAAAGGGCTTTTGATAGTGGGTATGGAAAGCCGTTTCAAACGGAAAGATGATAAACGCGACCTATATCGATGAAAATTTAAATTGGAACGAACAGATAGATAACTGGGCGTTGTGGCGTGCGCCTGTAATCCAGCCAATAGTGGAAATTATAAAATGATTCAGCGGACCCAGGTTCGAGACTGAGTCACGTCTTTCGTATGGTGACGTTAAAGGTCGGTCCCCAGACGTAAATAATCAGATATGATTGATTTGATACGCGTCTGTAAAAACCTAATTACACACACACACACGTCATATAACTACTTCTATTTCTAGGAATGTTGGTATACTTTATAAAGTAAAGAGATTTGTCCCTTGTAAAAAGCTCATTATGCTTTATAATTCATTGATATTACCATATATAACATATTGCCATTTAGTATAGGCCACCACCAATAAAACAAAAATCAACTCTATTTACTTATTGCAAAAGATACCCCTTCGTATATGTACTGGTTCACCATATTTATATCACACCAGCCCAATATTTTACCAACTGAAAACTCTAACAGTATTCGACATCAATTCACTACAAAGTTTACTGTTCTTATTTAAGTATCTAAATGACTTGCTCCCTCTTTCATTTCAAAACTTTTATAATTTAAATAACACTATTGACTCCTACCCTACTCGCAATTCCTCCAATTTTCATCTATCAAACCAAAGTTACTGATTTCCCATAGATCAATAAGACACCACGGTCCAGACCTATGGAACTCTCTCCCAGAATTCATTAAATCCTGTTGTTCCCTTTACTCATTTAAAGCCAAAATTAAAACGATGTTACTATACTATCTGAATATACAAGGTAAAATTTCTGTGTCAACTCTTCATCATCATCATCATCATCATTATCATCATCAACATCATCATAAACATGCTTTTAACTTAGGATTTCAATTATTTATCCATTCTGCTTATTTAAACATGTTTTAGCTATTTCAAAATATTTGTCTGGGGCTGCCATATTATCCAGCAAATTGCTTATAATGGCAGTCCTTCTTCCGCTAATGATTTTATATTCGACGAATTACAATAATTTGACAATTTATCATTTCGTGTTTGTTTTTAAAAAGGACTGTTACATATACTTGTTTATTTATGATTCTTTGTCAAAAAGTACTTTTGTATTTTATTTTATATTATGTTACCGAAAAATGTGAATGCAGAAGAAAAATAAATCATGTCAAATCAAATTATGGAGATGACGATGACGACGATGATGGCGATAATCGCAAGATGAAACACAATTTGGTGCGATAATTCTGTTCCGTATAATATAATACAGGGATGGCTATTTAACAACATGCATTTGAATCTTGACACAATGAGTGCCTTTGGTAATAAGAGTTTCCATTTCTTGTTGGTAACACAAAATGGAAGCCATTGAAATTCGTAATTAGGCGAGGATGGATAAGGTGCACGGCGATCCTTTAGTAGATAAGTGAGTGAGAGTGTGTCAGAGAGAGAGAGAGAGAGCAAGAGAGAAAGAGAGGGAGAGAGACAGAAAGAGAGAGAGAGAAAGAGATGGAGAGAGATAGAAAGAGAGAGAGAAAGAGAGTGAGAGAGATAGAAAGAGAGTGAGAGAGATAGAAAAAGAGAGAGAGAAAGAGAGTGAGAAAGATAGAAAGAGAGAAAGAGAGTGAGAGATAATATAGAAAGAGAGAGAGAGAAAGAGAAACGGAGAAGGCGATCGAGAGTCGGGATGAGAAAGAAATGCAGGGTTCAAAAGGGATGTTAAACAAGATAATGATAGTGAAAGAAATTCTATTCTGCTGTGTATGTACTGGAGAGGGGAGACAGAGAGAGAGAGAGAGAGAGAAAGAAAGAAAGCTATACCCCAGCGCTCTGGCATCTATTTATTTGTACTGTCATTAGCAGAGAAATGGGCAGAAATGGGTATTGGTATAGCCGCTGGAAGGATGGGTATATAGATATCTCGACACAGAAAATTAAGCTCTAATGGAAGTTGTCGAGGTTCATTTATTTTGACGATAAATTCGCCAGCCGTATCACTATCCGTTACGGCATTTTTCACATATGGTGCGTATTATCAGCCGGGCACTATTCACCACTCAACTCAACTGATAAATTAACGTGTATAATACAATTTACACCAACGTGAATATTGAAGAATGACAGTGTTAGAATTGGAGAGAAAAAGTGTCTCTGTAGGAACTATATTGTATAATGTCTTCTGAAGAATTGCATCGGTATAGAAATGGGTCTTCTTTTGGAAACGAAAACAAAAAACAGAAGAGGAAGTATGCTTTTCTCAATTTTTCTTCAAATTCCGTCCCTGTAGTCCCATACAATCCTACTGGTGTTGGCATTGTATGTGACCCCGTCATTGTATTGTAATGCATCGCCATTCGGGAATATTGCTGTTGGAAAGAATAAACTCATCTTTTAAACATGGGGGATATTCATTTCTACATTCTGTTTCGTTAAATTCAGAAGGATTTGGTAGATTTCGAGGATGTTTTAGATTTCTTAACGGTTCAATAACCCTCCACACAAAAATAAAAAGAAGAAAAAATGAAAGCAGGCAAAATGAAAGCAGGCAAACATAAATGGAGGGACAATACTGAGAAATTGAGCACATAATTTGTGAGTGTTGTTAAATGAGTAGATATCCTTCAGAAATGAAATATATATGTAAATATTTTCACTATTATTTCGTGAAACTTCAAAAAAAAACCATCTGGTCCTATATACGCATTATTTTGTTGCACAAATAACCACATTATACTATATAGACAAGATTGAAAAGAAAAGAGAGATAATTAAGGTATACCGTCGGTAATCCTACGCACCCCTGGCCTACATGTACACGTATGTACACGTAAGACAAATTTTATCCTACGACATATGTATAAACATCGACCAAAGTACATCTAAACTGACATGCTATATAAATCAGTTATCTATGGTAGATGGTAATATATTGAACTTTGGGTTATGAACCGGGATAACATTAGGTAACATTTGGGAGCATGCCTATTATGGGGTGTCGAAATTGGAATGAAATTTCACTGGAAATACTCCTTTAGTTATTATAATATTAATCTAATCTCTGATATGAAACTTTGTATCAGACATTTTTTACGGGACCGTTCTTAAAACAGATATTTGCTTGGACTGGTTATAAACTGCGATGGCATCATTCGATAACATTTTTACCAATTGCCGAAACTATATTTATTGCAATATTTTTGAAGGCTTTGAATTCACAATCATACTGATAATGAATAACTACTCAGAAACAGATATAAGATCAATATTATGTTTCTCGGCGATTTTCCGTATACGATGGCATTCAATTCGCTTTTACTGTGGTCTTTTTTTTTCTTAAAATCTCACTATCGATGAATATTGGAACTTAAGGAGCAACTATAAGTACCTTTGGAATCACCAATTTGCCCATTACATAAACAATGATAAATTAATTTCAAATCATTACAGGGACTACGTTCAAGGAGTTATAAGGAGTTTAGCAGTATATTAACATCCAGAAACCATAAAAGTGCACAATTCAAAAGACTAATATTAAGCAAAATTCTTTTGTTTTTCAGGTTTCTAAAATAATCTCCGGACGCATCTGTTTCATCTATATGTTCCCTTCGATGCGGCAAATATTCGTTCACAAAGTAGCCTCAGATATTGTTGACCTCTGATCAAAGGAAATAGATGAAATAATATTTCTATCCGACGCCGGAGCCAATTTTACAAATGGTGTCATATTTCAGATGACATTTCCCCGTTGTTCTTGTTTGAATATCAGTTCTGCACTTTCCGTATCATTTTAAAATTGTGTGAAAATGAAACGAAAATGAATTGAAAGGACATCTAACTCACGGCCTCCCCTGAACAATGAGACGACCTCTCTTTCTTTTCTTCTTTTTTTTTTCATTTCTTTCTCCCAATTTTGTTTTTTTTTTTGTATAGTTTTGTATAGTTTATTATTCTTTGTATAGTTGATGTTGTCTAGCTCTGACGTACTTAGCAAAATTCAAGCGCGGCGTTTTATGCAGAAAACAGGTAGATGTAATTTAGTTGATGGAACAACAATATGGTTCCTTGTTCTTTTTTTCTCTCTGATATTCATATTAAAAACGAAAAGAGGACTTGACGGCAATAACGTCAGGAGAGTAAAAAATATTGGCCCGGAGGATAAACCCGGTAGTCTGGTGATGAGATTGCGTCCCGGAGGAGAGACGGGGGGAAAGGGTGATTGTGCTACCGATCTGATCTTTCCGTGGCGTCACGTCTGTGGTCTTGCATCGCTCTTGTTGTGCGCAACCCCTCTTTTGCAGCGCACCATAAAAATGCAATTCGTTCATCGTGCATTTAAGTGAATTTTGAGAGGAGACAGAGGACATGTTGATTGTAGTGCCGATCTCTTCATGCCTCCATTTCCTTGGACCTAGCTGCTTCACTGTTGTGGACATTCCCTCGTGTTTAGCGCACCACAGAAATGTAATGCCTTTATGTGCGATAAAGCTATGCATCTGATTTTCAGCGCAGCATCATGACTGTCCGTTAGGAACTACGAAGGCGGGACCATTCTCAAAAAATGTGTCAACTGAAATGAATAATGGAAACACACCTTAAAACACAGCGATGAACTTATCCAGTCAACACGACAGAAAGTAATTTCCTGAACAGATTTATGATTGTTACATAGACAATAGCATTGGTAATATATTCAAAATTGCAATTGTACATTATTTTAATTAATGTTTTTGAATGTCATGTCGGCCTATAAACTGCTAAATGCTGCAATAAAAATGTATTTTAGCACAATAATACTGCTTTCCGTCACGCATTCTAAACCTTATCATATGTATAAACAAATCGACCTGACTTTAAAAAAAAATGAAGATAGTTCCTGGAAAAGATCCCCAAATATGACACATTCATGTACTCATCTATACTCTTAAAACGTAGTTGTTTTGGTTTTAATACCACTTTATAATAACTCTATAACAGAATTATATCGCCAATAATATAAAATTGATGTCTATATCCTATAAAGCGTGCATTTTCCACCACGTAATGTGCTCAAGGAGCTCCATTGTTAGCCCAGATCTAGCTAGGATACATATTTCAGCGTTCATACCTTTCAAGGAATTCCTTCTTCCTGCTGGTACCCATTAAAGTGATTTGGTAACTTTGTACAGGCTTGATAAAAATCTGAGCTGCCTGGCCTTACATGCTATCAGTGTATGCAATATGGAGTAAAAATGAAGCGGGGGGGGGGGGGGGAGCACTTCAAAATCATCATATCCTTCACAAAAGTAAAAATATGCAAGTGACCGGAAATGCCAGACTCATTTTTCCCCATGGACTCAGTGTTAGACTGAAGCGTATGGCCATACGCTTTCGTAAATGGGAGTATTCAGTCATCTTTAAAATAGCATTATATATTTGAAAACCTTTCTATGCCTGACAATTTACTTATCCTTCTGAACATCATTATATACAAGACAGATATAAAAATTCAACAATTTATTAAAAAAGCTTCTACAAAGTTACCGAATCCCTTTAAACACCTGGGTGGAGAGTGGCAAATATAGATTAATGTCTTGTCAAAGGACTGTTGTTCGCCAGTGTTTGAATCCACTCTGGCAAAATATTACTATAATGGCAGAGTTTAAAGCGACATTATCAGGCAATAAGCGACAATCATTATTTTTAATTTTTTGTCGTAGAGATAACTATACCAAAAATAGCGCTTTGATACTCGTCACAAGAGAGAGAGAGAGAGAGAGACATGTCACGAATCCCAAACTCTTTAATGTTTTCACTTTCCATTGCCAAACTGATAAGATTGGTCTTCAGTTTGGGTTCCACCAACGATAGACATATGGAGATAATCATTATTGTCTCTTGCATTGGCAATAATTTAAAAAAAATAACAACGATGGAAAAGGAAGAAAGTGATGACGGTTAAGGTAGTAATAGTTACAACAATTGAACAAGGGGGTTACGTCGAAGAAAGAAAATTGGGGGTGGCTCTAATTGCAATCCATACGCCCTGACGGGTCATTAATCGAAGTCAATCATAAAAAAATGTCTGAAAAACAGTATGGAAAAGCAAGATCGCTATTCCCATTGAATTCTACGAGTGACAGAAATTGGCGAGTACGCGCTCCTTGTCACGCACTACACGTAATTCACACCTAATACAATTTCATTGAGTGGCTAGGACCAAGGGGTGGCGGACAACACCTCATACAATCTCAACGAGTGGGACCAGGGATGGTGGACAGGTGCTGCGCTGCCTGCATCAGTCCTGGGTAGCTCACAGACTTCTCACGGGATGAGGCGTTGCCATGGCAACAGCCCAGGACACGATCCCTCATCCCGGCGTTTCGTATACAACGTCATAGACATATTTA
The DNA here is from genome assembly GCA_025617745.1 of Heliocidaris erythrogramma. NCBI lineage: Eukaryota > Metazoa > Echinodermata > Echinoidea > Camarodonta > Echinometridae > Heliocidaris > Heliocidaris erythrogramma. The sequence goes on from CM046861.1 coordinate 11,515,094, forward strand.
TTTCTGTTACGGGGATGATGATGATGATGAATGGTAAGTGTAAATAAATCCCCGGATATGGGAATGAAACGACCTTTCTATTGCTGATACATTTCTAACCTTATTTCTCCCTCGCTCGCTCTCCCTCCCTCTCTATTTCTCCCTCTCCTCTCTCTTGTTTCTTCCATGCCGCGTTTATTGCTTCAGTTCTTCTTCGTTGAAGCAGGGGGTGTCGCTAGACCATTTTGAATGGGGGTGGGGTGTTCGGGACACCAGTAGACCCACCATCCAAGAGACCGACAGCTCACGAGACAGACAATGCCGATCGATCTTTTGAACCCTCAGAAAATGTGTCAGAAGGCCGGCGAGACCAACAGGACTGTCTCTTGGGCTGTCGGTCTCGTGGGCCGTTGGTCTCTTGAACCCTTTGAAACTTTTCAGAATTAAGGCTGTCGGTCCCCAGGGCAGTCTCTCACTTAGGCTGTCGGTTTCCAGGGCTTTAACAGAACATGTTGGACTAAATTTGCCGACAAGCTATAGCAGAAATTTCCCTCCTTGGGGAGAATAGTCCTCGGGCTGAGTTAGTGGCCTTCGTGCCTCAATGACATCAAACAATCAATCGAACAATCAATCGAACAAACAAAAACAAAACCCAAACTTAAAAACGTTCCTCAGAGTAAAAACTGGTCGTCAAAGTTTCTGCTTGGATGACAAGTGGCCCCCTCCCCCACCCCCCCCAAAAAAAACAAAAAACAAACAAACAACCAAACACAAAACAAACACAAAAACGCACACACAGACGAATGAATCAAAAAGAAAAACAAAACACGCATCATAAAAATGCAGACAACCCTCTGTAAATCCACAATTTCCCAAGAAAAAAAAATCAGAATGGAGGCGTTAGATTCCCCCCTCCCCCCCCACCCCCCCCCCCCCCCCCAGCGACGCCCCGATGTGGACGGGTGTAAACTCCCTGGACGGTCTTCCAACTAATGCAAATCCCAGAAAATAAACAGAATCCTTGCATGTAAGGTAATGTCGCTCCTGATGGAAAGGATTTAAGGATGTAATGGGGTGACGATGGCTGGATTTTCTTCATTGTTTAGATCATTTTCAAAGACCATGGGAGAAGATGGGTGGCATAAGAAAAAGATGGGGGGGGGGGGGGGGGGGGGAGAGGAGAGGCCCGAAAGAGGTAAGAGTCGAACATGTTTGAAATATAGATGTATAGTTTCAATCAATGTTAATTAAGTGTTCTTATGGAGCATGTTACTCTGAAATCTCCGTAAATACAAAGATTTTTTGTTCCACAATGCTAGTCATCTGCAAATCATTTAGATAACTACCATAATAACTTTTTTTATTTATTTATTTATTTATTTATTTATTTATTTGTTAACAAGGTAGCCCATTCAACAATATGTTGGTCTCCCATGGGCAGTGGCGGATATGTGTTACGCAATTCTATTCATGGGGGGGGGGGGGCTTATTGTTACACTGCCCCCCCCCCCCGATGAAAAAAATTCCTGCATATTTTCGCCCATGCCCACGGGGGCCCTTCGAGTAAAATCGCAAGTATAATTATAATTATAATTATATCAAGTTATTGCTTTAATATCAAAGCAATCATTCGAATGACAATTAGAAAACAAGATAGCTGGAATCATAATTATTTCAAAATTTAGACTGCCTAGTTCGAATCATAAGTTTCGAATCTGCAATGACAATAAAAAGTAGCCATATTTTAGCACCATCAAAGCCTGTTATCCTGGAGGCACCATGTTAAATACGATTTAAATTAGGCGGCCTGAATTCGGAGATAAAAAACATAATTATGCCACTTTATATTAGCCGCCGGTGTGTCAACGAATATAATGACATTTATAATTTGATTTCAAATTTGAAGGTCATTCCCATTAACTTTGACTGCATTTCAAAACCAGGTCAACATTGGCGGATCCAGGGGGGGGGGGGGGCACAGCCGGCCCGTGCCCCCCCCCCCCTTTTTGGAAGAGAAGTATGAGTTTTTACCATAGACGATCCGCCATTTTGTCGATTGTGGCTCCCCTTTTAGAGTGAAGACCTTTTTTTTTTTTTTTTTTTTTTTTTTTTTGCTTGTCAGGGAATTATGGACGGAAACTGGACCCCATAACCCCTTACTAGGGATTTTCGAAGGTTTGGCAAATTTTTTTTTTTTGTCCCTATTGGCAGATTGGCAGTGGCATCGCTACAGAGGCACATGGGGGCACATGCCTCCCCCTCTTGAATCGCAAAACAGAGAGAGAGGGACAAGAGAGAGAAGGGGGGGGGGGGGTACGTAGGCAACGTAGAAAGAAGACGATGTTACTCCCGTCGACCAGCTCTTTGCCGCTAATCTACGCTCTGGTAACTTTTATTGAAAAAAAGAAACCAACCCATTAAACAGGTCATCAGAGAAGATACTAGAAAAACAACGAATGAATCAGAATGTCTGTTACATTTCCAGTTTTTTAAAATTTTGTTGAGAAGACATTTCCAAGTTTCTACGATTGGGAGGGTTTTATTGCTTTAATATGCCTTTGTGAAAAGGGTTGATTTTCATAAGAAAGGAGCGTACGTTTGCTACGTGCTGTCTCCCAAACTTTTCATCCTAGTCAAAATAAAAAACACATCTCACTCAGCAAATAAACCAAAGAATCCAAGAAAGAGGAAATAAAGCCGGAGATTCGGTAAATTGACATTGATAAGTCTGATGATTCAGATAATGTAAACCTGGTAATGCGATTGATGTTAAAAATAACCACGTAGATGGGTCAAAGGTTATAAGGTCAGACGGTGATGAATAGAGGTCATGGGTGGTGCGATGATGAGCTTGACATTCATGTTATCTCAGGGTCAGGGCTTGGACTCTATTGAGGGAGTGTGCACGCAATCACGGGAGTTCAAAGTCCGTACGAAGTTCTAAAAAGGGTTATTTAAATCATTTCCCTAAGAAAAAGCCACTCGAAAAATATTAAAATTAGGTACACTGGAAGGGGGTGGGGGGGGGGGGGTGAGAGAAATAAATAAATTGAGAATATCACCTTAAAAAACAACACATTATGCATGTATTTGAATACACAGGTCTTCACATAAAAAATCTAATTATATTGAATGATAAACCTTGAATAAACCTTGAAGGGGGTTACTTCAACACAGAAGCATCATGGAATCTTGATACATGTATATCTTACTAATTTAATTCCCTTTTGCGATAAGATGTAGCAAGAGTCCCGCCCCCCCCCCCCCCCCCCCTTCTTGTTCTCTTTTCCTCTCTATCCCCTTCTCGCTCTCCCTCCATCTCCTTTTGTTTTATATCTTCTACTGGATGGTACCCTTCTCCATGTTCTCTTTGCCCTCCTCTCTCTCTCTCTCTCTCTCTCTCTGTCCATTTGCATAGTGCTTCAGTTACTGGGGCACGTAATTATGTAAGTTATTGTTTCAAATCGGAACAAGGGTAACAAATTGTGTTCAAATACGTACACCCATTGTAAACATTTTCTTTTATTAGCTATCATAAAACACCTAATTAAGGCTCTGTGTAATTGTGACACGTGTTATGATGTAATCAAAGGCAACAGTAAACACTATTAATAGGTGGTTAATGAGATAGCAAAGTGTATAGATATACACATGTCTCTATACACCTTGAGCCTAAAGGTTATTGCCAACGAGAAGAAGAAGTTTGTGCAATATAGATAAGAAAGAGAGAGAGAGAGAGAGAGAGGGGGGGGGGGGGTGGGGGGGGGGGGAATGGGGTACATGAGTGGAAATGAGAAGAGGAAGAGAGAAAAAGAAACGTTACTCTATGTCCTTGCCAGAACTAACGAATACAGGCTATAGGCCATAGTTGGCCAACTATAGTAATTTTCAAGCACAAAGACTAGATAGAAACGTTTCTTCTTTTTGATCTTCACTGCCCCCCCCCCCCTCTCTCTCTCTCTTCTTCTTCTTCTTCTTCTTCTTCTTCTTCCTCCCTCCCCACACTCTCTCTCTCCTTTCCCTCTCTCTCTTCTTTCTCTTTCTCTCTCTCTCCTTCCCTCTCCCTCCCCTCTCTCTCTCGCTCTCTCCTTCTCTCACACCCCCTTGCCTCCCTCCCCAACCTCCAACACCCCCACCATTTAGAACCTCATGCCAAACTCGTTACCACTGCCTTCCCATTCTGATCGCGATAGCTTTGCCGATACTCGTGATTAGGCATGCGAACGAGCGTATTAATTTCTCCTATATCCATGATATCATTATGAAACGTTTAACGTGTCTACTAAAAAGTACGGTACAGCCCCCCCCCCCCCCCCGTACAATGCCCTACTGCTCAATGTTTTTTTATGATCATGGAAATAATTATAAAGAACTGGGCTAACACTTCCCCTCATTAGAGGGATAAATGTCAATTTACTGGGCAAGGGGGCTGGGGGCTGCAGCCCCAATTTTTCGTAATCTTATGTAGTATATGCTTCTTCGCATGCTCACCCCTTCAAAAAACGCTCTGCGGCCCCTAGATTACTACATATAAAATTCACGTTTCAAATTGCTGACGAAGTCAATTAGTATTTCTAGTGAGATGATACATCGAGGGGTATTTTTTTAACGCTAAGTGCTCGAACGAGCGCAGTAACCTAGGTTATGTTGCGTTTAATATTCCCGCCTTCAAAATGCCAATAAATTAGATGTTCTCTACCTACGTAAAGCCAACTAATTAAATGGCTACATTGTCTGAGATCTTATGGAAGCAAAATAGACAAACGGTAATGCCATGTATTAACAGATATCCGTGGACTAATGTTAGGTTTTGTCAAAATTATATGCTCACAAATTTGACAATTAAAAACAGATGTGTGCAAAAGGTTACACGTTACTAAGTATGTAGGCCTACGCATTATATCAGTGTTTAACTAATGTAATGGTTAAGGCGGTGTAGCAAATGTATATGACTCTGCGTCATGATTTCTCATTATCTTTCTCCGTAATAGTTTATTTATGGTTCCCCAAAACACGATAGGACTAATTTCGCATTTTCACGAGTAGATAATTTTTACTTGAATCAGTGGTCGTACAATGGGCATAATTGTATAAAGTATATGGCATCAAATCAGAGCACACAATAATTATTATGATTTGAAACTAATAAAAGGTGTACAGAATGGACTAATGAAGTACCATTAAGGTAGGTGCTTTCATCAAGAAGACCTCAATTTTCCTCAGTTCTACGCCCCAGGATGCGCACTGTCGTTTCAATTGACCTCGGTTTTTTTCATTATCTCTATCAAAGCCTTCTCACTTTGATGTTTTTTCTCTATGTTCGTTAACTGAAGAATATTTACTTCTTTTCATTTCATTCTTTAATAAACAAGAACATTACCGTCGTTTCAATCTGCCTCATTTTCCGCATTATTCATGATAAAATAGTTCCCACTTTGTCATATTTGACACGATAGTGTTTTTTAACTGATTCATATTATTTGATTTATATTTCATTTCTCTTCTAAGTAACAATTTGTAATCAGTTTTCATATCAATTTCATACAGACTTATACTTAAAGTTATTTTTTTCAACAACAACGTCAATCAGAAAATAGAACATAGACAAAAGCAAAACACACAGAGAGAAAACAACAACAACAACAACAACAACCAGCCAAACGACCTAACAAACTACATACATACACAACAAAATAGATAACAAATCCAAGTTCCCTTAGATTTTGAGGTGTATTATACCAACAGTATTTTGGTACCCGGTAGAATGCAAAAGTCATCGTGGTTTGATCAGCATTGTGAGCATATGTAATACTCTCTATAGGGAGTGGAGAATGTGCATGTATACACTGTTAAAAAAATAACTGTAAAAAAAACTACAGGTTTTTGGCCGTTGAAATTACAAGTTATTGCCGTTATTTCAAGTTTACAGTCTTTTTCCTACAGCAAGTTTGTTGGTTTACCGGAAATCAGCATATATTTACAATCGCCCGACATAAAACACTGTTTAAAAAAAAATTCTCATATTTAAACCGCGGTTTATGTACTGTTGAAAAACGGGCATTCCCGGCATCCTGACTGCCAGGGATTTCCCGTGAAAAAATGGCAATCGTTTTAACAGTGCACATTGTGTGCGGGCAAGCCATAAATCCGATGACCAGGGCAATTGTGCCTGTAAAGCTCATAGAGACATCGTAGCTGTATATTCAGCGCTATATAAATTCAGAATATTATAATATTATGATGATTGTTGCATCTGTAGCTGTCACTTAGCACGCTCTAAAAACTTAGGTGTTAAATCACCATTATATTAAAGGAGTGTCCCTTTTTCAAAATGGTAGATTAACACTTTTAACTTTTTGTCCCTTTTTCAAAATGGTAGATTAACACTTCTAACATGCTGGATTCGACCTTTGTAGTGTTAAAAGCGTTAATTAACCATTTTGATAAAGTGGTCTCTCCTCGGCCCTTTTAAATGGTGATTTAACACTTTAGTTTAATGCATGTATTATGCTAACGTATAGAGTCATGACCCTAATTTGAACCCCACACCCCCCCCCCCCCGAATCCAGCAACTCAGTAAAAACAAAAGATAATCGAAACTAATATGCAGTCATAAAGTTCATTACTGAATTATGTATTTATTCAGGCAGACAGTACCGATACCCCTGAATGAATCCATCAAGGCAATGCTAAAGACACGTTTTATCCATAGGCCTACTTTACATCAGAAAAAACTAATTGCAGAGCAGCTAGCATTAGTACCCAACCGTCAGTCTAGGAGTCTCGTAATTACCAGACATCGAGGAAATAAGGCACTTGGGTAATTACTGAATACCATTAGACCATTTCGCTACGACATGGAATGGTAAGAGTAAAACAAAAATTGAAATCTGAATTTGTTTGGTTCTCAGCGGTGTTGTCTATATGGTGATGACAAGTGGTATTGTCCTGACTGTATTGCAACTATAAGGACATATTCCTCTCAGAAAAACTGTAAGTCCGGAAAAAAGGTGATTCCCTTTCACTGGTCGCATCAAATATGATGTAATGGTTTGGAATAACATTAACATAAAATCGTTGTAACATAATGCTTTTGATATGTGGCTTCAGAGGAATCACCAGTGTTTCAGACGAGACTTTTTGGACAGCTGGACTGGGTCCCATTTATAAATATTCATCTGCACAAAAGCTGAAGGCATAAAACAATAAATGATCAAGTTCTTTGATAGTCTCATTAAAGGCCTAATGAAATAAAAACTTTGCAAAAGAATTTTCCTGCAAGACAAATAAATGTGATCTAGTGATGATGGAAGGATGAGAGGTATTTTTCATGAATTTTTAATTTTCATTTTGACACATGGCCCTGTGGGGAATTAAATAATGTCGAGCGAAACTTGAGTCCAGTCATGTGGGGGGGGGGGGGGGGAAGGGGATATCACTAATCTTTTACAAGCTGTTAGGTGGACGTTACTGGAGGGCAGTGGCATGAGTGCTTTAAAACCATGAAGTGGGTACTGGCGTCATGGGGGGAGATATCAGGTAGATAAACACGAGAGAATACGGCCACAGAGTGAGGAAGTGTTGGAGGGACTCGTACTATTTTTTTCTTCATGCATTTCCCTTTCAATTTCTTTCTTTTTTTCCTCGGTATTCTGTTGACAACGCACGTGCCCCATGACCCCCATATCTACGTCACTGTGAGAAGAAATTTCCTTCTCATCACTTTCCTGTTGTCCCCTCTCCCTCTTTTTCTTCACTTTCTTCATTAATACAAGTTGTACTCCCCCCACTCACTAATCCACTTTCTCTATACATGGACGCGATATGATAATATTTCTTAAAAAGAGATTACAGCACAGAAAAAAAAAACGAGCTCTTCCTTTCGAATTAATTTTCAGAACAAAGAGCGTAGGCTATATCTGATGTAAAATAATCCTGTAAAATGAGCCAAAGTTTATGAAAAGCAATCAGTACATGTGACTTATGCTTATGAAATGGGCAGAAAATAACAATAATTCCTAGGTTCCGATTTGATTGGTATAGGCCTATTACATAATTATTATTTACAGAGGAGCTCCAACGCGTAAAGATATTATCTTAATGTGTATATTATCCCGAGGGTTAAAGGCATTTTAATTTCAGAAATAAGTTGTATGAAAACATCGTGAGTTTTAAGCAAAAACGTTGACAGATATAAAAAGGGTGAAGTGCACACACCCAGGTATAGATTGAAACAGAATATTGAGAGAAGGGTAGACATTCGGATAGGACAAGAGAGTCTTCTTCATGATGACGGTGACATGAACCGGCATCTTATCCGTAAATCTGCGCCGTCCATTAGGACATGACTTCCAGTAGACGAGAAAGCCCGGTCAGTGAAAGCCAATTAATTAAGATGTCGGATTGCGATCTAATAGCGCGGTTTGAAATTCCAAGCGTGACGCGCAATCAACAAGTTTAAAGACCGGAAAAACAGATTCGGCTTGACAATTGAGTTGCCGTTTTACCGCTTGGTGTAGTGATCGAAAAACAGGCATGCCTATGCCTTTGTTTTAAAGGCATTCTGCTCTGTGGTAAAGCTGAGATCGTTGCAGCGTAATTCTATAATTATAAAGCTACTTTGTTAAATTCTTGGCAATAATGTTGACCCCCAATAAATAAATAAATAAATAAATAAATAAAAACTAAAAATAAATAAAAATAAATAATGAAGGATAGGGTAAAGTAAAAGAGAGAATTACATGTAAAGACATAAAAAACAAAGAAGTTTAATGACATCATTCTTCATGTCAAATTTATATTATTTCTGGCTCAGCTAAGCTTTGAGCCAAATCTGGAGACCCTGAATATCTTGTTTTTGTTTTTCACTTTAGAACATATTTCCAAACAGATTAACAAGGCCCAGTGGGCGAAAACACCAAGATGGCTCACTTTAGCAGAATGCGATCCATGTTACACCTCGCGGCAGTCTAGAGATAAGTGATTACGCCCGAAAATATTATATTGTGTTTCATCGCTCATGTTTTTCATAAGTTTTTCCAACATGTTTATTGTTTATGCATGACAATTAAGTGAACTTAGCCAGGGGATTTTTCTGGGAAGACATTCAAACGGCAGATGGTCTCGACTTGATCGCAATCGATAAGAATCCCATGATATTTCTCGGTCAGCGAAAGAACACTGTTGTAGGATTATAGGCCTCCTAATGGATCTGAACTAGACTACACCACTTTTTTGTTATGTTTGCCTGAGTAGAATACCCTTGAATGTCAACCTGCATGGCCATCGTAATCAGAGAGCGGATGAGGAGAGAGAGAGAGAAGATGGAGGTAAGAGAGAAGGTAAGGAAGTAGAAAGAGATAAAGAGGAAGAAAAGAAGGAAGAGCAGAAAAGGGTAAGTAGGAGAAAAAAGAGGAGTATAGGGAGAAGAGAAGAAGGGGAAAAGGAAGAGAGATAAGAAGAGAAGGAAGAGGAGTGGAATAATGAGGAGGAGGAGGGGGGAGGAGGAGGAGGAAGATGAAGAAGAAGAGGTAGAAGAGGAAAAACATGAAAAGAGGAAGGAAAGGAAGGGAGGGAGGGGAAAGAGGAAGAGAAGGAATGGGAGGAGGAGGGGAGAAAGAGGAGCTAGGGCAAGAACAGGAAAAGGATGTAGAAGAGAAAAGGAGAAGGATGAAAAGGCGGAGGAGGAGGAGCAGGGGGAGGGGGAGGAAGAGGGGGGAGGTGAAGAAGGAGGAGGAGGGGAAGAGGAGAAAGGAAAATTGGATAGACAAAATATTTTCATTAAACAAAATATGAATTACTTTGAGAACATCATCTGAAGCATTAATATGAATCATTTGGGCACTTTATTTGAAACTGATTTGTGAATTCCATATACTCTGACCATAACAAAACAACATTGTCCATATAATGTATTTCATGTATGTGATACAATGAAGCAGAATGGAAATCTGACATTTCCATTGTTTCATCATTTCGAAAACATCATTATTTGTTTTCTTATAATGATGTTGACATCTAAGTTATACATATCACAGTGGAAAATGATCCCATAAGATACACTTGCAACTCAAAATAACTTTGCTCCGACGCACTTCAGTCCCTCTCGATCTCTTGATGTTTATATAAATGGATTCAATAACCTTTGGATAAGTCTCTACAAGCGGGTCTCCACCGACCCCCGGGTCTACTCGAAGCCAATGATTTCGGCAACGGGCATTCCTAATGTGATTGCCTCAATAGGCAGAACTACTTGTTGATTCCCATAAATACATCTAGATGAGTGACCTTCAATCATGACCTTCACTCCGTGTTCTTGTGGACCCGCTCCCCTTATAAATCAACTGATTTGATCGCGAGTCGTTCTCGGCAAAATGATATTGAATCCACGGCCATTTTTTATTGAATATTGGGTGTTTGCGCCCTTGACACACATACCCCAAGACGAATAAGTCCGTTGATAAATTTCGACAATGTTCCTACAGCCTATATAACACTGGGAGTAAAATGCCTAAAATTTGTTTACAAGCCTATATATGTGTTTTGTCGCAATGGTACACGCTGTCCGACACTGCAATTTTGAGGTGATTCCACTGAATCTGCTTGGAATCTATAGAAGATGTGAACTTTGCGCTCAGTGGCGCTAGTGTTAAATTGATTTCAGCTATTTATTCAACTGTTCATCAATTATGATTTCAATTATGCATTCAACAAGTATGATTATTTATCATGCATGCGATCTGTGTACTGTGCCTGGGATTTTCAAAAGATGATAGAAACCAATAAATCAAATCAAGAATTAAGGAATTAAAGGAATTTTTATTCTAGGCGTTTGTGGCGTTGATAGTGAAGGGGGCACTTGCCCCGAATCAAATGGATGAAAAATTAAGAGAGAGGGGATAAATTATAAGAAGAAGGATAATACGACACCCCCACATAATCCCACTCTCTCCGTAGATTTGTTCCCTCGCATTTCATCTCCTGAGTGAGGCCGCCACTTCTTCATGACGCCGGTGCCCCCTAAATGACTGAGCCTACACGCTACGCCACTGGTAAACATGTGATCGAGTCAAAGTGTACTATTTCTGCTGATCAGTTATAGAGAGAATGAGTTGAAGATGAAATAACACCCCCCCCCCCCCTTGCTTGTCCAAACCGCCCCTCGTGTATCTCTCCAAAATAAAGTGGATCAGATATTGGGCGAAAGAGGATGAGACAATTTAGGGGGATTTCACCAAAGTGGAAAATATCCTCGTGATCCAATAAAAGAATTCAGACCGGTGGATGAATAAGATGTCATTTTGGAGGAGCTCGTGTACTTCTTGACTCTGTCCATTCATTTTCTGCCAAAATAATAGATCGGTTTGCGTCTTTGAAGCTATACAGTACATCATTATTATGATAGTTGTGTCTGCCAAAAGATGAATTATTATTTCTAGAGCATGAATGCTTTCGTTTGAGCTTACTTATTATTGCCTCTATCTTTTTTCTGATTTACGATAACCACATGAAGCATTGTTTATACTTTTGTATCAGAAATAGCGGCGATAATTCATTTATATTATTTAAACTAAATAACATCACTGTTTCTGCGACTGGAATTACTGATTTTGAAATGTCAAATCAAAGCGAAGTAATGCCCAAAGCATGATCGATTCAAATAAACAAGATTGATTTTCATTTAGGCACATTGCAAATAATATGCCAAATGAATTTCACAATTGATGGTATTTTACTTTTTTTCAGTGTAATGCTTCTTTTCTTTATTTTTCTTTGACCAACTGTTTGTTTATATATTTCTTAAGTTACCCTCTTCCTTTATTACCTTCCCCCTTATCTACCATCTAATAGATTTCATTATTAGAGCTGTGTGAACCTCCTGTGACGACCGTATAAAATTATCGATATCTCTATTTAATTTATCGGATAAAAACCTATCGTTCTTAAAGATAACGGCCCGTATTCTCTAAAGTGACCTAGGCCACTGATTTATGGAAGGCCATTCGTCAACCCCTAAGTCCCGTATAAATTATTATATTCATGTAAGAAAATAAAGAAACAAATTTATTTTCGGGCATTAATTTAGCGTCAGAAATCAATCCTATCGTGTCGGATTTTCTATTTGTATTTAGTCCCAGAACTATGATGATTTTGTAGGATTAAATAGGGTGACATTCGGCTCTCCATAATTCGGTGGCCTAAATCACACACTTCGGCGGGGCTTAAGTTAGGCGACTTTCAAGAATACGGGGCAAAGGTGAGTTCTGGTCATGTGATTACATTGTGAAAGAAACTGTCTCAAAGCAATTGGAAAAAGTTAATTACATCATGTACATATTACGTAAGAATTGGTATATGCTGTAAGGTTTTGGAATCACCAAAATAAGAACTTGACTCGATCCTGCTGAGAGTCACATGCACTGCACACAGAAATGTATATATGGGAATGCACACATATGTTCGGCCGGAACATTTTAGCTATTTCTTGTGATATTTTGAATGTAAGGGCATTTTAAGAGCAATCCTTTTGAGGGAACATTTCTACTAGGATAATCTTCCAAATTGTAATAAAGAGAATGAGATAGCTCACATTTTTTTTTTACCTTTCCAAGAACTCGACCTTCTCTTTAACCTTTAAGGAACGTCATTTTAGGGTGCGCTATACATGGAGCCCACTTGCTCATAACCAATTTGTTATTTGTTCATTTTGTTGGGTATATAGGCTATAGAGGTGCCGTAGTCGAGTGGTTAAAATACTAAGCCTTGATTGGAGATGCGAAGGTCATGGGGAAGAGCACTATTAAAATTGATTATATTGCCTGTAAATTCATGCCCTTTTCGCAGCATTCATTTCATTTACGGGGGCGTCGCATTATCTTGCATGGCAGGCAAACATATTACATAATATACCCCCCCCCCCAAAAAAAAAAAAAAAAAACAAACAAACAAACAAACAAAACAAAACGACAACCAACAAAACAAACAAAACAAAAACAAAATCAAAATGCAGAGAGAGAGAGAACTCAAATATCGCAATTTGCATTTAAAACCATGTGCTTGTATTTAAAAGTATTTATTTTTTTGTTGTTGTTAGCATTTTTGATGTTTTTATTGTTTGGTTGGTTTTTAGTTTGTTGATCGGTTTTAAATTATCCACATATCAAAATAGGTATAGTGCTGCGGTGAAAGCACAATAATTGCTCTGCCAGGCGAAGCACTTTGTCAAAATCTATCAAATAAACAAACAAACAGACATTAGACAAGCGAATCTATATTAATGTGAGTTAGAGGATATAATCGAACCATGACATGCTTATAAAGCAAATATGCATATCTAGTGGGTCTGCAGCCATAGAGGGGGCACGGGCCGTGCGTGGGGCTGGGGGGGGGGGGGGGGCTCCGATCTTACTTGAAATGAAATCTGAATACACAATGCCACCCCTTTTCTTTCTCCTTTCCTCTACTTTGCCATTCGATTGAGGGGGGGGGGGTGGATGGTACGTTTTTTCGTTCACCCCATGGCTATGCCAGTTAGAATTCTAATGTATTCTACTGGCATGGGATGTGGGAGTTGCTTTTCAACCCAAGCATATACAAATAAGTCGTATAATCCCTTTCCCCTATTTATTACTAGTACGATATAGTCATTATATGTACATGTACTTTTCTTTAAAAAAAAAAGAAAATTAGGGAAATATATTCATGGGCAGATAAGCTTCCAATTACAATTGGATTAGGGCAAGCCATGTAGTCAGAACTATGAAAAAGAAAATGTAATCAACATGACATAAAATAATAAGAGTAATAGTAATATAAAAAACACTCCCCTACCTTATTCATGTGATAAAATATATTCTCAATCGTTCACAGCGCTATCCAACCATACCCCACACGTCAAAGTAGCTATTTCCATTTGCCACGAACTCGAACAATATTTGCAAAGAAAACTGTTAGTTACATATGCAGGTCCAAAGTATTGGAATGAACTTCCAACTGAAATTACTGATTACACTTCATTGTTTATATTTAAACGGAATTTGAAACTTCTTCTCCTAAATGCTTATGCCGTCAGGGCGTCAGGGAGAAGCCGACATGTAGTGCTCTCAAAAGAATCTTTTTTAATGGGCCATTTTCCATTTTCGTATCACACCTATACAGTTTATTATGATTGTATATATGCCTTTATTCCGAGTGGCCAATTCAATCGCCTGTAGCGAGTTGCTGCGCCTCAGTAGCCATTGTAATTTGCTGGATCTGATAGTAATAATTGCTTGCCTGACGTATCACCAGAATGTGTGTGCGTGTGTGTGAGTGTGTGGGGTGTGTGTGGGTCTGTTTAGCAGTATGTCCGAGGACATTTTCGGACTGAGGAAAAAAAACAAATCATCAAAAACAATGGTCCTCGGAAGCCGGACAATAGTCCTCGAACGTCGAACTTGTGCAATGAATTTGTGCTTTATTCCGTCGAATGTCCGAGGACGAGGAACAATAGAGGAACAATACTTGTCCTCGGAAGTAAAGCCATGTAAGAAATTGCAACGGCATACAGGAAATGCTTATTTATCCAAAAAATGTGAATTGTTATATTATTGATGTAATGAAAGTGATAAAACCATCCAATACTATTTCTTTGAATGCAAAATAATAATTTTATTTATATACTCATGTTGCTGAATTATGCATTGCTCGTTCCCGCTATTTTTAAAGACTATTATAAATCTTATTACTCTTTGGAGCTTATAACTCACAAGCGTAGCTTTCTCCTTAGGCTCCTCAATATTTCACTTTTATTCTAGCCCAGTCTTTTCAATTGATATTGCATGCAAACGTATAGATATGAGGTACTCACCTTCTTTTATTTTCTCTGACAATATATTTCATGTTTGTTTGTACCATCTATCTTTTTTGTACCATTTATATTGTAAAAGCACTGTAAATGTGGTATATGAAACAATAAACTGAAACCACAACACAAAAACTGAAACAACCACACATTTTATTAATGGATTTAATTATCTTCTTGACTTTAATAGTGGGGAGGTTTAAGGATGATATTGATTAATGCAATCGAGCAATGAATAAACCTGCTTTCACTATTATCATTAATGATATCATTATTAGTATGATGGGTATCCATAATATACTGTGAACTGTATGCCTATAAGATTTATGTCATGTTATTTAGCAGGTTTCGAAGGTCTTTTGTACATGTAGTATCATAAATTTTATCCCGTAGTCTGTTTGTAAGCTACCCGGTGTAAACGAAGGAAGGGAAAAACATTATGTTGAAAGGTGAATTTGAATGTTTTTATGATTGCCAATGGTGCGACGATTGTTGCAAGTGACGTAGCGTGAGTCCAGCCAGTTAGGGGGCACATGCATGATGGGGGGGGGGGGGGGGAGGGCATCACATGTGAATGAATTGCACATTTACAAGGCTGCTGATTAGGGGAAGGGTGCAGGAGGATGTGTCTTCTTTTCTTCTAATATCCCACTTCTCCATTTCACTTTCTTTTATTTTCGCTTTCTCTTTCTTCTTTTCTTTTCGCCATTCTATGGGGAGGGGGAGGGTGGTTCACGTGCCCAACGTGTGCCCCTGTAGATTGTTCCAACTCTTTGGTGCTATAATCATGTTTATATTGAACCCATCTCTACGCAGAAGTCTACCAAATGACTAGCTCTCACTGCGACTTTATGTAGCATCACAATCAAGTGACCCTAAATATTTTTACAAATACTATTCTTGTTTCTTTCTGTCTGTCTGTCTGTCTCTGTCTCTCTCTTCTTTCTACCCCTACCCCTTCTTTTCTCTCTCTCTCCCCCCTCTTTCTCTCTCTCTTCTCTCTCGCTCCATCTCTCTCTCCCCCTCTCTCTCCCTCACACTCCCTCTCTCTTCTCTCTCTCTCTCCCACTCTCTCTCTCTCTCTCTCTCTCTCTGTGCCTTCGTTCTTTATCTCGATATCTCTCTTTCTTAACATGTTTACTACAATCTTATATTTTAATTGTGAGAGCAATCGATGTAAAATCATGTAAGTACAACATATCGAAATAGCGAAATATGGAAACACCGTGGACCACCAGCCAAGCATGATGTAAAAGCGACGCACGAATAGTCTGGGGAGTCCTGCCATAAAAATGACAATCAGGCTCATCATCGAGAGAGTATATGCCTATTTTTCTTTCCTTTATTTTTAAATTCAATCATCATCTCCACCATCATCTAACTATTGACTCGATAAACATGGGGTGCACGCTGTCAAAATAATGTGAGACGTTTCTACCGATGCGGTGCATGAATCCCTTGAAATGCCATCGCGCATGACCCCACATGGAAGTTGGTATGATTTCAGGACTTCCATTTGTCAGAAATACCTGAATGATTTGGTATGAAATATAAAAGATAAAAGGATAGTAACAGAGATATAGATACAAGGAATTGTGTAGATGGAGGGGTGGTAAGATAGATAGACAGAGAGAGAGAGAGAGAATGGATGAGGAGAGAGAGGGGGGGGGGGGGGGAGAGAGAGCGAGAGAGAGAGAGAGAGAGAGGGGGGGAGGGGTAGTTAACACGTCGAAAAAAACTGTTACATCGCTGGACTGAGATACATACGTTGTGTACGATTAAATCTCGGCATGTTTTAGGTGCAAGAAATGTGACTGAAATTAGGTTTATTAGAATAGGAAAAAGACTACATAAAAAAAAACACTTTCGAAAAATAAACATAGCAATGTCATTTTAGAATACCCCATTTTTTCATTTCTTTTCATTTCCTCGAAAGAACGTTACTAAAAATTGTTCTAAATTGATAGATAATAGCATTGTAATCGCTGTTTGCTTTCACAAATCAATGCGTATGGTTAGGGTGTCTCATTTGATAATTATTCCCTACTTGTGTTATCGAAATATTTCTAAAGTGCAATGATGTCAGTTTGATGACACCTACAAAAAAATTATTGAAGTAGGCGTCTGCGTGGTAAGTTTCAGTCAATTTCCTCTACGTGATATCTAAAGGAAGTTGCACCCACAACTACCCCTCCCCCACACGAACATCTAGTTGACTGATCATTATCATTATTGTCCAGATTTTTCCCATTGTGGATCATTGTGTTTTGTCTTGAAAGCAGTATCCATTTTTTAGCGATGAATCATTTGTTGCTAACAATATATTTTTTGTACAAATTTCTTAGAAGAGCCCAACAGAATTTAGTACTCTTTCCTGGCTTTAGTCGACAAAATGGAACAAACACTGAACTGCCAGAGTCGACTTTTGCCGCACCTACCGCGTATTATGTACCATAATACTACTCCCACTGTTGCAATTTAGATGATTTTGATCCATAGGAAACTAATAATTGATTAAAAAATTTTGTTGAGAGGCCCTATCACTTTGATATGATGCTTTTTTTTTCCATGCTTGATGGTTTATTTTCATATCTGACTGCTAATCTAATGCTTGCAAGTATGCGACAAGAGGCTCTACGGTTTTAAGTCCTATCCGATGGACGTGCTAATGAGAATAAATGCCTCACTATAGTTTGTTCTGCCGTCGAGGTACTGTAATTCACAGGTTTTCCACGAAAGAATGATTTCTCACAAAATATATTGATATTGAATTAATTTAGACAGCGTGAAGCTATTCCTTTACGAAAGAGCAATGCTTTGCCTCTGATGAATCTAATGAATGAATGAATACTTTAAAACTAACATTCACAAGAGACTGGTTATGGGTATTATTACTAGTATAGCGCAGAGTGTGTTCAGTTTATGAAGGGGCACTTTTATGACGTGTGTGTGTAGGGGGGGGGGGGGGTGGCGGCACCGGTCTTATTCGATCGATGATATACTAGACAACACCATCGAGTGCAGGGCGAGAAGAGGACTTATCAACTTCTTTTTCACGTTGTCTTGTTTTGCCTCTCCCTTCCCCCTCTTTTTATTCCCATTTTTTTGTTTCTCTTTTCACAATTCTATTGGGGGTGTGGGGGTGGAGAGAAATGTGCCCTGTTCCCCGTTCATGTAGCTACACCACTGACGAAGATGTCTAGTATCCCTTTAAAAAAGATAAATAACGGTTTTGTACATGCTATGTTTGACTGCATGGGGTTGCCCCGAGTGCAGGAATCAAGCGGGCGGTCCCGCTTGTTGTTTGTGATCGTGTAGCAGGAGCACCCTGAGTCGAGTCACCAGGATTAATCAAATTTACCCTCTGTCAGTCTCACGTGCTCGACATATAACCACTCCAAAATACGATTTCTTGTCAATGAAATTTTCCAATAATCCCGCCCGATATGAGACGTCTGCTACAGCACACAACACGACGTAAACATGCGAGAGGGTATTCTAATTTTTGAGGTACAGTTTCAATTTACTTGATGTTGTTTGTTTCCTCCTTTTCTTATCTTGCCGTGGTGTAAAGAACTAGGGACACACCAATTTACGACTGGAAGTAGATTGATAGAACCATGGGGCTCGATTATTGAGGGCTGAACAGAGCACAGTGTAATTGCGAAGGAAAACTAGGACGGAAAACATTTGGGAAAAACAAGTCTCGGAGGCAAATTTTAGAGTCATCTCTTCCTGTATTGTCATGATTTTTTTACAGAAATATCAAATCAATCGGGGGGGGGGGGGAAGGGTAGGAACGGGTAGAAAAGGAGAAAGAGACACAAAGATAGATGGATAAATAAAGACAGAGAGAGAAAGACAGAGAGAGAGAGACTCTCACACATCCACAGTCTCGAGCGCGCGCATACACACACACCCACACACACATACGCCGTAGCAGACAGAGAAAGACAGAAAGAGATACTGACGGACAAAGACAGATAAACAGAGAGATAGAGATACAAAAGACAGAAAACAGAGACAGACATACAAACATAAACAAAGATAGACTGACAGACAGACATAGAGACAGACAGATGTACACAGAAAAACAGAGGGGCAAAGGAAGGGGGAAAACGTTAGAGAAATTAAGAGAGACGGAGAGAGAGAGACACACACACGGACAGAGAGAGAGACAGACAGACAGACAGAGAAGGAGAGAGAGAGAGAGAAAGAGAGAAGGGAACGTGCCGAAACTCAGCAAGAAAATTATAAGATGTATGTTTGCAAGATTGTATGAAATATTGGATAGCGGATCGATGTACATGAGACTCGGTCAAGTGGAGAGACATTTTCTAGAGATGGTCTAATAAACAAGTGAAGAATGGGAAGTATTGGATAACAAGAGGGTTATGTTGCAAAGATCTATGATAAATCATAACGAATAAGTCTGCCAATCGGTTTCATGGAGGGATGTTAGGGATAAAATTTGACATTAAAGATAAAGTTGAGTTCTGGTCATGCAATTACATTGTGAAAGAAACTTCTCAAAGCAGTTAGGAAAGGTTGATCATGTCTACATAATAATTGATGTATACAGTGAGGCTTTGGATCCCTCAAAACGATAAAAGAAATTGACCCAATCTCACGCAGAAATGGGTACATGGGACTGCACACACACGTGGATTTTCCTTTTCAGGGATATTTCTACTATGATGTTCTTCCAAACCGACCCCCCCCCCCCAAAAAAAAAAAAAAAGAAAAAAGAAAAAAAGAATGAGAAAGCTCACAAATTATTTCCCACCTTTCCCAGAAATTCAACCTTCCCTTTAACATTATGTAATCGAATCTCGTTACACGTGTTGCAAAAACGGATAGGTACTTACTTTCTTAATTAGCAAAATAAAATAAACTATGATCAATTTGTTTTTCAAAGCAACACTAAATTTACAGTACCAGAAGGCACTGAACAAAATTGTCGAGATTCAGTGGCATAGCGTTGATCCTGCCTTTGAGGGGGCACCGGCATAACTTGGGGGGGGGGGGGGTCCTGATATTACTTGATTGATGAATTACGAATTGGCATGTAATGAAAATTGATAATGATCTTGTATGGTTGGATTTTGAATCAATAAATGAATTTTAATTTGTATAATAAGGCCATTGATGGGGGGGGGGGGGGGGGTCTTTCCAAGTTTCCTTTCCCCTTTCCAATTTTCTCTCCTTTTTTATTTTTCTTTATTTTCGTTGTTCGATTTGGGACAATTACCACGTGCCCTTCTACCTGAGCTACGTCACTGCCAGGAATATTACACGGCTGCGAAATCGTCGTGAGAATAGCTATTAATGTTTTATACAGAAACGCATACATTTTTTTTTTGTAAAACCTCTCAATGCAAAGGGTGCAGGTGTTGGTTCCCTTACCTTTGCAGCTGGTTAGGGGACCAGACAGTTCTATATTTAGAACAGCCGGAACTTTAAAGATACCCATGGGTGTCATGTGGTGTACTCTAACAGATGGGCTAAAAATATACCAATCTGTTGTGCCACGCTCCAGAGAGGGTTAGATTCTTGCTCCATTGTAATTTATATCCCAGCTGACGTGAAGTTCAAGGGGAGCGTTTCATCAAGCATTCTGTCAGTGATTTTTACCGACAACTGTTATAAGCTACTGAAATCCTTGCATCTGATTGGCTCAGAGCAAATTTGTCGGTAAAAATCACAGACAAAACGCTTGATGAAACGCTCCCCAGGATCAATCGAAAATCATGAATCTGTGACGAAACAAGGGCATATATAATGTGAAAATATGAAAATGCAGCGGATGCAAAATGAAACGAATACAAGGGGGGACAAAAGGTATAAGTGTTGCTGATTTGTGCAAAAGTGGTGAGGTATACTTAGAAACAAAATGTTTCATGAAAGGGTAAATAATCAAGATCGTGGGTGAAGAACATCTCATTTAAACATCTGTTCGGAATGATAAAAACACGCCATAAAAAGTCATTCATGAAGATATGCTGAAAGGTGTTGTAAATCCAGTTAGTTTTGTATTACAACCAAATGTGTCCAATCAATAGTTTATTTAAATAGTCAGTTACAGTTTTGATTGAGAAAGTGGAACAACTCAATCAAAATATTGTCAAAAAGATATATAAGATTATTTGGGCCAAAGTTTGGTCCTACATACATGTATAATGCACCCATTTTACAGATTATATTCAAAGGCATAGTACATTAGATACAGCCATATACCACTAGAATTTTATAGAGAAAATCGCTTGAAATCAGTGTAAGCGTATATATATATATATGTATTAAAAAAAAAAGGAAAGAGATTTGAGAGCGATGCTCTATAAGTACAGTCAGCACACCAATATCTATGGTCCCCGGGAAAACTTCAAGAGCACTTATCACGTCCCGGAAAATTGTGCTTGATATATCCTTTCTATTTTTCATCCTCCGCATTTCATATCAAATCATTCCTCTGCACCCTCTTCTTGCGGGGTCACTACATGTCACTCGTCAAGGAAAGGACCCAGGATGTAGCCCTGAGGTTAACCATTCTAGATCTTCAAGAGTATGCCAGTGTTCTTGCAGGAGGGGACATAGTGACCAGAAGGTCCCTTTGTCCATCCTCATTATAAGCCAATTTCTGCATCATCCCTTTTCATGTCTATCTCCTACCTTCAGGCGATTCAGACGTCTGTTATTAAAGGACTTATAACTATTCATTTTGAACTGAACACGTCAGCATTATTAGAAAAGGATTCTTGCTAGACACCATTTAGAAAACGATCAAATTCGTACCCTGTGTTAGACGCATGGGCGTAACCAGATTTATAATGATGGAGGGGGCAGTACTGTAGTCCAAACGAATGCATCACAGACCCCCTCCCCGCTCTGTACATCAATGCTTGAGGGAATGGGCGACGATTCCGGGGGACGGGGGAGGGGGACGCGTCCCCGGAAATTTTGAATTTTGTATAGCAACCAATGGCAAAGGCTGGTCTCGTCCCCCCACCCCCCCCCCCCCGGTCGTGACAAGAAATCTCCGCACATGCTTGAGAGGATATATACTTTAACCCCTGCCATTCTACATACAGGGAACGTCTTTTAATAGTACACGGTAATCTAATTTCTGGGGCCTGTCAACTAATTCCGAACAAATTAAACCAGTTATGATAATTATTCACACCTTAAGGAAGGTAAGTAACAACACTCAACCAATATATTTCACAGGTTTCCACAGGTTTCACATGATCGAATAAGCTATTATTCATCCATGCTCCATGCTACGCTTGATGAAACGCTCCCCAGGATCAATCGAAAATCATGAATCTGTGACGAAACAAGTGCCTATATATAATGTGAAAATATGAAAATGCAGCGGGTGCAAAATGAAACGAATACAAGGGGGGGGGGGGGACAAAAGGTATAAGTGTTGCTGATTTGTGCAAAAGTGGTGAGGTATACTTAGAAACAAAATGTTTCATGAAAGGGTAAATAATCAAGATCGTGGGTGAAGAACATCTCATTTAAACATCTAAAAAAAAAAAATCATCTGTTCGGAATGATAAAAACACGCCATAAAAAGTCATTCATGAAGATATGCTGAAAGGTGTTGTAAATCCAGTTAGTTTTGGATTACAACCAAATGTGTCCAATCAATAGTTTATTTAAATAGTCAGTTACAGTTTTGATTGAGAAAGTGGAACAACTCAATCAAAATATTTGTCAAAAAGATATATAAGATTATTTGGGCCAAAGTTTGGTCCTACATACATGTATAATGCACCCATTTTACAGATTATATTCAAAGGCATAGTACATTAGATACAGCCATATACCACTAGAATTTTATGGAGAAAATCGCTTGAAATCAGTGTAAGCGTATATATATATATATATGTATTTAAAAAAAAGGAAAGAGATTTGAGAGCGATGCTCTATAAGTACAGTCAGCACACCAATATCTATGGTCCCCGGGAAAACTTCAAGAGCACTTATCACGTCCCGGAAAATTGTGCTTGATATATCCTTTCTATTTTTCATCCTCCGCATTTCATATCAAATCATTCCTCTGCACCCTCTTCTTGCGGGGTCACTACATGTCACTCGTCAAGGAAAGGACCCAGGATGTAGCCCTGAGGTTAACCATTCTAGATCTTCAAGAGTATGCCAGTGTTCTTGCAGGAGGGGACATAGTGACCAGAAGGTCCCTTTGTCCATCCTCGTTATAAGCCAATTTCTGCATCATCCCTTTTCATGTCTATCTCCTACCTTCAGGCGATTCAGTCGTCTGTTATTAAAGGACTTATAACTATTCATTTTGAACTGAACACTTCAGCATTATTAGAAAAGGATTCTAGCTAGACACCATTTAGAAAACGATCAAATTCGTGCCCTGTGTTAGACGCATGGGCGTAACCAGATTTATAATGATGGAGGGGGCAGTACTGTAGTCCAAACGAATGCATCACAGACCCCCTCCCCGCTCTGTACATCAATGCTTGAGGGAATGGGCGACGATTCCGGGGGACGGGGGAGGGGGACGCGTCCCCCGGAAATTTTGAATTTTGTATAGCAACCAATGGCAAAGGCTGGTCTCGTCCCCCCCCCCCCCCCCCCCCCCGGTCGTGACAAGAAATCTCCGCACATGCTTGAGGGGATATACTTTAACCCCTGCCATTCTACATACAGAGAACGTCTTTTAATAGTACACGGTAATCTAATTTCTGGGACCTAATTTCGAACAAATTAAACCAGTTATGATAATTATTCACACCTTAAGGAAGGTAAGTAACAACACTCAGCCAATATATTTCACAGGTTTCCACAGGTTTCACATGATCGAATAAGCTATTATTCATCCATGCTCCATGCTACTGGAAAGAGAATAATCTTGTAACCTATTTAAACCTAATAATTATATTCTAAAGTGCCAATGTTTATTACCATATTCTTCTCATAGTGTTATTAGTGCCCTCTCGGTAGCTCAGACGTGCCAAGTTCGCTAATTTTTTAGTGATTATAATATACAATATATTCATCTCTTAATCCTTATATCTCTCCATATAGCTCACCGTTATGGCCCCCATCTTCTAATCTGGAGTTCCACGGAGGTGTCTCTTCCATCTCCTTGGTCGTTCTTCATCTTTCAGTGGCACTTCATTTTTTTAAATTTTTTTTTCAATATCTTTCTGACTCACCGTCATCTTCTCTCCGTTATTCTCCTCATCTCTTTCACCATCTCTCTCTCTCTCTCTCTCTCTCTCGTTCTATCTATACCTCTCTGTCTCTATGTTTCCCTTTTTCTGTCCATCTTTAGTTTTTCATTTTTTTTCCTCACTCTCTCTCTCTCTCTCTCTTTTCCTAATCATGCCAATTTCGATCTCTCTTTCTCTCTCTCTCATTCATTCTTTCTTCGTCTCGTCTCTCTCTCTCTCTCTCTCTGTCTCTCTCTCTCTCTCTGTCTCTCTCTCTCCATCCTTTCTCCTCTCTCGCTCCTTGCCTTTTCTGCTCCCGTCTGACGAACATCCGAGAGCAAATGAAGCGAGCTTCCAGGGCGGGCAGCCCGGGCACCCTCGCCGACCTACAACACCTTTCGCATCAAAACACCAGAGACGTAAGGACAAAATAAAAAATACCATCCCTTTTTCGTTATCAAAATGAAAAGCGATATTACCCAATGCACAACGATAAACAGGACATTGGGTCGTGCTTCATATAAGTGCACTGGATTCCACTGACTCCGTCATTGTTCTACCATCACATCCCGGTTGGGTTTTACTTTACGAAGAAGGACGCAGACATTTTCATATCCTGTTACCCCTTGAGGTTTTTTCCCCCTGTTAAGTTAGGAAATTGAGTTGTGAGGAAATTTGAGTGTATTTAGTAAACTGTGCTGGTAAATATAGAACCATATTCTTATATGTATACAGGAAAATAAATATGATAAACCTGTGGGAAACGATGGATGCAATAGCAAAAAGCAAATTGATGAGTGGGTTAAAGAGGGTCTCGTTAAGCTACTAAAATGGGACAAACACATATATACAAAAATGAATTTGTTCCAAAACATGCTACGTATCCTTCGGTTTGGCTCCAGATATCTATATCTATTCGGTAACCTACTTTGGGAACTAACCTATCACAGAGCAACAAGATATGCATAAATGATTGCACATTGACCTTCAGTTTTCTACACCACAGTAGGTGGTTTTGCAACACATTGGGCACTGTAACCTTTGGGGATCAAGATTTCAGTTCCACAACATGCTACATCCACATACTTTTACAAGTAATTATTGATTAAGACAAAAATAGGACCAACGTCAATGCCCAAATCAATAAGGCAAAATAGGAGATTTAAAAATAATTGTTTTTCACAGAGCATATATAGATTTATGGATACCAGCATGTTTTGGAACTTAAAGGGAAGGTTGAGTTCTGGGAACAGTGAAAAATAATTTGTGAGCTTTCTCATTCTTTTTATGTCAGTTAGGAAGATTACCATAGTAGAAATATCCCCTGAAAATATTGCTCTTCAAATGCCCTCATATTCGAAATATAACGAGAAACAGCTGAAATGTTCGGGCCGAAAATGTGTATGCAGTCCTTCATACACATTTCTGTGTGCAGTGCATGTGCCACTCAAAGGGACTTCTTCTCGTTTGGCAGTTCCAAAACCTTACAGCATACACCAATTATTATGTACTATATAATCAACCTTTCCCAATTGCTGTGAGAGAGTTTCTTTCACAATGTTATCGCATGACAAGAACTCAACTTTATCTTTAACTCTTCGCAGAAAAAAGCAACATATACCATAAGGTTTCTTTACCCGTGATTTGACATATAAGGCATAGACAGACAGATGTAACGATGACATCTAGGAACTTATCATTCTTAACAAAAGCCGAAACTAGGGCGAACTAACACCCCTTTGCCTTTAGGGTCCGCCCATCTAAAACAGAAAATTTGATATTAGCCTAAAGCATTTAAAGAAAAAAATCTAGACTCTCGTCGGTAATTCAATTACTATCCATTTTCTATTTTTTTTTATTTCTGAGTTGGGAAATATTTAATTATTTATGTAGTCTCCTCTTCAAACTATTTTTGTAACGCCCTCATTGCTTTCAATTAGCTACAAGCCGTGTAGTATTTAAAACTTTAAACAACTTCCATGAGGAATATGTCGCCAGGAGAGGGGGTGGGGGCTGATGTTGCTTGCCCGATTATTGAAAAATTCGACACCTCATGAAATTAACAATTTAATTTTATCGTCATCCCAGTTATATTACCGAATTACTTAGACCCAAAGTCCAGTCACACAGTCATAGCCTGCGCAGTTCCCGAGATGCATTCATGTTCCAGATATACCCCATATTAAAACCAAAATCACCCTTGGTGACCGAGCATTTGCCATTGCTGCTCCAAAGCTTTGGAACAGCCTACCTATTGAAATAAGAAACTCTCAATCTGTAAATGTCTTCAAATCAAACTTAAAATCATATTTGTTTTGTTGAAGTAAGACATTTTATAATTATGCACATGTTAGGAGCTCTCAAACAGCGCAACTGAATATATTTCGTACAGTAGCTGCGCTATATAAGTCTATACTATAATATTAGATAAGGTACAAACACTACCCGAAAACGAGGTGGAGGTTGCCCGATTGTTAGTAACTTAGAAATTCTCGTGGGGGTGGGGGGGGGGGGGGGGCTATGACAACTTTCATGATATCTATCGAATTAATGTTTGCTTGTCTGAACGCGTGTTTGTTCACGACTCGTAAATGTCATGCATGATTTCGATACTAATCATATTTTCTGTTTCTACATTTATATATTGATTTTTAAACATAATTTCATTTCTCGTCTGCGCGGCTGGCTTTGAATGATTAATGTGTATTGGAGCCACCTCCTCACTACTTTTCACGAGCTACACACACACACTAAAGAATCATAGTTCACGACAATACAGCGCGCTCACTCTGCCAACCCACCGACTGACTACCATCCAAATGCAGGATGCATGTTAATAGGAGTCATTCTGCCAGTTGCCGGTCGTGGAGTGCGGACGTGTCGAAACTAATCTCGATGCCAAATCCTGGATGCATCGCAGTTCTTAGCCGTAGAGATAGAGAAGCTTCAGCCTTTCGAATTAATTTAATTTCATCCTCTGAAAACTGTACTGCAAGTGCCACTGTCCAGTTTGCACACGCGCAACTCTTCTTATTCTGAAAAACCTCATTACCCTGGATACACCACCATTTTATATTAGTTTGGAATCAAATTTTGATTGCATATCGCCTGCTCCCTGATACCAAGAGGTCAGGTTGTATTTCGCCAGTGGAGGTCCTGATTTTCAATTGAAAAAGGGACCCGTTTTGTTTTAATATGTACGATGGTCAGCGCTGGACATTGTCTGTACTCGTCTTCTAGGACGTATCAACTAGCAAAATACAATCGCAGCTAACGCTGGACTTTTACCAATACTTGTCTGTTAAGTTCTAGGACGTAGCTACTACCAAATTACAATCGCAGCTAACATTCACCTTTGTGGATCGTTTCGAATTACGGCAATGTGTCTGTTGGGATTGTTTTGTCGAAAGTGAAAATGTAATCAATTCGTTTATATCGTGTTAATAAATAACGAGGTCTTAATTACATATTGTGGTGTGGCTTTCAACTTCTTTGCACGGCAGTACCCGCATTACGTAAATTGTTCTGAGAAGGATGTAACCGAGGATCTGAGTTCTGAAGTTCATGCATGCTTCTGTGGTTACAAAAAGGTCATTCTGGTTTCGTTTGTTTTTTTCAAAAGTGGAAACGGTTTGGAAGTGTCACTTCGGAGAAGCTTCACTTGTTTGTTTATCTGGACATTGCATCTGAAGCCGGAAACAATTCGAAGCATCTATACCCTCGAATGATCTATCTTTCCGTGAGATGATATAAGCCGTTCGGTCAGTCAAGCAATACCCTTCCGTTCACCCCTCCTTCTCTCGATCTCGTGAACTTTCTTGGATATTTATACCCGGATGACTCTAGTTTCACCTCGGCCGGAGCCTTGAATTTGATGGAAATAAACAGGTAAGGCACCACATATACCTTGGTGATCATTATCTGTAGATATTTGACAAAGCGGAATTGGGCATCGGTGACCCGTATACGCAGCAGCGTTTCCTTTACATAATATACCATGAAGAAATAAAAATGAATATTCGTGACTTCGTCATGCACTTTCCGTACTTACTTACACAAAACTAGTAGTAGTAGTAGTAGTACTAGTAGAAGTAGTTGTAGGAGAAGTAGTAGTAGTAGTAGTAGTAGTAGTAGTAGTAGTAGTAGTAGTAGTAGTAGTAGTAGTATTTGTAGTAGGAGTAGTACTAGTAGTTCGGTTTGTAAGTAAGCAACGAGGGTCTTGGTAATTAATTAAGGCTTTAGCAAATGACATTAATTGGTTTCGAACCCGGGGTTTCCGGTTACGAGACCACCGATATACTACTGAGCCATCGTGCCTCGTAGTAGCAGTCATAGAAGAAGATTTTACTGAATGACATATTCAGCACTCGAAGGCTTATCTGCCACAACGTCCATTGAACAAACTGAACAATAACTTATCATGCAGATAAGAGAATAAATATAAAATAATGCAAACAAAGAACCATAAAATACATGTAAATGCGGGTATATAAGCCCTACAAATAATTTTATTATACATATATACACACATAGATCTTGCTTACCATGACGTCATTCATAATGGCTGACGCAAATTGTAATTAAATATACAATTGTTATTTTATTGCGCTACAAACACCTCAAATATTATAAAGTTGACGAAAATATCGAATTATCTGAAGAAAAAAAAAGAAATTAATTGTGAGGTACACATTTTGGCTACACATTCTATGTGTAAGCCCGTGTTCATTGGTAACATAAGCCATGTTGAAAAATAAAATCGAATCCGTTAATTTAGGTCAAAGGTAATGTGTCTTTAGATTTGACGCGCAATGAATAGCCCAGTCTGAAATGAAAATTTGGCGTGACGTGCAGTTGTAAAAACAAGGGCATATTGAATATAAAACGTCCATTGACTTTGCCTTGACTGATGTGTTTGCGGTGATATGTTAACGTTCTATATCCGAAGTACCTATCAGGTTCCCAGCGGTACTTATCAATACACCAAGGCCCAAGGGTAACGGATAGGTCTATCAATCAACTCGGTTCAATGGTTCTCAGTCCAGCCCAACCGTTCAATGTTCGGGGATGTTCGGTCGTGTAGAAGAAATTCTACTTGGACCAAGCTGGGATCAGAACTACAGAAATCTGTTCATATATCTTGTCGAAGTTTTTCCAGTGTGGCGAAGTAGTGAAATAAAACAATACATTACATCTTTAGATGTGGACCCTGCTGAGTGCTCTCCATGTCCTCGTTAGAAGGCTAAGAGGTCACATCATAGACAAAACTTTGTGGATTACGTATACTATAGTCGTAAGTTCAAGCTACTTTTCAGCTTTTACTTAGTGGAGGAAAATATCCCGTTTAAAATACATATATGATTGCATTATTTCTGTTTATCTGTGTAAGGTAGTCCATACCATGAGAACAAAATGAATTAAAGACTTTCTGACGTAACAGCCCATTCCATAGGAATGCAATATCAATATAGTATAAAAAAGGTAACAAAGACGCACACTGAATAGAATGTCATTTTATTATTTGCTGTTAATTTCCTTCTCTTCTCTGCCCTTTCTCTGTTCTAAACTCTCATTTATATATACACTCCCACGCACAAACATCCAATAAAATATGTCACTTTTTTCATTATACATGACCATGCTGACACGAAGCCTGGCGCTTATCGCAGAAGTTATGTTCCCTTATACGTCACTCTTTGTGAATCGTGTGGAATTCCTTTATTTCATATTCAGCTGGTACAATAATGCCTTCGTTTATTTCATATTCAGCAAGCGCATTAAAATACCTTCGTTTATTTCGTCACCTCACCGCTCAAAGGGCATTGTAGATGTCGCTACATGGCGGTAGTGTCCTTTTTTTTGCAGTGAGACGATTCAGCTAGCAAATTAACATACCTTTATGAATCTTTGTTTGTCTTTATATCGTAAAAGAATTAGTGCAGCCTATAATGCCCATCACATAATAACATATTTATAGGAACGCCTGCTAATAATTGGCCTATTGTACTATGTACTTTGTGAACAAATATTAATGTCCTCAGAAACGATGGAAGAAAATAACTGTTAATTTGAACAAATGAATTGGTTTAGGGTTGTGTATCTAAAGACATATAGAAGTAATTAGAAAGGTAACGTCATAATTGCTGATGGACCCGAAAAACGAACCTTGGTCGTAAAAAGTTTTGTTTAAAAACTTATAGCAAGTCTATACATGAATCATTATAGCAAACTGCAATTTAAGATAGAAGATGAAAATCATGATTTCAAGGTAAATCCTCCGCCGCAACATTGGTACGGCAATAGGCAGCGTGGCAAAGGGTGCTCTCCGAAAATAATGCATTATTCGAATTGTCGAAATAATTCTCATCGGCAATTCATAAAATATTAACATGTGAATCATCGAGAAGAATGGGATAAAAGATAATAGAAACATTAGACATTAAAGGGACACGCCACTAGCCGGCCGTGGGGAAAGTCAGAATTTCATAAGCCCCACAAAGTCCGTGCGTCGAATGCGTCTGTCGGACTAATGGGATTTCATTTCGGACTGCACGAAGTCGACCGAATATCGCACGAGAGCTCGAGCTCAGGCTGAGCGTGCATGTTGCGCGGGGACCAGTTTGTCCGAAGTTTGCGCCTCGCAGGTCTATGGTCCGTAGGCGTACAAATTTTTTTACACGTTTATGATAGTGGCAGTGTACTTTTTTGCATCAAAATATATTAAAGGGTACCAACCACCAAAAGTATTTTGCTCTGTATGTTAGGGGTTCCATGTTTTCATGCGATGTTCGAAGTATGAGCTTCAAATGTTAATTCTATAAAGAGATATTGCTTAATGAACATTGAATTGGTACAATGTATATAAGAAAGATATAAAAGTTACAAATAGACCACTTCACAGCCCGAATGTGAGGTAGCAGGTGCCTGAATATGAGGTGACGGTTGCACTGATATTGGTCATTGCAAAATACTGGGGGGGGGGGGGGGGGTGGGGGCTGCAGAAGCACCCCCTCTTCGTACACATATGGATGGGTCCAACAACGCACATTTCATTTTTTTTAACGCGTACGAAATAAGTAAATGTTCTGATTTTGCATGAATTGACCACTTGTTGATTTTGCAGTTTACATGATAATGTGGAAATGAAATGACGAATAAATGATAAAGGTATTTTACCGCTCACGTTCCTTTACAGACGAGTTCGTTCTGTTTTATACGTAGGCACACGAATAGAGTGTATAATGCACAATTGATCCCATGGGTTAAGAACGTCCACAGGGAGAACACATTATCAGTGAAGCTATCATACCAATTAAAGCCAATATAACGAAACATAAATCATTCACACTTTTGATTACACATTGAATCGCCATCATGACTCCTAAAGCTTGTCTGATACATCATTGGTCTCCACATCAATCAATCGCGTTGGCGGAATAAACTAATACCTCATCAAGTTATCCAATTTTATAATGACCACGTTCATCCTTTGCTTAAAAATATTGTTCTGATTGTGAGTCCGGAACGATTTGATATGTCTGTCAAGACAGATTACTTTTAGATTGTCGGCGGTCTCAGTTTAATCCAGCTAATATAAGAGAGCTCGTCTCTGTCATTGCCTCCAGTGGCAGACAGTCGACTACCAAGGGAGATGGCGATTTCTGAATCAATTTTCTTTATCAAGTCTATGTCTGAACATTTATCTGGAAGGCGATGGGAGATTTTGTTTTATGATTCTTTGAGAGTTGTTCTTCAGAATATTCAAGCTCCAATCCACTATAGCTAACGTGTCAGCAAATTTCGATTAAATCAGAATTTGTAAGGCCTATAACTAGTAATGATAATATTTCACGGATTCATTGACTGCTTCTTGTAAAACCATCAGCCCTGAAATTTGATATTTGATATAAATCATATAGTTGTACATTATTTTCTCCCCGACTTTTACGTGCATACACGTGAATGATCTTGATACAACAAATTGATACACAGCCCCATGCAGGATTTACAGTTTCAAAAGTTCAAGTCATTCATGCTTTGTACACTCAAAATCAAAAACGAGATTTGTGACATTTTCCTTTTGTTGTACATCCATAAAGATAAATCAAAGGTACTACCTCCATTTCAGGGAATATGAAATCATTCAGTTATGTAATATCCATTCTCTGCGAGTTATCAATGGTGCGTGTGGGAGTAACGTGAGGCTTTTCTGTTGCCTGTTACCGTAGCTATTGTTGTGTTTAAACCGAAAATAGAATACCTGCATATGATTATAATGACCCACGGAGATAGATTCGACGCATCCTGGAGTCCATCGCAGCACCATAATGGAAACCCTATCTAAACCGGAAGGCATGTCAGCTCCGATAAACCCGACCCTTGATCAATTGTCTCTGGTCTCTCGTCAGGGAGAAGGGAGGGTCAAAATAGATGTCAGCTAAACCATGGAGTACAAATTTAGGTTAAAAGCGTAGGAAATACAAACGAGAAGGTCTTTACAG
The DNA here is from genome assembly GCA_025617745.1 of Heliocidaris erythrogramma. Classification (NCBI taxonomy): domain Eukaryota; kingdom Metazoa; phylum Echinodermata; class Echinoidea; order Camarodonta; family Echinometridae; genus Heliocidaris; species Heliocidaris erythrogramma. The sequence continues at coordinate 11,547,607 of CM046861.1, forward strand.
TCGCCCAATGTCAGTCCTGAATAAAAGACTTGTAATTGATTTTAAAAGGGTCCAATCGGCCCTCTATGTATTGCACTCTGGAGTCGGGGGCCAGTTCTCCCCCACAATTCAGCAGTGGCGATGTCACTGTATTGAACTTGTTATGGTACCTCTCAATTTCAGCTTATTGACATTATTACGAGTTTTCTGAATTGAATTGAAATTTTGTTTACTTTTCAGCACAGATTAGATCCCTTTTAAACACCCATTTGAATGGGTCTATAGGCATATTTCTTGCAATTTCTATTTACATATCAACGGGATATTTTGAATCGTGAATATAAAAGTGGTTGACTGTTGAAAGTTCTTGATGTGATATAAAATTATGAATACAGAGTGTGAAAGGCATCATTTTTAAACAAAGCAGTTAAAATTTGGAGGAAAATGGCAATAAATGATGAGAAAAATAGAACTTTCGTCCAGAATTGCTTGCTTGCTATAGGTGCCTTATCTCTTCCAGGCATTGGTGATCATGGCTCTCCGTCTAGTTCTATCTCTGGTCATCTGTAACATGCTGGCACTATGATAACCAGTCGGCCTATTGAATGTGCTAGGTAGTTTTACACTGTCTCCCGCTGCTTTTCTTCCCTTCTATTTTCCCATTCAATATCCTATTACCTGTGCTTCCTCTTCTCATTCTGAGACCTACAAACTAGTTGTATTTTCCTTATAATGTTTACTAGAGACCTATCGACGCACGCCTTGTGAAGTACTTCCTCATTTGATATTCTGTCCATGGTGTCCTTAGCATTCATCTCAAGAACCACAACGTTGACCATTGTTTTTAGCGAAACTGTTAAAGTTCGGAGGAAAGCATGACAATACATGATGACAGAAAAAAGACGTATGTTCGTCTTAATTAATCAATGTAAAAACTTTCTGGGTGAGATATGTCGGGTGAGATCTGTCCGGAGATAATTGCACTTGCATTTCATCTCATGTGTTTATGAGAAAGATATATATATACTCCTACTTTCTTACATACATGTAGTGCATGGAATGGTACTCATATTTGGCAAACATTCATGCATACAGCGATAAGATTGTTAATACATTGCGATCACGTACCGAAATGCCTATGGGTGCCTATACTGTAAAAGATGGAATGTTGACTGGGTGTTTTTCGCGATCTGACTGACTCCAATTCACCGTGAATCTTATGAATTGTTATAAATAATAAAAAATGTATTCACGCTATGGTGACTCCTTTGTCGGTAGTCGTTCTGTTTTCGCCGCATGTAGAGGGTTCAATTTGAGTTTTGTCAACATTGCACTTTAGGGTATTCCTTCGGGGCAATAATACTGGTAATGATATAGCAATAGAGGGGTGAACATAACATTGTTATGTTAGAATCTAGTAATGATTATATTTTTGACATATAATATCAAGAATACTTCTATTCTAAAGTAACTGAAAATGAGTTCTTCAAACTGTCCTCATGAAATGGAAAAGACGCTATACAAATCCTATATTATTATAATTAATTAATATTATTATTATTATTATTATTATAATTATCATTAGTATTATCAATATTATTATGATGGTGATGATGATGATCATGATTATTATTATTAAAATTATCTTCATTTTTAACATACTTATCATAAGCTAATGTTTTAATAACATTCTTTAAAGGAGTCTAATCAAACGATTCATTTTCTGACTTAAAATCAGTCTTTTCATGCTTAAATGAGCTTATATAACATAACATAACATAACATAACATAAGGGAAAATATGAGGAAATAATGTTATTGTGTTGGTGTGCTGCATACATGCAAAGTCGAAAAAATAGCAACTATCTTCGATTGAAGGGCTAGAAAAGCTAAGTAAATTCCAATCTTTCACAGCAATTTTCGAACATTCACATGGTCGTAAAGAAGTGGAAGTTATTGCCAATAAATACGCAATGCCTTTTTATAGGGTCAGCCACCTGTGAATAATACATTCAATGCGTAGCTACAGGGTGGGCAGGGAGGCACATGAGGCACGTGCCCCCTTAGAACAGCGAATGGCAATAAAAGGGAAAATAAAAGTTTTTAAAAAGAAAGAAAAGGAGAAGGCAACTTTAAAACAAGATGATACGACCCCACAACCATTGTTTCGGGTGTCCCCCTCCATGATACCAATGCCCCCCCCCCCCCCCATGGCCGGACCCAATGTATGCCACTGATTACAAGCAGTCGACTCTCATCTGCGCGAAACAGTGGGAAATTATGAGACAATATTCATATGGCCATGAACCAGAATCAAATCCACTGTGAAATTGGACCTCAGGAAATTTGAGAGAACAACATGATTATACTGTGAACGGTTGTACTTTTGCCTTCTGGTGTCACCTCTGTAATGGTGATGTTATTATTGATTCAAAGTAGAGAATAATTGCCTGCTAGTGTGTGGGAGAGACCTATTGATAAATTCCGAGTGTTATGAGTTGGGGTGATACTAGTACTAAAGTATACCGTCTCACATTGAAAAGATCATGAGCACAAGTTGAGTCGAATAACTTTTAGTAGATATTGTGATAAAATAGAGTGCATATATATATTTAAAAGTTAAAATTGAATTTATCTCTGCTATGCAAGTGATAGCAAACTGAAACAATATATATTAAAAGGGTGTGAATAAATCAACTTCTGTGTGAAATGCGTATCAGTATAGTATTTCGAACTATTGTGACAAATATTTTAAAGAGTTCTATGCCTGTTATGAGCATGTTAACCTACTATAAGTACTAAGTAGCTGATGGGTAAATTGATATACTGTCTAAATATAGTACCCTTGGCTTTGAATAATTCATTACTTTGACATTTAATATTAAAGTATGTTTGTTAAATTTATTCATTAGATGTACATGTAGTTTAAATAGAATCGTGTGGGAGGGGTATGGGAGAGTTTACATTTTCTAGGAAAAAAAGATACTTTTAGCTTTAGATTGTTATGTAGATGAACATAACAGATGTCTATTCATTGCTGCGTATTAGTTTAGGCGGAATGTCTTAATCATAAAGCACAGAGTAATATACTGCACAATCTGCAGAATGGTGAAACTATTGACTAACATAAGATAGCACCAAAGCTTGTAAAATAGAAGTACTGCAGACAGCAAATTGTTTGTGATTAGTGGAGGAAAGTAGCTTGACAGAGTTACAAACTTGAAGGAAATTGAACCCACTGCATATAATATTGCAATTATCTGATGATATGGGCGTCCACGGTACAGATGACGCAGTATTAATTAGATGGGAGCAAATGTAAAATTAGGGTACATCATGACACGTGACAATTTATACTTTTACTTATTCCCACCATGTCCATGATATGACAGAATATTGGTCTGAAATTTCAATTTAAATCATAAACATTTTGTTGTATGAATGCGAGAGTGGCCTATATTAAACAGCAGGTTCCCGTCGGACGTATAGTTCCCGAGTACCTTTAAGCTTCGGATATGACTAGAATTTGTTAGAACAGGAAAATACCTTGATATCGCCCTGATACAAAACAGGCTCTATACATCAAGTCAGGGGCGGATCCAGGATTTAGTATAAGGGGGGGGGGGGGGGCACACAAATGCAGGTTTGTCAACTTTTGGAAAAAGTAGACCCGTATTTGTTTTGGTCTTGCCAGCTTATCGAAAAGTCGCTCATGGGGGGGGGGGGGGGGGGTGGGGAGGGGTATGGGGATCCAGTTTCCCTCCATAATTTTCTGACAAGCAGAAAAAAAAATCATTCTAAAAGGGAGGGGGGCACAATCGACAAAATGGCGGATCCCTTTTTCTTTCAAAAGGGGGGGAGGCACGGGCCGGATGTGTCCCCCCCCCCCGGATTCGCCACTGCATCAAGTTGCACAAAAAGCAATCAAAGGGAGATGGGGGAAAGTAGCGTCTGTTTAATTCTCTCATTAAACAGATGAATATTGTTTTGACCTTTGTGAAAATAGGATCGTACAACAGGTCGGAAGCTTTGACATCTGGTATCCCTTGCTATTGGCCGATTGATAGTCGATGGCAGAACAAAATAAATCTTCAGAGAAACCAGTGATTTCGTCGCTGTAACCTCGCCCCGCATGAGTCAATGGAAAGTCGATGGTTTTGATATTTCATATTATCAATATTTTATGAATGAATTTCCGACAGCGGCAGACGAACTATCACAAGAAAAGTAAAGGGGGAAAAGAAATGTTTTGAGTAGGTTCAGTTCTATTAATGTACAGTCGAGTTGTGTTTGCAAAAATAATTCAAGCCTATCAGAGATGAAATTAATTTCTTTTTATCAAGTACTTCATACATTTTGTAGGTCTTCTGTCAAATTGAAATTCATTTAGAGCCTCGATATTAAATTTCATTATTATGTTTTTATTGTTATGCTTACTAAACCATGGAATAGTATATACTTATTCATACCAAGAGAATAGTATTTCATTACGTGCCCACTGAAGCATAGTGCTTAATCTTATAAGGATCCGCTCAAAATTTGTGTTTTTGCTCCTTATAGGATTGTTCAAATTGATTTGTGTCTACATTTACTTGAATTGACTTGCTATGTCATTATGTCAACCACAAGGCTAAAGCCGGGGTAATAATGTGATACTTTGCATTCAGCGCAGTAGAGTAAAGTAGCCGCGCTATATAAATGGACATATTATTATTATTATTATTATTATTATTATTATAAGGGTCCTTTCTCACCTTCTGTATGTCATTAAAAACAGTATGACATAATAAACTGCAACAGTCACCCTACGTATATGCACAATGCCTAGCACGATACAGATCTGAATACAAGATGATAGCCCTAACGATTTAAATGGCATTGTCTCCTAAACTTAAATTATGAGAAGTACTGATAAGCAAATTTATGAAAATCGTAACAGTTAGCTTGAAAGTACATGGAATTATATTTTCCCTTTAAGAATCTCCGAATGGCCAGATGGTGTAAGAAATGTAAGTGTCGGTTTCTTTGTGATTTCAATTTGCCGGGTGTCGATAGATTGGGTGAGGAAAGTGACACCATGGATATCGCCAACTTGATTAATTTTGCTTACAGCAATGCTACAGTCTACCCCCGATTATTCCTTATCTCAAGTATTTGCAGGAATGTACTTCTTACCCTCACTCTTACCCTTGCGGCAGTATTTGCCGACTGCACCCCGCTCAAAGTCAAGCATGTGTACCTTCATTCATTGTGTGGAATCTGGAGTATTTCGTTTTCAGTTTGGCGTCCACTTTTGACATTTTAACAGTAATGACAAAAAAGTAAAGCATTGCATTGTTATCATTTTGATATGCTGGACTCACAAAGAGTACGGTATAGGCAAAATTAGAACAAGTTGTAAAGGAATTTTAAAGATAGTGCGTACGAACACTTTAAAAATTAGAAGCAATTTGAAAATTCTGAACACATTACGTCAAAGTCGTAAAAATGTACCCCTTAATCATACCGGATATAAAATGGGATACCGCTTTATCTAGAATCGAAAACAATCGGGTTATTTTCTCCTCGAAACCTGAGATTTTGATGATAAGTTCCCGTTTCGACTGGTCAAACGCCTCAAAAGGCGCAATCGCCATGCTCGCAGGCGGTAATGCATTCCTAATTGCCGATCAACAATCGAGAAGAGCAATGCGATACTCTCAGATCGATCAATGACTGACTACATTTCGTCCGCGCTGTGATCTACGCACGTACTGTTCGACAACGTCAAAAACTTTCGCCACGTGCTCTTGTGTTGTTCTTTTCATCGCAATGCACATAAATAGATATAAAATGTTGATTGTGGATTTAAGGTTTAAAGAAAAAGGGTGACTTTGAATTTCTGAATTAAAAAGTTCTTGTATTCCAATTTCGTGATGTCCGGGTAAAAAGCGCTGACTTGTTGAACACGTTTTAAGTCATTTGTTCTATAAACGCTTGCTAAACAAGTCGAAGTCCTTTGTTAAGACTTGTCGTCATTAGCAACGGGTGAAAAAGAAAATGAAGATCGCCATTAATACGTCATACGTGACTACGAAGTTGAGGGTCTAGGGAAGAAAGCTTCTTTGCCCAGAACTCGATTATTATTTTGTGATTTTTTTATGCAGCACGCAATTCCTACTTCTAAATCACCAATCTATATTCATTACATATTTAGCATTTTGCGATAATGGATGTATGTAAAATATATTTGTTCTTATACCTTGCATGAAATTGCCTCTTCCATCTTTTAAAACCAATTTGGTGTTAGAAACCAAGTCTGATAACCTGTAGAGATTTTCCAGCTTGAAATAAATTGAAGGTTCTACGTATTATGCAAATTGCTGTAATTGAGCCGTTCTCTCGCAACTTTGATTAACTTCCTGTCAGAAACTGAATACTGCGATTCATTATTGATGGGATACCTTCTCTTCTTAAACTAAAACATTCATAAGTAAAGGAGGAGGTATCTAGGGCATGATGTTTATAAACAACGGAGAGCTGTTGCATAACTAATATTGCGATTAGTTCTACACGAAACCCCCGGTAATGAAATGCATCTTGACTTTCAACCCATCAGAAGACTCGGACATGTTGTGATCTTTTCTTTTTTAGTTGCGTTTTAATCTCAACTTTTCGTGTGGATGTCCCTGATTAAACTAAACTTACACTAGGAATTTTTCGTACAGCGTGCCTATTTTAATAGCCGGTTGGAGTTTCCACAAAATGGTGCCGAGAAACAGTTCAGCGCTCTGATACTCAACCGCAGGTTGTGGTCGTTTTTTATGCCGCGAGAGGGCACCGTGATCGTTACCTGATCATGCCGTTGCCCCGCGGGCCGCAAACTTCGGACAGACTGGTCGCCGCGCAACGTGCAGTGCGAAATGTAATCCCAGCAGTCCGACGGAAGCGTTCGACGCACAAACTTTGTGTACGAGTAATTGGGGCTTACGCAATCCTGACTTTCCCCACGGCCGCCTGGTGGCGTATCCCTTTAAGGCTGTGCTGCATGAGGTGTGGATCCCCAAAATGATTCGACGACATTTGCTTTGCGGGTTTTATTTCGTCAAAGATAATGGTAAGGGCTATGGTTAGAGATAGAGTTAGGTAGAGCGTTAGGTCTACTGTTAGGTGCAAATTCGAAACGTCAACCCTTGACCGTCTAAGTTTGAAGTAAGAACTTGGTGTATTACTGGAAAGTGACCGCGGAGAAATATTGTCGCCATAGTATGTGTCACAAAACAACTCAGATGAAAAGAGGTATTGTTATTATTACAATCAAAATATTATCATTAATTTCATTATATTGTAAACCAGCAAGCGAAGCGTCTGGACTGTTTGGTCATACTGGAGTCCATTGTCATATGGATCATCAAAGAAAATGTGCTTTTTATTCATGCTTGATGGAATATTTGCAATTAACCTGATTATATCTATACCTTCCCCACAAATCCTGAATATACACTTAATCATGATATGGTCAAGAGCGTGAATTAGAGCGGCGCATTTTAATGCCTGAACAGAGGATTCCAAGAGGCGTAACCAATCCCTCTGATGGAAAGGCCCCTCTGCAACCAGATACGGTGGAAGAGTTTGCCGCCCATCGTTCCCTGATGCTATCCCATCGATTTGATCCGCTAGCTGAACATCTACAAGGTCAAGGGTAATAGAGATCGAAATTTGGGGGTAAAGAAAAGTGTTTGTGACCTGTGGAAGACGGTGTTAGGTGTGTTGGCTCAAAACGGGACACGGTCAAAATCGATTTGTAGGTATTTCGGAAAGGCTGGATAATATGGCGTAGTTTAAATGAGCCCATAGATTAATTAACTTAAGTTTGATTCGGTATTACACATTGTATTGTTAGATATTTAATTCGCTATAGTTTTCTCTAATATCTAAGTGACTGGCCTTTTGGCTGAATTTTTTTTTGAGTAACGGCAAACGTTATGAACATGTTATTGTAAAAGTTTTTCAAATTCTACAATAACTCGGTGTCCCGCGGGGGTCAATATTGGGTCCTAATTATTTCTTTATAATTACATGAAAGTCGGAATCCTAGCACATTTTGTGTTTAATTCCAGTACACTCTCAACAAAGTAATGCAATCTATAAACTTAATTATATCAATAGATGTATACTGATGAAATACAATAGCTCTCACAGACCCCCCCCCCCCCCCCCAGTTTCCAAACTGGAAAGTGTAAACCTCCGTTATGTACATCTAATACATTCTTTTACACGTAACTGATTATTTTGTTCGAAAACTCACATGGAATTAACTTGAACTTGAACTTATTCCAGACAGAACCAAAATATTAGGATGTGAATTAATATTGAACTCTGTTAACACTTTTAAGGGAAATAATATGAAAAAAATCTATTCAGATATTTCTATGTATTCTGTTATAATTTTAGATGCACAGACAAAGCTAGCAATTTTGCTCTTTGCGTCTTTCCCACGTCTTTACGTACTATTAGGTTTCGCTTAAGCCAAGTTAAAAAAAAAATCAAAAAATAAAATCATCAGGATGGTAGGGTAGTCTGCAGATGGTATTTCTTGACACATTTATGCCAGGCTCCAACTACCATGCATTATACTGGATGTATCATATTAACATCATGCATTATGAATTTTGTGCAAAATTATTTGAAAAAGCAGGTGCAAGTAAATAAGCAAAGAAAATGCACCATGGGATAAATATTTGTAAGTTTGTAAAGTTCAGCAAAATTTAATGGTTCACAAACATAATCTAGCATACATATAAAGGACCACAGGGTGCACCTGAGAGTAATATTTTTTTTAAATATGAAAATATTTCCTTATATTTAAGAAAACTCCAGAAACTTGTTTTGGGTTTTGAAAACATATGTTGACCACAGATGACGCTATGTATATTGTTCGTTATTTTTCATTCTAAAGAATAAAATAAATGAAGTTCTTAATAGTCTTTGAAAGGAATCACGGGCGAGGCTGGTCGTAAACTGTTGGCTTTTTAATATATTCATTCATTAAAAGAGATTATGTTATACTCTTATTAAGTCCAAAAGATTTAGTAAGCGGTTTTTTTTTTCATAACCAAATTTCCTTTACCAAGTAAGAATACTCCATACTTATAAATAAATAAATTACATATAATTAAAAAATCATATTTTGTTAAATATCTTTCAGCATTCCTTGGTTGTATATGGAACATAACTAATCACATCCGAGTAATGTCATCATTAATCAAAGACAAAAAAGAAGAAATATAATATAATGTACCTTTATATGGAGGATTATTTACCCAGCCAGCGTGGAAATGATTAGTATGACCAGAGAATTTAGTGTATGCGCTGTTTCCTGATTCGATGTCAGCCTGCTGATAAATACCCATTTGGGCAAACAGGGTAAAGTGCACTACTTAAGGAAAGATCTTTGCATGCTTGCATAAAAGCAAGATATGAAAGCAACATCAACCGTTGCAGCAATTGAATACTTTTAGTATGTAATTACCTATCCCATTTCAGCATAAGTGTCTTTGTCTTTTTCGTTATGAGTTTCTTTACGATCGAATAAGCGGCTTCATGTTGCGAGTATCTTATTTATGAATTAAATTCAAAGATATCTGACGATTTTTTAAAGCATTATGCTTAGCTTAATACCCATAGGCCGAAATAAATGATATTGATAAATATATTTGAAATAAAGAGTTGCCCTGTTGATTTAGATTTACGATCGAATATGCAGCCTAGAACTTTACGAGTGTCTTTTTGGTTATCAGTTGAAATTATAGATATCTGATTTTTATAAAAAGCATAAGGCTGAGCTTAATACATCTTGGACCAAATGAAAACAATATTAATAATGATATATTAATGATAAGTGTTGCCCAGTTGATCTAAATTTACGGTCGCATAATTATGCAGTCTGTGTTTTTTGTTGATGTTTTTTTTTGCGAGTAGCTTATTATCTATCTATTAAAATTACAGAGGAGGTTTATACGCATTATTTTTTAGCGTTATTCCCCATGGGCCAAGCTGTAAACTATCAATGGACATATTTGAAATAAAGGGTTGTCCCGTTGATTTAGATTAATGATAGCCAGAAGGTGACACTCTAGAACTGACAGGTGATTGAATCGAAATTTTAATTCTATTTATGTCCGATGACTTGTCGGTTGACCCATCAAGAATGAGAGAGAAAGAGAGAGAGAAAGGATAGATACAGTTATTGGTTTGACCTGGGGAATGGGGGCGGCGTGTGCCAGGCACAAGGGCGTGAACAGTTTTTTTTTTCGTGATGTTTCTAAACTGCATAGATTTAATTTCTGTTGAAGTAATGATATTGAAGTTGAAGTAAACGATACATGAGTTGAAAAGTGTACCGTAGGTGCAAGCAAAAGAACGGCCAAAACTGGAATGCGGATTTTCTTGAAATACACATTCGTTGTCCGTGCATGCATTCGCGTCCTTCTAACTGGCACAGGATGATTGTGCGATAGTATTAAAGTGTGTCTTCGTTAATTCATTGTAAGGCGCTGTCCGGTCATTGGTGTCTAGTCTCATTAGCCCCCTACCCATCCTTCGGACACACGAGGACAGGTGACGGGCCTTAAGGTATGCAGGCCGCACACTACTAGATCAGAGCGCGACCGACATTACTCAACCCTTCCCTCATCTAAGTAATTCTAAAAGGTCTCGAAACCAGACGTGTGCCTGAAGACGTATAACGGTTAAGGTTTCATTTGGGGTCATTCATCAGGATTGGAGAGTTTAATAACAAAATGCATCAATGCCGCATTGGAACTTTGAAAGTGTCCCCAATCTTGTGGTCTCTTGATAGAGAATCTACTCATCCATGTTGGAAAAACAATGTACGAAATACAAACAAGTAAAAAATCATCGGGACAATAATTATTATGAGATATAGATATTGGTTTGGCCAGATGTGTGCGTAAAGACGTAGAAGGTTTAAAGTTTCATTAGGGGTCAGGAGAGTTTGATAATAAGGTGCCAATGCCCCATTGCTAATGTCGAGGGGTTCTAAATCTTCTGGAGTGTACGTACAGTGTATCTGCTCATACGTGTTAAACATATATATAGGGCCTATGTAGCGGAGGCATAAGATATGACGCATTGTGTGCAGTGGGCATTAATACCCGGGCCCTGTTTCATAAAACTTTTCATCACTGACAAGTTACAATAACTGTTATAAGCTACTGAAATCCTTGCATCAGATTGGCCGAGAGCGAATTTGTTGGTAAAAATCACCGACAAGACACTTGATGAAACGCCGCCCAGATATACTCACACGAGGCGTCAATGTGCTGACGTGGGAATGTGTCTTTGACTGGTGTGGTCTACGACGCGTCATGTGAGGGAAATATCATACGAAGGTGCAAATGCAAAATGAACAGTGTAAACGGTGCATTTCATTATTGGCGCATCCATTAATAAACCATTTTGCTGAACCATAGGTTTGTACATGGCACAAATGACCCTGAAATGACCCCAATTTGTAAGCGCACGCGCATCTGTTTTGGTGGACGCGCAACTTGTTTAACATGTAAGATTGGACTTGGAGCGTGCTTCATGGTGCGCACACTCGGGTAGCGTATAAAGGTCAGTAGTACTCGGTACGGTGCAAATGACCTTTATCTGCACATGCGCAAATTGTAATTACGAACTGGCTTAGGCCTATTGCCGTTAGACTTTGATTAGCAGAGGAAATAACGCCTCGTTTGGGACGGGCGTTACTGTCTACTTTGTCTTAAGAATGCGCACACTCGATTTTCGTCTGTCTTGTACACCGCTCCTCTTCCCCAACCAACCTCCCTCGTTTTAACCTAGTTGCTAGTACCCTTGACGTTAAGCAGTTCTTACTTCCCGGTGGGTTGGTGGCCTGGTGGGACATTGCCTGTTATTAGACTTCTTGTGATCGAGGGTCGGGATGTCATGATCGCTTCATTCACAAGTAGCTCTGGGACAAGTACTGTATGGCTAGAGTGCCCAAGTCTGCGCAGTGCCCATGTCTGCGCACACGCGTAACTGCGCGATTCTAATAAAACAAAACACGCAACGAACACAAACTTTTCATCATTATCATAGCGATAGGTATTCATGCAAAAAAACGAGTCAAAATGATGAAAAAACGGTCTTATTTCAGACATTTTATTCACAAGCCTCAAAATGTAGTTTCACGTCAAAACTCCCGAACTGCGTGTAAAATGAATGAGTGCGCAGACATGGGCACCATTGTTTTTTCACTGTTGAAATGACACGGCCACCGTTTCTTGTGAAAATGGCATTGTTCTTGCAGTTTGATGAGATTCTTTTCAAACTTACTCTTTAGAATATCAGGAATAATATAAAATAAAGCTTCAGAGGAATATTAAAGAAATTCTTGTTCATTTTCAGGTCAAAACCTTAGGTGCGCAGACATAGGGCTCCCCATCATACGTTTAAAAGGCAAGAAGTTTCGTTTGGGCGTTTGGGATATATTACTTAAACCCGGATATATATTTTGTCTTTTAGAAATACTTGGATATCAGTTTATGGTCGACAACTGCTTGATTCATCGTCTTTGTGGATTTGCAACTTTCCTTGGCCAACACTTGAGATCATTTATAATGTGGAAGGGATCTAAAACATGTGAGTAATAATATCTGTATTCCATCTTTTAAAAAAATGAAATATCATTATTTCTCTAATTCAGATTTTGCGACAAAATCCGTAAAAAGGAAAAGCAGAAAAGTATTGAAAAAGGTGTATTAATTATAAATAAAATTTCTTGGTTTTAATGACCTGAGTTTTTCAATTGAACATGTTCCACGTCTTAAATCAGTAAAGAATACCGCAAACTGGATATTATGAGTCTCCGTCTTGTTTTTTCAGAGATTGTTTAGTTTGGGGTATGTTACATTTTTCACCTGTATACGGAAATGTGGCTGTATATGTTTCATGACTAGACCCAAGAATGTAATTTTTCAGACAAAAATATTCACTTCCTGCAATATTATGGTATAACTAACATGTGCGTGAGTCGTTATTTCTGGTCACATATAATTTCTTTTATGTAGTTAAGTTATCGGATATCAAAATGCCAATATTGACGCATACCTCAGAAGCATATATTAACTTCAAGAAAAATCATGTTTGCTTTGGAGATTGTGTATTTAGCTCTTCTCTCAGGATCAGGCGTAGCAAGTTAAACTAAGATTAGGATTTTTTTTGTAGATCCGTGCCTTTTCCTCACATTCTTTCCATCTTTCTCTCTGTTTTTTTTCTCTCTCTCCCTCCTTCTATTTACTTATTCCCTCATTGTCTTTCTCCTTAACTTTTAAATGTTCTGCATTTCCCGGGCTTATGCATTTGGAAGAAGAGTATAGCAGTTAATGCCCTAAGGAAAGGCATTTCATTCAACTGTTTTCTTTTTTGACTCAGGTGCAGGTACATGTACGGGTAATGACTCATTCGTATGCAGGCATTAAAGTGTATTACGTTTATAATAAGCACAATAATATATAGAAGTCTGGCTAATTCTAGTAGCGCTAAAGCTTAAGCGTCATTTATCATACCAGCCCTATTATTACATTTCCACTGAATGTCTTCTGCGTCCGAAACATAATACTGCCTAAGAGAAGGTATTTGTGTAAGATAATCAGCTGCAATAAAATGACAGGCATTGTCTCAATTTTAAATTTAGATAAGAAAGGCAGATCACGGAGTAGACGCTATTTGGAAGACGGCTTTCCTGCAGTAGGCCCTTATCTTTTCACATCCTACAAAATATTTAGATAATGTAAGGGAGACGGAGTTACGCTGGTGTAATTCAAGAGCAAGGTAATACAGCGAAGAATGCGAAGATCCCTTTAAACAAGAGCTTGCATCGGGTACACTTGAGCGTACAATAAGAAGAAGGGATGAGAGGGATATAGACGATGAGAAGGGAGAGAAAAGGATGAGGGACTGCCGGGAAAAGGGTAAGATGAACACATGAGATATCTTACCACCCCCAGACCATTTGAGAGAAACTTAGTGGTCAATTGGGTCATGGACCTACCAGTAGGTCCATGATCGGATGTTCGAACTCGTGAAGACGCAGCGTACCCCCAGCACACGTCTACTATCGTTCATCCCTAATGCTAATCCATCTTGGAAGGGATAACACCAGCGCTAATATTGACGGATGGGGGAAACCCGAAACCAAGAGTACAAGTTCGTTTATTCCTGGATATGCAATGAAGCGCCTTCCCTATTCAAAACGTTAGAGGCCTGGGAATTTCGGGATTTTGCAAGGCAGTGGCTTAAAGAGTCAAGAAGAGGGCAAAGCAGCTTATTTTCTTGGTATTCAAATTAAGTGCCAATACGTTCATCGGCCTGTCCACACCAGGACAAATTTATATGTATAGCTGCATGCTTTCGATGTCTCTATTCAAAAAGAGTTGTGTGTCCCCGTTTTTTTTTAAGGTCTACGCCCACAAGCATGCATGTAAAAATGTGGCGCAACCCTGTATAAAATTCATGAATCCTCCACTGATCACAATTTGTTAATAAATTATGGGTAAAAATTATGTTTTTGTAGTCAATAAAAATCATTGTGTCTTTATATTGGATAATGTGAACGAATATGATGTTATCTTCAGGCCTATAAGATTAAACAATACAAATAAAAATTGATTGTTCAGAACAGGCTGTACAGAAGACAATACGTTTTGTTCCAACGGACATATAAATATATACAATTGGAGGACTAGACCCCGTTTCATCAATCTTGTTATCAATGACAAGTTACAATGATTGATATAAGCTACTGAAATCATTGAATTTGATTGGCTATGGGATAATTCGTCATAGATCTGTGGCAGTTGTTATTGATAACGAGCTCTATGGAACAGGGCCCTGGTCCATATCGAAGAAGGTATTGCTGTAGCCTGTAGTCTCGGTCGTAACGGAAAACTTAGGCAGATGAGCATTATGGCATTATGGCAGATGAGCATTATGGTGTACCAAGGACACCTTCTTAATGTATTACCTTCACCTCCAGCTCCAGCTGTTTGCCTCCAACATCAATGTAGTAACACAAGGTTGAAAGTTCATACTTTTTAACGATCATTTCATGATAAAGAAGGGAAGGCTTATGGAGTAATAATCATACATGGACATGCTCTAATGACTGATTGTTATAATATCAGCATGATCAGTGACGTCAGACAACTCAAAAACTGACTGGACATGGCCAGGAGGTTGGGTTTATATCATGCATACTAAATATCTCTTTACGTGTGGTCGAACAGTACATGTCCCTCTTCATAAGTAAAACAACATAACAAATAGCAATTCTGATTGATTCATGGGATGAAATTTCAATTTTCAAGAAGTGGAAACCCAGGAGTCATATAAGGGATCACTTCACCGTGTTCACTTGGAAGTGAATCCACTCAAGGTGATAGTGAATCTCCTACAGAGTATAGTAGTTGAAATGTTGGTTTACTCTTTTGAGATTTTTCCTGTATTTTTGTGCTTGGCTTCCACTCCAAACGAAATAGCCCCTATTATGACTCCCCGAAAAAGTGGATTTCTACTGCTGTATACATTCTGAGAGTGGGTACATAGGTACATAATTCTCAATGGTACGTGCAAACTGTCATCGACGTAGTGGATAATTATCATAATTGACTGTGATTGCATGCATTTCAATCAATACAAGTCTAGTCATGATGTCATCATAATTGTGAAATATATTATTAAAAGGACTCACCCGTGTAAATTATTCGGCGTTAGCATCTTCTTAACTTGTGAGACGATTAGTTGAACAGAATCTACTTTATTTATTTATTTATTTATTTTTTTTTTTGGGGGGGGGGCACTTCTTTAGTAGTGTAGTAATTTGTTTTGAATATCGATTTAGAATGTGAGATTATTAAAGTTCTTGCATAAAAACTCGTTTTTCTGCTTATGTCATTGTAAAAAAGCTCATTAAACGTAACCAACTTTGTGATGACGATGCCGTGTTAGTTAAAAAATACACTACGACCAGGGGCGGATGAAGGATCATTGTCGGAAAGGGGGGGGGGGGGGGTCTTTTCATCCCAAATATTCTAGCTTCTATAGAATTGCTCCGGTTCTCCAAGACTCACTCTTAGGGGAGTTAGGGATAGAATCAAAATTATCCTAAATAAGTTTTTATTTTTCATACCTTTTTCTTCTTCCCTTTCCCCAACGTTTGTTTGTTTTCAAAATGAGGGTAGCTACCGTTGGTTCCCCTGGATATTGATAACCCAACTGTCACCCCCCCCCCCCCCCCCCCCCCCCCCTTACACGACCGACTGACTCGCATCGGGCGGTATCCGATGTGTTTTGACGCAAGTGAGGAAGTCATTAGACTCGTCAAACATCGATCATTTTCTCGTTTAACTGTCTCAATAATCACTCAACGCTGAAGAGCACAGGTAATTTAGAAGCAGTTGAGAGGGTGTCCCACGTGTGCAACATAATGTGGTGTCACCTGCATGAATGACTCCAGTACATTCATGTCTCAATTCACCGTCCGGCATATTGCTCACGTTGCCCTACCACTAGTGACATGGCAAAAAAATCATTTCCCTGGGTAGGCATGGTAGTTTGCAGGCACAAGCCCGTGTCAGTCGTAGGTCATTATCCTGCAGTAAACCTGGACCACACACTATACTTAAAGATAAAGTTGAGTTCTGGTCATGAGATTGAATTGTGAAAGAAACTGTCTCAGAGCAATTGGGATAGAATGATTATATAGCACATAAGAATTGGTGTATGCTGTAAGGTTTTGGAATCACCAAAATGATAAAAAATTGACTCAATCCTGCTGAGAGTCACATGCACTGCCCACAGAAATACACAAATGTTCGGCCCGGACATTTCAGCTGTTTCTCGTCATATTTTTAATGTGAGAGCATATGAAGAGCAATCCTTTTCAGGGGACATAATTATCTACTATGATAATCTTCCAAATTAACATAAAAAGAATGAGAAAGCTCAGAAATTATTTTTTACCTTTCCCAGAACTCAAGCTACCCTTTAACCCTAACCGTCACCTTAAACCAACTTAAAACCAGATTGCAACCCATCTTAACCCTATATCTTTAAAGAAATAATCCTGTACCATTATGTCCGAGCATCCAGTCGTAACGCCTAATAGAAGGTCTGAACTGTAAGACTACATATACTGCACCCCATAGGCCATGTACTGTAACTGTTTCTGACGGGGTCCGCTCGCTATTCATAAGGACTGCTGTTCATAGAAAACCGCTATTCATTTCACACGCGTTATGAATAGCGGTCCTTATGAATAGTTATGAATAGTGGTCCTTATGCATGGAGGTCCTTATAAATGGCCAGGTAATTTGTCTATGGTTTGCTCACTATTTATTCATAGGGATAATCACATAGGGATAATCACATCCCTAAAGTAAAAGACAAGCAAACCAGCTATAAACCAGCTATAAAAAATCACCGAGACTTCCTTAGATCTCGAAAGCAATTTTGCGTTCTATTAACAGAAAAATAACTTGTATTATAACTCAAAAATTAAAGGTACTCTAAAAGCTAAGACTAAATACACCAAATATAAAAATATTTTAACTAAAACAATACGATTGGCAAAGAAAATATACTTTAGTAATCAATTAAGTCTATATAAATATGATATTCAAAATACCTGGAAAGTTCTTAAGCAAGCAATGAACTTATCCAATAATAAGTCTGATATTACTAAAATTAGGTCTGGCGGTAATTTTATTGAAGACCCCGTAAATATAGCTAATATCTTCAACAATTATTTTTCATCTATAGGAGTTAACCTAGCAAAAGATATTCCTCCGTCAGCTAAGCATTTTTCTGAATATCTTGGTAACCCAAATCCAAATACAGTATTTTTCACTCCAGTAGTGAAAGAGGATATCATTGATATAGTATCTAATTTGAACAATAGAAAATGTCCTGGTTATGATGATGTTAATAACTTTATTTTAAAAGGTGTAATATCTTCAATTGTCGATCCCTTGACACATATTTTTAACTTGTCGTTAAGTGGTGGTCAAGTTCCAGATAACATGAAAATTGCAAAGGTGGTTCCATTGTATAAAAAAGGTGACAAGTTAAATATAAGCAATTACCGTCCAATTTCTTTATTATCTTCTTTATCAACAATTTTAGAAAAAGTTGTTTACCGCAGAACAATTGATTTTTTAAAATCACACCAAATTTTTTCCAACTCTCAGTTTGGATTTAGAGAAAAACATAATACTGAACATGCATTACTGAATTTTGTTGATAAAGTGGCGCATGCTTTAGACCATTCTTCCCATCTAGTTGGCATCTTTCTGGACTTCTCCAAGGCCTTCGACACCATTAACCACGATATCTTATTACATAAACTTAAACATTATGGGGTGTGCGGGAAGGCCTTGGAGTGGTTCAGAAGCTACTTGTCTAATAGACATCAATATGTATTTTTAAATGACCTAACATCGAACATGCAAAATATTAATTGCGGAGTTCCACAAGGCAGTTTGTTGGGCCCTTTGTTATTCATCATTTATATAAACGACTTCTGTAAATCATCTGATGTCCTCTCGTTCATACTTTTTGCAGACGATTCTAATATATTTTATTCCCACCATAATCCTTATACTTTAGTTAATATCGTTAATAACGAGCTTTTAAAAGTTACACAATGGATTAGATCTAATAAATTGTCTCTTAACCTTCTCAAAACGAAATATATGTTATTTAGTAATTCCATTAACGCACTTCCCTTAAATATTATATTGGATGATACACTGTTGGTCATAATGGTAGCATAATTTTTTTCTACCTTTCGTACACTATTGACAACAATACGAATCATTTTTTTTTTGTGCAAAATAAAGCTTATATCTTCACCGATTTTATTGATAAATCTGTTCTTAACATATGAAATAAAAAATATAAGACAAAAATTAATTCATACAAACTTTATACACTGGTTTAAACCACTTTTGACAAACACAATCATCCAGACCTTGGATTCCTTGAAAAAATGTATCGTTTTTGGTAAATGTTTAACCATGATAAGTTTATCGTGAGAAATAAAATCTTGGGATCTTTTGATGATTGAAGGGAAGTGTTCCTCTTTTTAATCTTGTTGGGTCACATAGTACCTGGTATGGCCACCTCTGGCACACACCAGTGCCTCTACACGCCGTGGCATACTGTCCACAAGGTTGTTGATGGTGTTCAAGGGCAGTGCATCCCACTCTTCGGTCAGTGCTGGGCTAACTCCTGCACATTATGAGGATGATTGTTTCTCTCATTGATGGCACGGCCCAATGCATCCCAGGCGTGCTCAATGGGGGTTCATGTCGGGGGAACAGGCAGGCCAAGGTATCTGCTGCACGTCCTCTGCGTCAAGGAATTCCCTCACCAGACGTGCCATATGTGATCGAGCGTTGTCGTCTTGGAGCTGAAAGTTATTGCCATATACTCTTCTCGCGTATGGAAGACAATGGCGTTCCAGGATATCGCGGTACACGACGGCGTTGACGTTTCCTTCAGGTGCAGCCAATGGCGTTTTTCCGCCATAATGTATTCCGACCCATACCATCACTGAGCCTCCACCTGCTTGATTGGTTTCCTGGACACAGTCATTACGGAGGTTCTCGCCCCACAATCGTCGAACCCTCTGCCTCCCATCGGTGCGGTCAAGGATGTACCGGCTTTCATCAGTGAAGATTACATGGCGCCAGTGACCAAGCTGCCTCCTAGCCCACTGGAGTCGAGCAACCCGGTGGCGAACAGTGAGACGTGGAACCTTGGTCATTCGCCGAGCTCTGTAGCCATGTTGGACAAGTCTCCTGTTTACGGTTTCCCGTGAAACGTTCACTCCGAAGTGCCTCCTCCACAAGTGGCAAAGACGACTCGCTGGCATTCTCCGGTTCCTACGGCACATGTTCAGCAGTTGACGGTCATCCCGTGCGGATGTTCTTCGTGGTCGACCTGTAGATCTCTCTGGACTCAAAGTACCCGCCTCTCGATGTCTTCTGAGGATGCGGCACACACAACTCTGCGATAGTCCAAGAATATCTGCAATCTGGGCCTGTGTCCGTCCATTCCGTCGGAGTGCAAGGACCCTCTGACGAATTGCAAGTGCCGTTGGGCGAGGCATGGTGTAAGGAATCAATGTACCAAATTTGGTAGGAATTGATCAAGCTAACTCTGAAAACGGGCTGTTAACACACGTAGGCTTTCTGCACGAAATGGACAGCAAAACAACAGCAGAAAGGAGGCTCTGCCTTTCATAGCACCAAACAATAAGATAGGCCACGTTATGGAATGTTTCACTTGACCGACTTTTACCTCGACAATACAAAATCAATATGTAATCAATGAACCTGGTCAATATTATCTATTTAGGCTTTTAAATATGATTAAATCAACGGATGACTATGAAAATACGAATTATGCTAACATTATGACCAACAGTGTACTAATTTAGAAAATGTACCATTCATTAAATTCCTTGGTGTAACTGTTGACAACAAGCTTTCTTGGAAACACCATATAGATAGCATTTGTAAAACCATTTCACGAAATATTGGCATTATTAACAAATTAAAATATCACTTCCCGACGTCTTCTCTATTAATGCTTTACACCTCTTTGATTTTACCTTACCTGAATTATGGGATACTTGCCTGGGGCAACTCCCACCAAACCTTTTTAAACAGATTACAAAAAAGTCTCTTCGTATAATTAACAACTTTGCTGTACGTTCTCATACAGACCCTTTATTCTTTGAGAATAAATTGTTGAAAGTTGTTGACCTTTACTTTTTTCACTTAGGGCAATTTATGTACAAATTTGAGAATAATACACTTCCTGGTGTATTTGATACTATGTTTCCTCTCAATCGATCAATTCATAATTACCCAACAAGACAATCTAATGAATTCCACTTACCACGTTTTAGAACACTTTTCGCAAAGAATACTTTTTTGTATGACGGTCCTAGATTTTGGAACTCTCTCAGCAATGAAATTAAAAATAGTCCGTCTTTAGATACTTTTAAAAGAAAATTAAAAACATTTCTACTTAAAAATTATAGAGGTCTTCACAGCTAATCTCGCTCACTCAACCGGCTTTACGATCTGTGTTACCTTCTCTTTTCGGCAGTGTTTCGTCCTGTTTTCTAATTTTGTCGATTTTTCATATTTTTTATTGACTTCGTGGCAGTTCCTTCCTTTGAGCATCTTTTTTGTCTCCTTTTGTCCATGTTCTGTTTTTTTGTCCCTGTTCTGTCTCTGTCTTGCTTTTGCGTTTGTTCTTTGTTATTGTTCCTTATCTCTTTTGTAATCTTCGTAGGCAAAGTTTTTCCTTTTTTCCCGGGGAATCCCCCTATTTCCACAGGTAGTTTCCAGTCACTATTTTCTTTTTAAAGAGTACCTTTCCTAATTACTATTGAAAATCTATTTTTGTTCACTTTATTTACATATACCTGTATTATATATAATATTGAATGTAAACCATGTCACGACTTCTATTGTCTGTTGGAAATGAATAAACACGAATTTGAATTCGAATTTGAAATACAAAACCGCTATTCATTTAGTCACGCGTTATGGATAGCGGTCCTTAGGAATAAGTGATCCTTGTTAATAGCGGTCCTTATGACTAGCGAGATTAAACCCCGCTCCTGACACATCTAATATCTGACAGATTTAGACTATATTCAAGGCATAATTATATGGAATTTTGTTTTGGTGTCAAAATAGAGTCTGTGCTGTCGACTAGGTAGACAATTTGATAATTAATGTTGCCTCCCTACTTTCCTTTAAAAAATGTCAGTTCGCGGTGGAGCGAAATAATTTATCTAGGTCGCTATTACACTTTTACCCAATTAAAGTGACATCGAATTGCTTACAAGGTATACGCTTGGGAAATGTAGTGTGTTGGTCTACTTCAAAATGAATAATCGTGTATAAAATACAGATATCTTGGCAAATTATAATAATTCTTGATTGTGTTTTATTTAATTTCACGCGTAAATCAAATCAATTTTTACGAGCCCCAGAGGCTTTTCGTCAGATATCTGTCTGTCTTTAAATCTGATTCACGACATGCACGAATCGCAAGATATCTGGAAAAGCTGTATATTTTTCCTGATAATCTGAAGTGGATTCTTGGATTCTTAGCGTGCGAGTCTTTAAATTAACTCCTGCAATATAAATATATATGAAATATATATGAAATATATATGAAATATAGAGAATTTAGGTCTGTATATTAAATCATTGAGTATCTTGATATATGATATTTAATACCCAAAAGTCTGTTATGATAAATCAAAATGAACATTTTTGGGGTCAATTTTTTCGGATATGTTTCTTTTGTTTGCATTTTTGTTTCTGTACAACTTCTTCGTTTATTGTAATCAGTTTCGCGGCATTGCTGTAAAGCATCATTTGGCAGGCCCCTTTTACCCTAAAATAATATACTAATTAACTCATACTCAAACATTAGTGGATACGGGACCATAACGGGGCGTATGCCTTCTGTTTTTAAGCAATGGCCTCACGCGTGCTTTTTCACACGTGAACTTGGAACTGTGTATAACTTTTTGTTTGATATATACATAACCCTCAATAAAACTTCAGCAGGAATACTACTACCTTGGGAAGATAAACGAATCAAAAGTGTGTTGTTTTCCTGGTACAATATGATATCTTAATGACGAAATGACTGGAACTTAATAGTTCAAGGGTAATAAAGATAGACATTGACATCACGCAACAATATGTGAATTCAATTTTTAATTGCCTTGGGATATAGAAACCGTTGATTACGCCCTCATCGCGGTTTGCTGTAGATGATAAAATTATACTGATTATCGTTTCCTGCTTGTTTTAAAAACACATTTCATCTCATTAACACCTGCACAAGACATGCAGAAGGCTAGACTTAAAGGAAAACAGTGAGTTCTTGTCATGCAATTACATTGTGAATGAAACTGCCGAGAAGCAACCTGGAAAGGTTGATTATGCAATACGTAACAATTTGTGTATACTCTGAGGTTTCGGAATCACCGAAATCGGAAAATGGTGTTGAAGAGAGACATAGGCTTCTAAAGCTTTTCGTCTTACACTCATCGGAGTATACCGGAGTGTATAATAGGGACTTTTCGATTTGCACATTCACTAGTCGACTGCAACGTGCGGTAATTCAATGGACTGCTTTGTGTTAATGGTATACAAAGTCGGTGAAGCGAGGCACCACGCTTTGTGCAAGAACGGCTCACTCGTCCACTGCCCTGTGGACGTACGCGTTTTGGGTGGAAATCCTGGTCGTCCTCAAGGCAGTGGACGTGTGAGCCGCTCTTGCACAAAGCGTGGTGCCTCGCTTCACCGTCTTTGTATACCATTAACACAAAGCAGTCCATTGAATTACCGCACGTTGCAGTGAACTAGTGAACGTGCAAATCGAAAAGTCCCTAATTGTTCGATTTCGGCTTTTCATTTTTGCTGTATACTCCGATGAGTGCAAGACGAAAAGCTTCAGTATGTCTCTCTTCAATGCAATTTTCAAGTTCTGTAGTACTAAACATCTTTTAAATCACCGAAATGAGAACACATTGACTCAGTTTTACTAAAATGGCGCGTGCACTGTGATACTGTTCCACATTGGCTTAAAAAAGAATGCGAACGCTCACAAATTATTTTTTCACTTTTACCAGAGCTCAATCTTCTCTTTAACTCTAAAACAATACTACTTTGGGAATGTTTTTAAACCCAAATTATGCTGATAGAGTATGAAATCTTAATGACATGATGTTGTGACAGGATGTTGTGACATATTGGCTTGACTGACTGATTAAATTCCTTTACCATGTCCACAGGGAGAGACTCAAACAACGATATCGGTGACAGCTATTAAACCCTTTTCCCCTTTCTTTTCCTTTTAGTTTTTAGCTCATCCGGCCCGAATGGGCCAGATGAGCTTATGCCGTGGCGAGGCGTCCGTCGTCCGTCGTCCGTCCACAATTTCAAAATGCTTCTTCTTCGCCATTTCTTACCCGATTTTAATTCCGTTTGCTTTATATGATAGCACTAGGTGGGGGATTCGAAACTTCTACACAGAATTTTGAAACTCATTAAATATGCTAATTTATGCGCATTTCTCAAAAATCACAAAAATTGCTTCTCCTTCCTCATTTATTGACCGATTTCGATTTCGTTTGTTCCATCTGAAAGACTTTCATGAGGTTCATTGAAATTCTACACGGAATTTTGAAATTTTGTCTACAAAATTAATTATGCTAATTTATGCGATATTTATTCAAAAATCACAAAAATTGCTTCTCCTTCCTCATTTATTGACCGATTTCAATTTTTTGTTCCATCTGAAAGACTTTCATGAGGTTCATTGAACTTCTACACGGAATTATGAAATTTTGTCTACAAAATTAATTATGCTAATTTATGCGATATTTATTCAAAAATCACAAAAATTGCTTCTTCTTCCTCATTTATTGAGCGATTTCGATTTTTTTTTCCATCTGAAAGACTTTCATGAGGTTCATTGAACTTCTACTCGGAATTTTGAAATTTTGTCTAGAAAATTAATTATGCTAATTTATGCGAAATTTATTAAAAAGATCACAAAAATGGCTTATGCACTCTTTATTGTATTACACAATAATGAGTTTTGGCATAGCACCCATCCGTGTGTGTGGACGTGGTACTACTCCTGAGTTCTACAGGCTGCAATAGAGAAGTAGTTCACCCTTTCGGCCCTAGTTTTCAAGGTGAAATGCTGTTACTGATGTAAGAAAATTGTTGAAAGAAGTCCATTATGTGTATTTTGTTCAAAGTACAAATTGCTTAAATTTCTTTGCTGGATGCCGGATGAGCGCCATATCATTGATGTGCTAGTTATTGATAAAAATCAAAACAAATCATAAAAATCACAAATGTCAACATAGTGTAAACTTATGTTCCACAATATAGATACGATTTGAACACGGTGTGAACATAGCGAGGCAACGATGTGAACACAGTATGAAAATAGACTGGATAATATAAAAACAAACTGTGTAAACAATGTGCACGAATGCAAATACAGGTATATTTATATACAATTAGAGAATGAACTATCATACAGAAACCTTTGCTACTGTTCATGTAACATTTATGCTTAAATCAAATGTAAATGTCAATTCTAAGTCCTTCTACTGTGAAATTACACAGAGATGCGATTGATTGGGAAGATTCGATTGGTTTGTTGAACATAGGATCGATTGTAAAGTTGTCTGTGATGTTGAAGGACGCTGGCGGAGGGATGGAAATGAAAGGAATTGAAATTCCGCGCCTTCATTTCGATTAAATCCCGAGGGCCACTCGATACTTTAGCTGGAGTGCAGTCGGTTGTCGATTGTGCAATCGGAGGTGTGCTACGAACAGGACAAGAAGCTGAGAAGAATCGAAATGGGGTAGAAACACTGTTTGCAGTCGAAGTAACAACGAATCCCAGTTGAGAGTTAGGGTAGGGAGATCCAGAAAGAGGAAGAGAGAAGAAGGACACTGCACATGGAGCATCGAGAGGAAGACAGACAGATACAGAGAGAGAGAGAGACAGACAGACAGACAGAGAGAGAGAGAGATGCCTAAAACGAAGATGTTTGAGTATGATCAAACGACTGAAGATTCCAAGAAGAAATGGAAACCACGTTCGTGAAGATAAAATACGTGATAGTTTATTGTCTGACTTGGAGCTACCCCGACATGAACTCTTGTGAACATTCGCCTTGCCCTTGAAACACCACTATAACCAAACAAAAAAATCGCCTCCGAGTTGTGAATGGCGGATGAGTCTCGTCCCCAAGAAGTGCCCCTCTGCTGGCCATAAACCTTCAAGTCGTCCCGGTGATGGATGAGGTATATTGAAGAGCTTCATAAAAAAAAATTACAATTTTATGAAGGAGTTCGTTCAAGCAGCTGAGATGAGAGAGGGAAATGAAAGCAATTCTTCAATGGACGAATAAATCTCGTCCGTCTTACGTCTTAGGGTTATGGATAGCGGAATAAAGCTGGAGATTTGATAGTGATTGCCTGAAGTGGGCCTTCGTTCTCCCTCGATCGATTCAAGTTCAAAGAAACTGTCTCCTGTCCATATTTTTTATTAAACCACACAACGCTTTGGCGGAAACCAAGATATTTATCGTTTCTGGCTTGATATTCTCGTAATCTTTCAAGAGATTGCGCATGATTTCCATCAATTTAACCACACAGCCTCCCATTTTTTATCTCCTGCATATTGCTTTGGGAAAAAATAGTTATAAAACCTCGTCACAGAGCATTACACTTCTTCCCCAATCATTAAAGGATGGGGTATATGTTTAAGACAATATGGAATATGATACAGCTCACTATAGTTTCGAATATTTCATCCTTTCTTCTTCTCTTTTTGTACTGTAAATCTTTCAAGTTGTAAGGGTGTAAAAGAATCCGAAAGCGAGTACTACGTTCAATATCTTCAGTATTAGGATAGAAACTATGGTGGCCCAATACATGTCTTATTTGAACATTCGGTGCTACCTAGGAATACTGAGGAAAAAATAGGGGGGAAATGAGTTTCGTGCCGGATATATCATTAACCGAAGTTCACTTTGAGATTCTACATTTGGATGTTCGTCGGAAAGTGGCCCTAGTGCCCACGTCTTTACAGTAATGCATCCCATACGTCACCTTTTCATGCTCTGCGTCACAGACATAACTATACCTTAACAGGATCGGCCCTTCAAATAAACAGTTCTGCGATAACAGTCCCAGATGAATTACCAGAAGTATATTCAGAGGAAGAAGGAAAAATGATGTAGGGGTCGTTATTCTTAAAGGCATGCTGACAAAATAGCTTTGCGAAGTTTTCATCAAACATCATTTCGATAATGTACTTGGAAATGTCACACTATCCTGATAAATTTTACCAGCGTAGTTCAGTAAAGTGTTTGCTGTCTTTTGAGCATTATCCAGATTGATTGTTTCTCTTGCTTAGAAGATTACGATCCCCGTTTGGTGATCTATGAGCAGGGCTTGAAGTCGAAATGGCTTCTTAGTGACTGAATATTCTCGATGCACCCTGCTCTTTCTTAACTTTCGTCTCAATCTTAAGGTCATGGTCGCTTGCTGTAAATGTCGGCATCAGCCAGCTTTAAAAGATACAATTAAATAACCGCTTCAGATGAAGAACGAAAACCAGTCTGAGTGATGGTTTTCCAAGCTGATTCGTCTAGAGTCTCGAAAGAGAGCTAAGTTTACCGTAATCCCTTACGATTCTCAGCAGCCCCTTATGAATCCTTCGAAATTATTCTATCTTAGTCACGTGACTCAATGTTCGAAACATGTTTCCCCTGGGAACGTAGACATGCCCCGTGGGAGATGCGAGTGTCTAAGTACATTAATTAAAGGGTGCTCACATGAGATGGAGTGTGTCGGCAAGGAAGACAGTGTTAAAACATACTCTCAGGAGTTTCCAGTGTATTGCGTCACATTTCGCTTAAAACCATGGACTTGGTGGAATCCACAATTATTAGTGTGTGTACAAATCCCACATGCAGCGAAACTCGTAGCCCATTCGGAAATTACATAGGAGCTTTTGGGAGAGCGTTCAGTCATAGTTCGGTGAATTATTATTATAAATCAATTTTTCTTACGGGGCGGTACTTTTGAAGTTGATGAAGGGTGTGCACATTATGTAAGACATGTCAGTCGTAGAAGTGAATTCCTTTGCCGGTGATTGAAAATTGATGTTGTCAGTGTTGAATTCCCCATGAGAACACAAGTTTATGTGAGGTTAAAAAGTCGTTCACATTGGCGGATGAGGTCAACCTTTTCAAAAGAACATTTTTTTACGTTTACCACTTTAAACGTATTATACTTTTAATGAATTAGTTCACTAATTTGCTCCCCATCATCTTAGTTAGATATGAACCACTTAAGTTGACAAAATTACTAAAAAGTAATAAAATAACAATATTACAACTTTATACTATAGAGTACATAATATTACAGAATATGTACGTAAGATACGGTAAGTATTCAATTTTTTAAATTTGATGACATTTATTTCCAACTTTTCAATATAAGTGTACAAAGTAATAAATTTAAAAAAAATGTACATGTATATTTACAAAAATATGACAAAATATACATTCATATGGTACATACATAGTATTGCATTCACAAATCATCGACCAAATCAATGTGGGATTTTTTCTGAATCATTATGGACAATTAATGGATTTTTTATGTACTGTTGTGGTGAATTCTTGTCATATTTCAAATACGAGGGAATTTGAAAACGTATATAATAATCATTGCTTGCATTAAACGTTACAAACCACCATGAAATGAAAACGGAGAGGCGGGGCACATTTTAAGAGCTTCTCGTCTAATTTGTTTGTTTGTTTGTTTGGGTTTTTTAAGGAACACCTATCGTTAGTTCTACTACATCAAGATAGCACCCTGCTAACCCCCTCCCTACCCCCGAATATTTTAGATCATACGAACGGGAAATTCATTTAATAAATGACGTAACAGGGATATTATTGGGTGGGTTTGTTTGCGTATGATCGCACTAAATTTCATTAAAGCACCGTATTCCAAAGCGGAACCTGATAATGTTGAAAGATTTGAACTTTCTATTTTTCATTTAACCGGGCCGAAATATTCCGTGGGCAGTGTCAGGCACGCGCTTTCTCGTATCCCTTTGTTGTGAGTCCGTTTGATCTATACCGTCACATCCAGACATTCTATATTCTACACCTACAATATTCCATTTAGAATATTAAACCTGGGCTTATGCCATTCATCCGCGTGTAAGATATTAATTTTCCCAAGAGATATTGTGTCTTACAAATACCCTATAGGATCTAAGAAAAGAGGACAAAAAACCGAAAAAAAAATAAAACATATAAAAATACATTTTACGAAAGTTATGTAAAAGTCTTCTGCGCATTATACGTACAAAAAAGTTACGTATTTTACACAATTGAGATGAAATAGTTTCCAAGAAAGTATACATAATTGACGTAATTTGTGACCAGTAAAGAAGAAGAAAAAATCATCTGCACATGAAGCAGGTCTTGAAAATAAGCGTGAGACCAGTATGTGTGTGTTCATTACTTAAACCAAGTAATTATATTAGATATCCTAACTTCATGATGGGTTGTGAAGCGTGAGCACTTTGTAAAAAATAAAGGTGTTTTAATATCGTGACTTCTTTAATATTAACCTTATTTATACCCATCCTTGTAAATTATTCGTTTGCAGATCGACCAGAAAATACATTTCACACCTTTGCATTATACATTTTCTTATATCTTGTTGTTTTTAATGCTCTCATTATGTTCCCAAATTATGGTAAAAACGACATGGAATGCATTTCTGATTCAATAAGATTAGTGTTTAAAGATGAATATTTGTTTTTAAATTTACGTGAAAACAAAGTAACCAAATACCTCTGGATATGCTTGGGGCACCAGGGGCGGCAACCCCACATAATGGTCTTATATTCCAGGCCTTAGATACGTGAATAACAAAAAGAGAATTAAAGAAATTATTACAAATAAAAACCCCCACCCTTTTTCACCAGCTGCGTCGAAAAACCCAACAAAACATAACACCCCCTTTCACCCTCGAAGCTGACTGTCTTCCACCCTCTTTGACCTAGCGCGATGGACAAAGGTTGGATGACTTTATCTTAATGATCGACCAGGAAAAACGTTTTTACTCTTACATTATATATTTGCTGATGTTATTTGTTCGCGTGTATTGTAGAGAGCATAAAAATTTTCATATCGTAGGCCACTTAATACATATTTCTTATGGAAATAATGACTGAATATCTTTCCAGCTTGTAAATTAATGATCTTTGGTCGAAGTACGAGAGCGTACTATGCCATCTGTCCCCTTTCTACCCCTCGAAGCGTACTGTCTTCAACCCTCTCTGACCTGACGTGATGGACAAGTGAGATGGAAATATCTTAATGAATATTGATGCGTGATGCGTACTGAGATAATGGGTGGTCTCGATTAATTCCCATGATGCAATGCCCATTTTAAAAAAAAGAGGCGCAAATAAACGCGGGAAAAAGAAGGGAAGATGTGCCTGACGCTGACAGACGACCCGTACGGGATTACGGCCATATTAATGAAGACATTCTTAGGAAATCATTACCCCAGTTTTCTGAGCGCACCATGGTTTGGGAACTTCGCAGGATCATAATGCGATGTGGGCCGCGGAAGCATAAGACTTAGTATAAGTAGTTTGGGATGCTTACTAACAATGGTAGGGGAAATGCCTAATACGATATGATCTAGTCGAATTGGGATAAGAGAACGGAAAGACTGGGTATAGTATTTACGATGACAACCATATGTCTCTTGCAGCGAGTGCTATTAAGATTTCAGATTCTGGCTCTGATTTCAAATGAACGAACAAATGTTACCACTTTGTCTCAACAGACTCATTCCAAAGAGAAATAAGAGGCGTCTCTGGCGTTAAACCCCAAACTTTGCGTGAGTTTGCTTGACGGCAGACATTTAAATTACCATACAAAAGGAAACAAACTGACATGAAATGACCGCAGAACGTCGTAGCGTAATGTTATACAATCTTTTACAGATGTTCTGATGATATTTTGCTTTGCATACTCCAAATTTTTCGTGAGTTAAAGAAAGTTTCAGATATGATATCACCATACAAAATGGTATGAGCAATTGTCGTGTCATAGCATAATGTTATACAGTCATTTAAAAATATGTTGATGACATTCTGGATTGAATAGATAGTAAAACATTTTATTATTAGTTTATTATTTTCATCACACAATATGTTCAAAATTGAGCATCAATTCTACACGATTTGAAGGTGGGTTTATACCAATATTTGCATATGGTTCCGTCCATCTTTAATGAACTGTATGATTACCCCACTATAAATTGAACATCAATTTTGAACGTTTTCAAGTTGAGTTTACATCACCTTATTACAAGTAGTCCAGTCCATTAATAGAATGGATCGTATGATTAGCAGAGTACAGGTTAAAAAAAAGAAATAAAAACATACACGTGAGTATTAGGACATGCTGACAGATTTACCTCCAAGATGAATGGAGATCGTTCCAAAGTTCTCATGGCCGAGGCGCCAACCAGCTTCCGTGCACCCACTGTCATAACATTTTTTCCTTTCTAAAAATGATTACTGTGTCCGGGAAAACCTGGAGCTTTGGTCGGCATGGGAAAAGGGTAGCTTATTGTTATCAACTGCTAAGAGCCAGAAGGGCGTTAGTTCCAAAGCAAAGTGTTATCAGTATAATTCCCTTCTGGTTCTCAGCAGACGAAATACAAGAATGGGAATTGGGTAATTAGGCCAAGAGGCAGTGGCGGCACCAAGATTTTTAAATTGGGGGGGGGGGGGACAAATGGGGGGCAAAGAAAAATGTTGGGGGGCAAGGGCGGACAAAAAAAAATCCACCCTTTTATTTTTTTTCACTCCGAAAATTATTGGGGGGGGGGGGGCAGCTGGGGGGCAAAGCTTCTGACTGGGGGGGGGGGCAAATGCCCCCCATGCCCCCCCCCCTTGGTGCCGCCACTGCCAAGAGGTATAGTACGTGACAAAATTATATGTTGTTCACAAGGGTCACTCTGTACGTTTCAGTTTTCAGTTTCAGTTTATTTCATACTTCAAATCACATAAATGGAACATAAAATGGCCGTTGCATTATTACAATCATATAGGGGAAAAAGTGAACGTACAAAGACACAAATCAATATTTCCATCGTTTTAAAGTTGGGATATATGAGGGAATCTGGTAAGAAGCTAGGCTAGTAATATTGTAGATTCCCTTAAGAATAAAAAAACAGTCGTTGACATGATTGCATGTATTTAAGAAAACATTGAAAAAAGAAAAGAAAAATAATACGATGGGGAGACGTCACGTGTCATGTGTAAAATTTGAATTTGTTGATGTTTCTTTCAACTCCACTCTTAAGTTTTCAACTAGAAATACCATGGATGACTTGGATAAGCAGTATGCAATATATAGATTTTTTAAAGTAAAAAGCACACCTAAAGCTTAAATTAAAAACACTGCAATTAGTAAAACATTGCCCCGTGTTTTGCCTCTCAAAAAGGAGAATATTATAGAGATGATTAAAATCAATCCTTTATTTTTGCAAAAATGGTGATGTGTTTCAGGGTCTTGGAATGTGTTAGAAATAGTTTTTATTTTGGAGGGGATATTATAATATTTATCGTTACTTGATAATCTGTGGTACCCGCGAGTCTGAAATTAAAAAATCGATGCTACTTTGGGCCCGTCACGATCCGAATTCTCCGGTGATTTCAAACTCACCTTGATCCAATTTTCCTTTCCATCATGCCCCCGTAAACCACACAAACAGAAACAGAGATGAAAGGCGTTTCTTTCCTTTTTTTTCCTGAAATGACTAGCTATGCTTCCTGAAATAGAAGAAATATTTCCGTATATCAAGAGAAAATATGATGTTTTATTTGCTGGTATTAGTTGACTAATGATTGATTGCGTGTGAAAGGTCGTTGGTGCTTAGGGGTGCAAATGAGAAGTGTTTTGCCCGCATCTATACCAGATGCAGTGGCGTAGCATGTGCGCAGCTACTTACGGGTTACTGATATCATGGGGGATGGGCGGGGGAGCATGGGAAGATGAAATGAAAGAGAACATGGTCATAGCGTAAGGGGTGTGTGTGTGTGGGGGGGGGGGGTCGTATAATCTTCTCACTTTTTCGCCACCCCCCCCCCCCCCCCCCCGTTTCTACGCCACTGTCGAAATGAAATGGAAACTTGGGACTTGACTTGTGAGTGTGTGTACTGATGGATGGCGTTATGGCCATTGGTCAAACGTGCACTCGCGTCGCATGCCCCATGCAAGACAATTCTTCTTTTTCTCGTTATGGGCATAAATCCTGTAATTTTATTTCGTTTCAGCCTCAGGGGTTTCTATTCACTGTCTTCCTTTTTTATTATATCTGCATCTTTCATCCATCTTTATCGAAATACGTGTACATCTAGTAGCTCCTTCGAACCATATTCTGTTTTCTGACCGACATTAGATCAATATTCCTTGGGCAACGGGTTAAAGAGACATTACAAACGTATATTCTCTAACGTTCGAGGGGACATAACCCAAAATCAATCATACACACCCAAAAAGTTGGGTTGAATTTTACCACACGAACATGCATGTTCCTTTTTACCAAAAATTGGGTGAATTTTACCTAACGTTTCTGTATTTAACAAGTAAGACGATAATCGTTTTCATAGGAACTTTTCATACACGAATTTTGATGAAAATGTATGGATTAACGCATCAACGCTTGTGTGTGTACGTTAAATTTATCACAGTATACCCCAAATAATTTTTTTTTAAATAAATTATTTTATTTTTATATATACAAAACTTACCTTTAAAAATTGAACTGATTTTTTAAAGACAGCATCTGATTATCATTTTTTAGAATGTGTTCATGATAAGAAATTTCTTTCATCAAATCTATTTTCAGATAATAATTATGTATACAGATATTACGTAGTGAAGTAGGGTCGTGTTATGGTTATTACAAGCAATATTCAAAGTGTAGTATTAAGAATGAAATATCAATAATTGCTTTTGGCTGCTCTCTTTTACGCATATTTTAAGATTCAAGGAGGAATCCAAACATGAATAATTCCCATCTAATGTTCTTCCGTTCCAACTTCCGTTGGGATCTCGAAATTGCTCGGTATGAACATTACGGAGATGATAGCATAATTCCGAGTTGTAGCTTCGAATGCCATATCGCTATAAAAATGGATGATTTCCTTGGTACCTGTAATATATCAACACAGTGGCGTAGTGTGGGTCCAAATATTGAGGGGGCAATGGCGTTATGGCATTATGATCTTACTCGATGGGTAAAATGCAAATTAACGAGGCCATTGATTGGAGGCAGGGTGTTGGAGTATGTCGCGTCATCTTCGTTTTAATGTCCCTTTTGCCCTATCCTCTCAGTCTCCCCCTTCCTCGTTTTCGCTCCCCCTTTCCCACATGCGGAAGAGGGGGGGGGGGATGAGACACGCCCCTACGCCACTGGATCAACCACACGACTCGTATACAAGACTCGATCTCATGCTTTTTTGCATGAGGGTGTTCTGGCGTACAATGAAGGTTGAAAAAAGAAGTAGAGGTAATTCTGGCAGAAAGAAAAAAAATCATGCATAAATCCGAAAATGAAATGATGGCGCAAATATGAATCAGTTCCGACGTACGAGGTTGATTTCTGGTAAAAGGGAAATTAATAATGATTTGTGAGTTTTCTCAGTCGTTTCGGATTAGCAAATATGACGTGAAGTGGCTGAAATGTTTGGAACAACTTTCATGCCACATGGGTGAGTAGTCCCATGTACACATTTCTCTGTGCAAAGCATGTGATTTGCAGCAAAACGGAGCCTATTCTTTCCATTTTGATCATCCAAGGACCTTACAGTATACATCATTTTATGTACATATCATTGTAAAGCGCATTTGAACATAATATATGAAAAATGCGCTATATAAATACATTATTATTATTATCATTATTATTATTACATAACCAACCTTTCCAAACTGCTTTCTGACAGTTACTTTCACGAGGTAATCGCTAGACCAGAACTCAACTTTATAACAGCAGCAGCAGCGGCGACGGCGAGATAAGGAATCTATCTAAGGAAGATAGAATATTCATGCTATTTAGAAATTGATGATTTTTTTTTTTTTAATTTAATTGGTTTGACTGGTCTTTTTTGAAGTAAATTGTCGTTGATTATATAGCCCATGTACTTGTTTGACAAACTTTGACGCGTTTTTATAATGCTAAAGAAAAGGATCCTACTACTTTGTAGATGGGTATTTAGAAGTTCGTCTAATTATTAGACATCTTCCATTATAAACTAAAGACAGGATTGGGTTGATCACAATTAATGTAATAATAATAATAATGGGTATTTATATAGCGCTCGTATCCACCAATGGTGCTCAAGGCGCTCCAATATTACCCTGGCTTTAGCCGAGCTGCCCTATAGGCGCTCAAAGCATTTCAAGGAATAAATTCCTACCAGGTACCCATTTACTACACCTGGGTTGAGAGTGGCAAATGTAGATTAATGTCTTGCCAAAGGCCATTAGTGCCGCAGCGGGACTCCAACCCCGAACCATGAGATCCACAGTCCGGTGACGTATCCACTAAACCACGACACCTCCACACCGTAATGTAATGTAATGTAATAACATGGATGACTGGTATGTAGGCCTACTCACAAAAGCAGAAGGCATTGTGTATGGAAAAAGCAAGTGAACGAGCAACATTGTGGATCGATTTAAATGGGGGGGGGGGGGTATTTTCCATTAGTCATGTTAGCGGATAACATTTTCAGAATTAATTTCCGTTTGAAAGTGTCTCACTCTTCTTAATTTCCGAGCATTAAGTGGTCCCTGCATTCATCATCCTTGCTTTAATGGAAAAATTTAAGGTAAGCCGCCATGCTTAATGGAAATATTTCATGGAAAGCATCCTTATTTTAAGGGCAATATTTAAGGGAAAGCACCCCAGGTTAAAAAAATATGGAAATCAGAGATTGATTTGCTTTAATACCTGTAATCTAAAAGTTAGAAGATGCGATATATACATCATTTATGATCATCTTACTTCCTCAAATGTATTCACGATAACAGGCCCCCATAATGACAGCAAATCTCTATTTTTTATTTATTGGTTTATTCTTTTTTCCGTTTCACATAAACAAAATATATAGAAACATGACATGATAAATATAATACAGCAAAGGTGTTGGAACATGTGTCATAACTTGAAAAAAGGATCAGCAACATAACAATACAAATTTCAAACACTTTATCTTATAATAAGTGTAAAACGGAGGGACTTGCCAGAAAGAAACAAAGCTTGTATAAGAGGCAAGCCCCTGAACTTAATTTCAAAACGTTTTAATCCAGGGAAAAAATGTGAAAAATATATAATGAATCACGAATCACGAATATTGAACATTTGTGTTTTTTCACTCCGGAAGTGTTTAATCGCAAAAGCTGCTCTAAATACGAAACGTTCCATTCTTTCTTCAAAATAAAAAAAAATGTGCATGTACCCCCGTCGCTACATGCCTGCAAGTACATGATATATTTCTTAATTGAAAGTATTCGTGATCACGGACCTATATGGGCATACATAATTACAACAAATATCATCCTTTCCTTGAATTGCTCAACGGAACAACCATGAGTCAGTGCCCCAATTTGCATTTAGATTACGTTGGGAATTTCATAAGTGTGAACAAGATAATCTTGAACTTAAATTCACGATCTGACCTCATTGCGGATGTTTGAGTGACCGACGGTTACAATCTTCAAAAATCGAGAATAGGTTAAAGTTTTTTTTTTTTTTTTCTCTCTTTTTTGGGGGGAGGGGGCAGTTTTTTAATTGATTTATTAACATTATTAAAATTTCTTCCCTTGCCAAGATAATTATGTTGAATACAAGATCAAAGACCAGCGAAAATCAAGACCTCAAAATAGCAATATAGTCTCTGTGGTCAATGGTATTTAAGCAATAAATATCGTTCTCAAGAATTAAGAAACAATAAACCAACATCTTTTTTAAAACGCCATCTTGGAGGGGACGCCCTCTCCCGGCAAGAATTTTGTTCTGGCCTTCAGCCATCCATAGACAGATAAAAAAATAAGCGATATTACAATATTGGTTGTCGTTCGTAAAAATAATCCTTTGTAATGAAATATAGAGCTCTTCACACCTTTATTTTTTAAGGTCATTGGATTTGTAGCAGCGCCAAAAAGCCTCTAAACATCACTTTATTACTGGAAGAAATATTCAAAATAAAATTATTCCCGTATGTTGCCTGTTAAGATATTAAGCTAAGATAAATAAACAAAAGAAACAAAAGGAAAAACACCCCCCCCCAAAAAAAAAACAACAACAACAACAACAACAAAACAAAACAAACACAACAACAACAACAACAACAAAAGAACCCACGAAAAACAAACAAACAAAACATTATCATGGTATGTTTTTGTGCTACACTCATTACATTTTTTCCTTGTTTGGGCTTCTTCCGCTCATCCATTTATCGGTTAATGCGATCGTATCCTTGATCGATTGTCACAACAAAAAATGGGACGCCCTCCTGATAAAACTCTTCTAATCAGACGTCTGAAACCTGACTCAAAATTTCCTCCCATCGTTCCACTCAAGATCAACGCGTCTCTATCAGATTAGATCCTGTATTGTTCTTCTCTGAACAAGAATTGTATTGGTCTAAGGATTTATAAATGGAAACATTTTCCGAAGCCTATATCGACCCACTTCAAGAGTTGTATTGGTTCTGAAACCTCTTCCAAGGTTTTATACCTCGGAACATTTCCCACATCCCGTCGGGTAATCGGACATGAATGTCTGATTTAAAGTTCATTCTCTAGCTCGTGTTGTTCATCGTGGCAAACCCTGCACTCTGTCAATATGGACGTGAGGACTTTAAGTATTCATTCATTGAGAAGGTAAGCGCCTAATCGATGCTTGCTTTGGATTTAATTCGATGCTGGTACGCTGTCGCGAGGTATTCATTAGGAGGCATGGTGAGTAATACTGGTTCTTTCACATTATAAAACAAGGTACATGAGCAAACCAAGGAAAAGGTGACATTCTGTTGAAGCAGCATTGATGAACGGAAAACTCGAGGGGTTTATAGTATAGTTACTAAATGTTGTTAATGTCGAGCACATGTTTGGGAGTAAATTTGTTCACGGGAGTCCGATGTAAACAAAAAAAAAAAACAGAGAAAATGAGAGCAAAATGGGGCATAACTCTATAGATAATGGGGATATAATCAATTTATAACGGTAATCTGAGAATTAGTAATTCCAAACTCTTTCAATAAATTCATGAACATGGTTTGCGTACGTGATTTCTGATGAAAAATTAAATTTTGTTCAATTTCGCCTCCAACTGAAATCTTACTCATCTTCGACCGAAGCTACATCGTCACTGTGAACATTAATCGGTTGTAGAATTTTACAGATTACTTTTACTATTCATTACGCAATATTTCGTGTTTCTATCAATACCTTATTATTTTAACATGACTGTTACCACCTCGACCCCCTCTCAACATACGCATAAAGTTACCTGTCGGGAATGTTTGATTTTTAGAGCCTCATCTGCTAACTGTAAAACAAATGGGATCTACATTTTGTTCGCTTTTTGGATGTCGACAAATTCAAAGTCAGGGGACCCTTTAAAAAAAAATCATGCTGGATGAATTAGCGGCCAATTTTGTTGGATTATCCTCCCCACTCCCTTTCTTTAAAATGATCTATAGCGTCGCCCCTTATCCATTTAAGCCACATTCCAACAGAGGAATGAATAATATCAATGGTATAGTTTACAAATCAATGCAAGCTCGTTGACAAGATTGTTGTTGACTAGAGTAGACTTCCCTTATTACAGTTTCCATTGGATCTCTCGTGATGCTGATTTTATACCACTTTCAAGACAAGTGATTAATCATTGATTTAATTCCTCCTAGTATGATTACCAGTCAATCTAATTCACCTTTGCCCAAGAAGTATAATACCACTAAGGGGCGGATCTGGGGGGTTGGGGCTGAGGGGTCCGGGCCCCCTACCCTCTGACAAAGAAAACAGAAACCCCCAAAACTGCTGATGACCCTTTTTTTTCTTTTCTTTCTTTTTTTTTTTTTTTTTTGCTTGGTAGAGATTTTTTTAATATTGAGCCCCCCTCCCTCCCTAAATCCTGGATCCGCCACTGGTACTTTTAATTGAACTTCGTGAGTAGTGTGCATGGGCTGAAACTCAAACAAATTTTATATGATTTCGCAGCCCTTTCCTACCCCTATACGTCAAACTGTACCTCTCTCGCTCTCGCTCTCTCTCGCTCATTCTCTCTATTTTTCGTTCCATTAATGGTGCCATTTAATATTTCAGGCTTAAAAGTATGATATAGAACCAACTTAATATGCTACATGACTGGACACATAATCCAGCAGGTTACCAGTGGAAGAAAAGGCGTCAATGAAAATGTAGATAATTTTTAACTGCCTCTTTCTTTATACGTATATGCATTTGCCGACATTGATTGAAATTGTGAAATAGTACTTCCTATACTCAATACTCATTATATAGATAATATAGATAACACCATAATTGTCCGAAAATCGCAATCATAATTGTTGAAGCTTCAGGGGAGCTTTTCATCAAGTGATTTTTATTGACAAATTTGCTCTCAGCCAATCAGATGCAAGGATTTCAGTAGCTTTTCAGTAACATTTGTCGGTAAAAATCACTGACAAAACGCTTGATGAAAAGCTCCCCTGATCCATTCTTAATGGCCTTATTTGCAGGGCTTTTTACCTTACCCTCTAACCAACTGGCCTTTAAATAATTATTGTCCCTTTGAACTTTAGTTTACCCTGTGATTGATTATAACACAGCCAGTAACGTTTTGCTAATCAAATGCTTCCTTTTGCTGTTGATTTA
Organism: Heliocidaris erythrogramma; assembly: GCA_025617745.1. Taxonomy (NCBI): domain Eukaryota; kingdom Metazoa; phylum Echinodermata; class Echinoidea; order Camarodonta; family Echinometridae; genus Heliocidaris; species Heliocidaris erythrogramma. The sequence continues at coordinate 11,587,234 of CM046861.1, forward strand.
GCCTCAAGATGAAACTATAATCCGGCAAAAGGTCAAATCAAGTTTATATTTTGAAAGGAGTGTTCGTATGGTTCATGAACGCACACATCTTTCCAAGGGCGGATCTATAGGATTTTGAAGTGGGGGGAGGGGGTGGAGACATGCAACCAAACCTTGGGTTCACCATCCATTTCATTCCAAACTTGGGCAGAGGCATATTTGACATGAATCAGGTAAAATACTGCTGTTCAATAATTGTCCACGGCCATATTTCATTGATCAAGGTGTCAAATCAACGAATGAAAACATGATAGGTTATCAGGCGAGTATCTTTGACTATTAACTCTTTCAGTGCCGATGGCACGTATATGTATATGTGACAGATAGACTTGTCATTTTCATTCACCAATTGCTCGACCACAGGAAAGGTATTTATGGTGGTCAATGTATATCAAAATTTAGAGCATAGATCAAGCATTCTAATTATATGATTAGAATTATATGCTACCATAGAAAATTTCAGAGAAAATTTCAGATTTTAAAAAAGATATTACCTTATTTCAACATTAATCTTGAAATTAATTTTGAAGAGAGCTAAACCCCTTGGCACAGTAAGAGTTAAAACTATTAGCACGATTATGTACTGATTACATCAATATTTAGGGTTGCATCTGGATTTCCTTTTCTATGACTCACACTGATTACCGTCGAAATATCCATAATTATAATTATAATGCAATGTCTTTATGAGCACGGTGAATGGTCATCTCTGAAGGTAGGCACGTACTACATCATCCTACATCCCACGCCCATGAATACATTGCCCTATCACTCGTCCGGTATGTCACACTTTTCGGGTTCATCTCCTTTCCCATGGGGCGTGTGAAAACCTTAACGATTGCCGACTAACCTCTCGAAATACCGCGAGTTTTAAACATTTTTATCGAAAGATGATATGCGTGGAACTGCAATTCCATATTGTTATCTGATTTTCAGGTATCATTGAAGAAATTCTAGACGCCTGAATACGTTCTCACTCAAAAATTATTTCCAATAATTGCCCTTTTCGGGGCAGTGATTTAACCGCAATATATATTTCATGAGTGCAGTGTACAGGCCGTTTGATATCATAATTCTTTAATTAGAAGCGCCGTTGATTGTCTTGATATATTGATACGTTCTTACGAGCTTTGAATTATTTATCTGGCGCCCTCTGCACAACCTGTGCATGGGAAAGCTTTCATTCTTCAGAGTAAATCATTGTATTCATTATTTTTCGGAATAACTTTAGATATATGTTGAGTCGGGTATTGATTTTTAAAAATATAAACGCAAGTCCAACTAATACGTGAGCCTCATTGCATGATGGCCCAGTTGTATTGTGTTGGAACATATCCATTGGATGTTATGGTGACAGCGTAGATATTGATTCAAAATTAGTATTCACATTGTCTTGCTAACCAATGGAGTTTTCGCGGAGTTTTCTCAGGTACGTCTAAAGAATAAGCCAACAATAATAATTAATTTATTTATTTCCTTGTGTTTGTATATGATTGTGCCGTTCTTATTCTGTGTAATTTGGTACTAACACATTGCCACCACAATTAAGGTCCGGGTTTAAGGTTTTGTTGATCTGATTTGTGGTCAATAAAGAGACGTAGGTTTATTGTGGTATTGTAAGGACGTGTTGAAAAACAATGTTAATTTTTGTAGTCGATATACATAGATAAGTGTGGTTTATTACACTATTTAAGTAACGCATTACATTACTTGCTATATACAATGTCGTATCAAAGCAATTATTCTAAGTGAAATGCTCCTGAATTTCATTTTCCGAGATCAGGGTCCCATCTTATAAAGAGTTACGATTGATTCGAATCGATCGCAAGTCCTCCAATCAATCGCAAATTCCCTATGTCCTATCTCTTAAGTACAGAGTTGCGATTGATATCAATTGCAAATTAATTGCAATCAATCGCAACTCTTAATAAGACGGGGCCCAGGACATCTATAGTATTATGGAGACATAACCTCACATAATTAGCATCATCATATTTCAACATCTTATATCAACACGACGATGTGATGTAATTGCCTATTAGGTTGATGGTTTATTTTACGTGACTGCTCGGAAAACATTGTATGCTTGTAAGTATAAGCAACCGTGTGTGTGTGTGTAATTGGGTTTTTACAGACGTGTATCAATCAGACATGATTATTTACGTCTGGGACCGACCTTTAACGTCACCATCCGAAAGACGTGACTCAGTCTCGAACCTGGGTCCGCTGAATCAGTTTATAACTTCCACTGGTAGCTGGATTACAGGCGCACGCCACAGCGCCCAAGGAACCGACGGCTTTAAGTCCTCTCCGATGGACTTGGGAATGAAGATTAAAGCCTTACCAAAGTGCACTAGCACATCCACTTGGTTTCAGACCCGGTTCCTCCTAGTCCACTGCCTGGACTATTACGCGACCCGATATTACACCCTCAATGCCTTTACCCCCACGATCTCCACACTCGCAGACAGTTACGATACCACTGCTCTATCCACTGGGCCATCTCGCCTCGATTGTAAACGAAGAGATGTCAACAGAGTTATTCTCTTTTATTTTACTGAATGAAAGTTAACTTCACCTCTTCGGTGGTCTAAAGGACCCACTTTCATGTTGACAACCAAAGAAACGTGTCTATCATAATTATTCAATGTATTTAGATGACGTTATACGCCCTTGTCGAGTTACGCAAGAGAACGCCTTCAGTTTCGATTAGATTGCGATACCTTGTGAAAAATGATGGAAAGTGTCAATCATCAACACCTTCACACTCTCATGACTTTAAAGAAAAATAGGCCTAAAGGTGATCCCACGCTTATGCTATGGTCAGACGGACAGATACGCGCGATACGCATGTCTGCGGATGTGCATCCGTAAAAATCCGTAGAAATCCGCAGCAATCCGTATCATGCGTATCATCCGTAAGTGCATCCGTAAAAATCCGTGGGAGTGCGCAGGAATCGAGGTCTTCCGCGAAAAAGTTTTGAAAATCTCAAAATTATTTTAAATTTCCCGCGCAAGGTCTTTTGCGCAGAATTTAGGTAGAATTTGCGTATTGTTCCGTATCACGCGTATTGATCCGTATCTTTGCGTATTTTTGCGTAAAACGTCCGTATCCATCCGTAACCTAATCCGCAGGATCCGCAGACATACGCAGATCCGCAGCGTGAATTTTGAAAATCTCAAAATTCTGCTGCGGATGAAATATACGTAAGCATCCGCAAAATATACGTTATCCATACATAAACTACGTAACTCATACGTATCGTCCGTAAGTCATCCGTAAGTCGTCCGTGACATGTGTCAGTGGGTTGGCAGCGGATGGGCTCATCAACAGGTTTTACCCGTAACATCCGTAATTCATACGTAACATCCGTAACTAATCCGTATCGTCCGCAGAATATAGGTAACTTTTGCTCAAATTTGCGTTATTTGGGGGTAAAAATTACGCATTTTCATTATCCAAATATACGCAGGCATCCGCAGGTCCGTAACATGGCCGTGTGACTGTAGCATTAGAGAGACATGTAGAGTATATGCCTTTGTGTCGAGTTCCATGAAAGGGCACCGTTAATTTGGATTAGATCTTGAGACCTTGTAAAAAAGTAGAGACCAGAGTGTTTCAGAGTCATTCTTCAAAACCTTTTTCCAACTTTAAAGTGGGCAAATGCCTAAAACTGATCCAGTGCATGCTTGGATATGTCTGTCTTTGTGTCGAGTTACGTGAAAGTATCACTTTCGGTTAGATTGTTAGATCTTGTGAAAAAGTGCAGATTTTAAAGTCTTTAACACTTTCCCACTTTCAATGAAAATAGTCCGTGCTGTGCATGATCTCTTAGTATCAACAAACAAACAGATAGAGACATATCTAAAGTGTTTTTACCTCAATATTTGATGGTTATATTTTCTTCCCAAGGGAAAAAATGTAACATGTCCTTAAATCAATTCTGACGTTGTGAGAAAACAACCGTTATTGACTGACCCAGATAGACACCTACATAACACCCGTATCATAATAATCCCAGACGGGACGGGAAAGAGGGGAAAATTCTATGAACTGTGTGGATGGATGTGTAAGTAAGGTCTTTTTTTCTAAAGACATGTAAAAAAAAAAATTATGATTACTGATTACAGACCTCAGTGGTTAGCATTTAGGAACTCAGATTTGAACTCGCGAACACTAATAAACAGGGCCATATTAAGGTAAGTTGAGAAGGCCTTTCTGTCATGCAGCGATTGTGAAAGATTCAACTTTCACTATATTGGGAACGTCCATTTGATTCATTTGACATATTTTGTTTTTATTGGGAATTAATAATGATTCGAAGAGGTCATTAGAATGCACTTCATTGTCAGCCATCACATCCTAATCTAATTATATTTAATAACAAATTATCAGTAAAAACAAAACAAAACAAAAACGAATGCCGCATTAATATTTTTAACCCTATGTATTCCGATCTCTTCAGGGGAGCATTTCATGAAGTGTTTTGCCAGTGAATTTTACCGACAACTGTTATAAGCTACTGAAATCCTTGCATCTGAATGGCTGAGAGCAAATTTGTCGGTAAAAATCACTGACGAAACACTTGATGAAACACTCCCTGGTACCACGACAAGGCCTCAAATAAATGAATGATGTTTCTCTTTTACTCTCTGACTATTCATTTACTTGTATTTTCTTCTTGAATATGGACAAGCATTCTGTTTTAAAGAATAACAAACCATACTTTCATTGTTTCTCCAATCTCCTTAATCCTTGAGAGGAATCACCTGGATTCTAATAACTATCCCAGTTGTGATTCTTTTTTCCTTCCTTACCCTGCTTAACATAAATGTTATTCGTGAATATGAACAAAGAATATATGTAATCTTTGTGAGATATCCTTATTTGATTGTTTTTCCAATCTCATTGATCATTGAAGAGGAAACAAATGAATTCCAAAGATTATCCCAGGCCTAATTTTCTGTTTGTTTCTGGGGGGGTGGGGGGGGTTTCTCCATGTGTTTCAATGTAAAGGGCATAATCTTTAAAATCTGAATTTAAATTGTTTAATTTATGTTTTTATTTTAAAAGATGGGAAATGGTGATAAATTCTCGGTTGGATCTGAAGATTTGTGCTTGTTTCGTTTAATGAGTGAAACTGAATTAAATGTTCTCCATTAGAGGAAAGACGCGCAATTAAAACAAAACAAACACACTCTACAATCATGCAAGGCTTCAAGTGGAATGGATAAATAAAAATTACAAATGTTTGGCCATAGATGATAATAAAAAGTGAAAACTTCTTGAACAACACGGGCTTGCCAGACACAACTGTTCTTATTTTTTAGATTGTAATATGACCGTGTTATGAGTGAATTGAATTGAATATTTCTCCATTAGAGGATTTACGCGCAATTAAAACAAAAATAAAACACTTTACAATCATGCAAGGCTTCAAGTGGAATGGATAAATAAATAGTACAAAAGTTTGAACATAGATGATAGTAAAAACTGAAAACCTATTGAACAACATGGCCTTGCCAGACACAAATGTTCCTGTCTTTTAGATAGTAATATGACCAGGAAGGAAGTCATACTTGTGAATTTGTTGTTGTGAACCATCCAAGTCGAGAGAGTGTTGCCATAAATAGAACCTGGTGAAAGTGACACGGATACGACAACTGTACACGTATTTCAACCTTTGATGGAGATATTGTCATTGATTTCCCTCGAAATTGAGGTGATAATATAACCGATAAGCCTCCTCGTACATTGTACTATCACAGCGTTAGGAGTTCACAAGAATCCCTCTCTCTCTCTGTCTCTCGCTCTTTGCTTTTCTTTTCTTTCCGGAGGGGGGGGGGGGGGGTTGTTTTGACAAGCCTACGTGTAGTACGTGAACTATATATCAGCCGATGATGTAATTCTATGTATTACGTTAGGCAGCTGAAATTTGTCATTTTTGTTATATCGGAAAGTTGATAACTCCAGGAGGGCGAAATTCTGTGTGAAAATTAAAAAGAAACCTTTAATAAGACAGTATGTGGACATGGCCAACAATAATACTCAAGAGTGCCTGATACACAGGATATGCCTTAGGGATCGTGTTGGGAAGAATTTAGTTCATAATTAGGAGGAAGCAACACAAAGTGGTAAAATGATAACCACTTAATATTTTGGTTGGCACCCTTTCAATAATATTGTGATACAAACAACATTAATTGATTATGGGTTGAAGTTGCTTTCTGTACGAGTGATCGAATGTGAGAGTTTTGATTTGGACAATAAAAAGAGATATAGGTCTATAGAGGTAGATCTTATCAAAACATAATAAGCCACTTCGGAGATGCAATCTGAGCATGAGCAGATAAAGGTCATCTGTACCAAATTCTAAAACCCACTGACACTAATATTCGATATGTGCTCATGAATGTCATGTAATCATTATTCAATTATGCACTAATGGTGCATTCCATGATATCCAGGTGGAAGTATTCTTTTTAAAGGGGGAAACAAAAGCTATTCATGAGGCACCTCTATCACTCCCAGAGTTATTTTTCTGAAGTGCACATAAAGGGACCCTCCATGTCTAAAATATCTGTGGATATTTGGGGTCATTTGTACCATGCGCTAACCCCGAACTGGCTTATTGCAAAACACTAGCAGTCTATAGATTCTTGTGATAACCAATTTTACGAGAAGTGTCTGCTTCTGCAAACAATCAGTTTCTTGTTTTGACCATTCAGTTTTTGTGATAAGACCGACGTATTATCACACAGTTTCCCTCTAGTATTTCTTGCTTATATTATGCCTAACATAATTGTCGGCGGTGGGGGAGGGGTGGGGTAGGCAGTTGATCCCATATTTAAAAAAAAATTGAATTAATTAGAAAATTAATTGTCTGTCCTATATATGGAGCTCTCGAATTCAGCCTTCCAACCCAACCCACCCCCATCCTTAAGTTGGATCGGCAATAGCTTTTTTCGCTTATGAAACAGTTGACCTCTACATAATCTTGTTCGATATACTCCCGACATATCAGCAAGTAAGTGCTTCAAATCAGAATACCGGCCATTATATTTTTCATTTGATGCCTGTTCGATGCCAATCATTTCGGAAAGGCCAGTTTCTCAAAATTTGCTTCCTCCTCCCCCCCCCCCCCCCCCCCCCCCCCCCCCCCCCCCCCCCATCGCCATCACGCACCTCTCGTCACGGTTTTAATAACATTGAGTACATCGTGTACATGTTGTGATGAATCGTTTCATACACAAGGTCACCTCTTGAAACACCTTTGTCCGCTCCATTAATGTAATCACGCATCACAGACACACAGTGGCGTAGCGTGGGTCCAAACATTTTGGGGGCACCGTCATCATGGGCGGGGGGGGGGGGCGGGCAGACATCGGTCTTGGAACGCTCTCCCATTCTCAATATACGCTCTATGATGGACGTCGAAGTGCTGAAGAAAGCATTACAAATTACCTCTTTGATAAATGTTTCGAGTGATTGTGTGAAATGTAAATTGGAAAGCGCATTGAGTGGGTTTACGATCCTGAAATGAGTTGTATAGAAGATCAAAATATTATTAAGCATTATTACCCGTTGGTTGAAGTGTAGATGTATATGGTCATTAATTAAGGGGAGGGTGTGAGAAGGGGAAGTGGATTTTTCTTTTTACGTTACCTATCCCCTCTCACTTTATTGTCTCGCTTTCTCTTTTCTCTCTTTTTCTCACTACTCCCTTTTCCCCCCGCTATTCGATTCGGAGGGGGGAGAGGGGTGTGCCCCTTGCACCCATAGCTACCCCACTGCTACAAAGCCAAGGGCATTATGTTATTGGTTATGCGTACTGTCATCATGACTGTATTGATGGGGGTGAAGGGGAAGTCGCGATGAATTAATATGTCGCCTCGTTCGTGGGCAGAAATGCACCGGCAATACATAGCGAGGTGCAATTGATCATGAAAATGCCATTGGTTATTAATTATTTTTCTCAACTCGTGATGATGATCATGAAGTGAGGCTCAATTCAAAATGAAAGTACGCAGAATATATCCCCACTCTTTCTCTCTCTTCCACTCACTTAAAGGTAATTGTTAACATTTTGTGAATGTTTTTTTTTAATCTATTTATAATTGTATTATAATGTTCTCATTAACCCAGGATAGCCATTGTAATAACTGTTCCTCCAAGGGCCCTTCAGTCATATCATTCATGTCTTAAAACATTCATGGAATATCTTCCTATTTACCGGGTACCTATTTAATTCACCTGGTCTTGCCAAAATACATGTATCGCTTTCAAATGTCTCGCATACAGGCCCGTAGCCAGAGGGGGTCGGAGGGGTCGGACGACCCCCCCCCCCCCCCTTCTTGGGTTGAGGTCCGCTTTTTCATGAAAAAAAAAACACACACACCTTTAATCTTTGTTACCAGAATTACCCACACGCTGTCAGTTGTATTGATTATCTCAAAAAGGTCAATTTTTGCCAAAAAACGACCCACCCCTTTAGAAACCCTGGCATACATATATAAATTTGTCTTAAATCATATTTTGGTTTTAACTGCTGGAATATATTGGCTTACAGGTGTATCAACAAATATAGAAATCCCAAAACTGGTGTTGATTTCTATATTTTTGTTATAGAAATCCAAAAAACGGGTGTTCTACAATACTCCTTTGAAAATGTGGAATGTAATAGCCTTTTATTTTATTGTATTTAAATATTTGACCCCCCCCCCCGAAACTAACACAAATCACAAATTAAACATTTGAAATAAATTCATAGAGTTAATACGTTTTATTTCAATTGAGAGATATTTAATTATTTGAAATGATGTCTACCATCACTTTCTTGTTTCATTCAATTGTTTGATTTACCCTGAAAATAGGTCAAGGAAAGTACACATAATTATGGGGAATCAATTAAATGAATTTCAGAATGTTAAAACGTTTTTATTTTATTATATGAAGTCCTACGGAAGATATAATCTGAATTCTTTACCATAGGATCTGTAAATGGAATAAGCATGATTGATGAAGCATAAGATGAAGGAAATTACTGCCGTGATAAGTCGACAAGTCTTGTACTTTATCGTCCTATGTCAAACCGTTTTCTTGTTTCCGCATAGGTGTAGCCATTTCGACAGATGTGGTATAGTGTACAATGACCCTCAGTTCTTTCTCTCTCTCCCTCTCTCTCTCCATCTCTGTAACCCTCCCCATCCACCCCCCCCCCCTCTCTCTCTCTCTCTCTCTCTCTTTCTCTCACCCATTTAATAATAAACAGAAGCTATGAACATGAAATGGGAATGCCTGCGAAGAAGGCAAGTCTCTCTCTCTCTCTCTCTTATTTTTTCCTCCCCTTTTTGCCCTCTCTCTATCTCCCTCTTGTACCTCTCTCTTTCTTTCTTTCTTTCTCTCTCTCTTTCTTTCTCTCTCTCTCCTCCTCTTTCCACAATGCTGTGTATCTCCATCTTTTCTAGTTGTCCTGTTTCCTCCCTCTCTCTTTTCTATATTTTCCATATATTCTCTCAGTCATTTATCTAGTCTCTCTTTGATTCTTTTGGCATGTTTTTCTTTCATTCTTTCTTTTGTTTCTTCCTTCTTCCTTTCTGTTTCTTTCTGGGGTTTTTTCTCCCTCTCTCTTTCCCCTCTCTCTAAATACATCTCACTTTCTCCCTCTTTTTAGTTTAACCTTATACTCCTCCGTCTCCATTCGTGAAAGAATAGAAGTCATGACCTGGGAGTACCCTGCAGGTGTGACGGCCAACGGCCAATCAAAGCTCGGCCACTGGCCATAATAAAAGCTCGCCCATCCAAGTGACCATTAGTAAAGTCAACTCATCTTTCTTTATTTTCACTGAGCGTGCGTGCATGGCGTGGAGAATTGAATAATTCATTCGTACAATTGACCCACGATTGAGGCAAGAGTCTACCTCACTATTAAAACATCTCAATTTCCCGTCCACTTCAACGTATGACAACAAACGTTTGCTTAGAAATTCACCCAGGGTATATACATGTATTGTTCTAAGGAGATTTAGTATTATAGATTCGATTCGGAGACCAATGACCTTTCCACCGGCGATATCGGTATATATTTGAAAATGTGTTTTTTTAAGAACGTGCAAAGAGGCAATTATTACGTTGTATCGTTGTTTGTTTCTTATATCTTTAGGAACATCAATGATTTCTTTTTTAGTCAGGGCTAAAGTTGAATCTAAAGTTGGCCGGATTCTCTGACACGCCACATTATGCCATCTTATGAAGACATGAAGTTCGTCCCCCATTTTACTCCTTCTCTCCTCCTGTGTACCTGTGCATGTGTACTTTATCTGTTCCGCTTCCCCCTCTCTTTCTCCATTGTATCATCATTCTCTGTCTCCATCGTGTACTCTGTCAGCTCTTATCTTCTGAAGACATAAAGAATTCCATAACCAATCTTATTCCTTTCACCCTAAAGCCCGGCGCACAATATGCGATCCGACTGCGACCCGATTTTCGAACAATTGCAGTTTGCATTAAATGTGAAAGTTTAAAAAAGTGAAAATATCTCATTTGAAGTTCGGAATAATGATACGAATACTGATATCGAAATTTTGGTAAACTGCAATTCTTCTGGTTAGAGTAAAGGCCAAATCGGCTTCAAATCTTAGTCGATCGCAAGATTGGTATGACGTCACTACGATTTGGAATTATTCCTACACGGGGGCTCGCAGTATTTTAGTATTCATACTACTATTCGGAACTTTGATCACAAAGATTTTACATGTTTGAAGGTTCATATCAAATGTTATAACAACTTTTCCCAAAATCTCATCGTAGTCAGATCGTGCAGTGTGCGCCGGGCTTAACTCTCTCTCTCTCTCTCTCTCTCTTTACCTCTTTATCCCTCCCTTCCTCTATTACTTTCTCTCTCTCTCTCCATTTCATCATCAATCTCTGACTCTTTGGTCATGTTGGTAGACTTTGGAATTTATTATCTTTTGAAGACATGAAGTTTCTTCCTCCATTTCACAACTCACCCCCCCCCCCCCTCTCTCTCTCTCTTCTCTATTATATAGCTGTCTGTCTCGGTCCGTCTATGTCTTTGAGTCTGTACATAATATCTCTCTCTGTCTCTGTCTCTCTCTCCCACTTACAGTTTTCAATCCTCTCTTTATGAACTTTTAGCTTGCTTTGCCAGCCCTCATTTTTATTTCCCTTTTCCTCGCTATGTTTCTCATCTCTTTCCGTTTATGGCATGATTGGAAAATGTTACTGTTTGCACAACATGCGCGGATTAATGTTGGCAAGTTTCCCATTTCAGATACCACTTTAATCTTGAAGAGTTTTGCTTGCCTGTACATAAACGGGGGCGGTGTATAGCTTCACTCTGCCGACACTTAAAGGTCCACTGTAACCCAAATGCAAGTGAATTTCTGCTGACGTGCAGGGATGCATACAACTCATATTTTGTTATTCAAACATCTAAATATGTTTCATAGATTGTTAAATACTTTTTGAAATAATTTTTTCAGATATGCTAAGCTCCGCCCTAAAAAATGCTCCAGATCTCATTCCTGCAGTGACATCATCTGTCAATCATCAGTGAACAAAGGAGAGACAGTGGTATGTAGCTTTCCCAGAGATAACCATATGTTGTAATAGGTCATACAATGCCTACATAGTAGTTGCTATGTCAGACATGCGGTAGCATCACCAGGAAAAGAATGGAAATGAGGAGCTATTGTTCAAAAGCATGCAATTCTATTGTGAGCATGTGCTGAGCTGGGGGATGTTACATTCCACTGTCTAAAATATTGTAGAATGTTAGTGTAGCTGAGTGATGATTGACAGATGATGTCATTGCAGGAATGAGATCTGGGGAGCGTTTCATCAAGTGTTTTGTCAGTGATTTTTTACCGACAACTGTTATAAGCTACTGAAATCCTTCCATCTGATTGGCTGAGAGCAAATTTGTCGGTAACAATCACTGACAAAACACTTGATGAAACGCTCCCCAGGAGCTCTATTTTAGGGTGGAGCTTAGGAGGTTGGAAAAAATATTTCAACAAATATTTAAAAATCTCTGAAACATATTTAGATGTTTGAATAACAGAAATATCAGTTGTATGCATCCCTGCGCATCAACAGCAAAAAACTTGCATTTGGGTTGCATTTGGTTGCAGGGGCCCTTTAAAAAGAAAATGTCAGACATGTAACACAAGCACCACTATAGAATCTACTTGCATTGTTACATGCTCAAAAACTTCCTCGGAATTAAGTGGAAAATGAAGAACTCAAGCGATGAACTATTCCATTCCTTCGGGAGCACACTTTCCCTGTTGCGTCGGCACACACCCCCTAATCTCATCCCAACCTGATTTCGTTCCCACTTTTGGGAGAAAGCGATGATAGTCAACAAATTTTTGAATAAACTTAATTATCTGCGTGCGCCTTGGGGAGAGGCGTGTATGGGCATGGGGGAGAGTCTTGATCGATAGGACGGTGGAATGTTCGCTTCTAAAGTTCATTGCACTCTTGGAAAAAGAGCGAGCGACCCGGTTCATTTCCGTGTGTGATTTCAAATCAATTGCGTTGGAGTGGATTATGATAGAGAGTAGATTAATTCTGGTTTTATCGCATGATTCGATGGAGTAACAGGTTGATGGGCGGGAACAAACATTAAACATTGACACAATATAGTCTGTAGACTTAGACAGTTTTCAGTTCATTGCCTTAGATTTTTAAATTTCAATGAACTAATTATAATGAGCATGATTATATCTACTCTGAAACAGAACCAACATCAATTAGGTTTATCACATGATTCGGTTCAGTAACTGTTTGGTGGGTTAGTATATATTATTTTAGATACTTGTCAGTTCATTACGCTTATGTACTAAGTAAAATTAGGAACATTTAATTAACTAGCACTGAACGTTATTGTGTTTATTCTGAAACAAAACTAACATTGAACGAAAACAAAGTTTAATGTAGTGATTAATCCTGTAAATGAGATATTCTTTTAAGATTTATCATATAGAATACCTCAGAGATGCCTGACGGAAAAGTTAAAACGAGTTGATGTAATAATTTTCTCCTATTTCATCAATCATAGCCTTTCATAGGTGCACAAATTCAACAATTTTATGAAAACGAATTACTGTCGCTCATGCGCCTGATAAGTGATATGATGCAATATACAAAAACTAAAATTTTACCCCCACGAGTATACAGACGCCTGCAAATCATAGCAAGATACTAAAGAAAAGTCACCCATGCAGGCGTTACTTTGAAAATCGATTTTTATGAAGAGGTCAATTCCCGATTGGGTAGTTTGAGGCATAAACCATTTAACTGTCAGCGTAATTAGATTTCTTGCGCAAATAACGGAACGATGACATTGTCGCTATCGTGTAGCAATCGATAACGAATTTATCCAGCTGTCTACCTCAGGCCAATCAGCAGATGAGGGCGCCATGTTGAAAAGTTTATACTTTTTCTTCTCTCTCTTTATTTCCTTATCTCTCTTTTTATCTACATTTACTTGTTTATCTCTCTTTTCTTCCTTTGCTTCTCTTCTTTTTTTTCACCGTCGTTTACTGATCGGTTTGACATTCCGAAGCGTTACTTTGACTTTGTCGTTTTTATGTTAGTTTCTAATCTTGCAAAATTTAATTATTCAAGGATATCATTTTGTACACTTTTTTAGCAATTGCAGGCCTATTCACTATCAGGAGAGAACATCAAACTTAGTCAAGCTTAAATTCCACACAAATTTTTAGTATAAATGTTATGTTTGTCATTTCTTAAATGGATTATAAATTGTGAGGCAATGTTAAACAAAAAATTAGAATTTGAATTTTATACAGTTATATTGAATCAGGTCATAGATATTGACCCAAGTGTCCGAACTTCAATTTTTATTTCAGTAACTGATTCAAACTGCAAGCATGATAGTATAAGCATTATGAGCTGTATTAATCATGATTGTTATCTCCACGGGTGCCAGAAGTGGCATTTCTCTAAAACTGTAAAATACTTTGTGATTACAAGGAGGTTTACCAATAGGTAATAAGAGAAATGTATCGTTCGGATTAATTTAAAGGACAACGCTTATTTTTCAAACCAATTACCAATATTATTGAATTTGTTTTCATTTGCAACCACGTGACTGAATAGCTGACACGTTAATTGTCATGGACGTGAAATTCAGCGAGGTTCATGTTGAAACAGCGTGCTACTAAGGCAAAAAAGAAACACGGTCCATCACTTGATGAATACTGCATAGGCCAACATCATAAACTGTCGTAATGTCGTCCGATAAATCGCCGCTCTGCAATTGCTGGAAATTGACCGGTTTCATTACTCAGAGTCGGGTTAATTCGCTTTATTTGAAATCGGCCTGTGAACCGCTATGCCAGACCATTACTCACATTCGCGGAGGCAATATAAACTGAGCATAATCAAAGCAATTACGGCGTAACCGTAGGATTTTGGAGTTCGGTGGCTTATTTATTGCAATCATTACCATCCGAAACAATTTTCGTAATGCACTGGCAATGCTCCTGTTATTCTAACTGCGCCAACAAGGGTTCTGAATATGCCGTAATCGTTGTGAAGTCATGCTTGATTGTATATTACATGACAAATGGAAATTATATACAGTACATTCCATCCCTCCATGGAGACAGTCTACTGGATGGAGACGGCGTTTGAAGGCCTAGTGGTTATTTTTCCAGGGATCTATGGCACCCGGGGTTGTCCAGTTCCATCTCCCATCTAATCCCCCCCCCCCTTCATTTGAATGATGTCTGGATACACCGATGCCGAGACACATTGTGCGCTTCACAATCGTAGTCGTTTCCCATTAGAGCAAAGTGACTCTAACATTTGCTTTGGTACAAAATGAATCAAACTATATAAATGTACATTTAGATCTAAACAAACTCTGAAAAGATGTATGAAAAAATGAATGATAAACGCTGTCTGAACGCAGATAGACACGAGATAGAAGCGAGTTGGAGCTAGGTTTCGAAACTATTCTGGCAGCGAGTTTTGGCAGGAGTAAATCTCAGGATCCAGCTACAAAGCATCGATGCTTTGCGGTAGACCAACCACCGCGCTTATGACTATTTGTAATGTGAACGCAATCGCTGCTTCACTCGCTGCTATCTTCACTCGCAACTTCGCATGATATGACCACTGTGCACAAACTTCCGCGCGTTTTGACCGTACCAATTATACTCGGGTCACCGTGTGTGGCGCAGTAATTATTGTTTTGGCAGCGAGTGAGCGATGAATAGTCACGAGTGGGTGATAGAAGCAAGTCGATCATGGCCTGTCTGAACGCAATGGAAATAGTTTCGAGACTTACAAAGCATCGATGCTAACATAGCATCAATGCTATGTACTACGTGTAAACATAACTAATAATAACAATGATAACAATAGTTCTTTCTTATACAGCGCCTTACCAGTTACAATAGGTACGTTCACACGTAGAGCGACATTGCTCGTTCAAATAATTTCGCCGATATTGTGCACTAGGCATGGTAGAGATCGATGCGATTAGCGGAAAATCATGGCACTATAGTACGCATAGAATTGAAAGTAATGTAGCCGCAAAACACCTCTCATCCGAAAATTGATCCCATTGATACTGTATTTGAATTGTGGGATTTCAAGAATGATTATTTATTTTAATCGAAGCAGGCAATGACTGATTGCAGTTCTAGGAAAGATGCAGAAATTCAATTTTCAGTGATCCTCAATGACTACCTCGGGCTTCACATGAATTTTCGCGTATTATTAGCATTCAGTAGAATAACATCAGCGTCTTTGGGGGCAATAACTTCAGGGTTACAGTCTCCCCCCAAATCGTAAGAATAATGTGATTTAAAAGATAATGCGGGGAAAAGGTATTTTTATCACAAGTTCATCATGTTTTAAATTAAAGCTTGTTACTAAACACTCTATTTTAAGAACTAAATGGGATTTTCTTGTTGGCATTCATTCCAATCTTTTTGTAGACAAACACACAGACAAAAATTCTTTCTCTTTCTCAAACCTGTCAATCTCAGAGAGAATTTGCAATACTTCATGCACCCTTAAAATAATTTAAAACCTCATGCATTGATTCTGTTGGGCAAAATATTTTACTCGATATGGTGTCAAATATTACATTCTAAATATGTGTTTGAAATATCTACGTAGTTCGTATGAGTGTATAGTAGATCCCACTTTAAAAAAAAACGAGTTTTGTTGTATATGGCTCTTTTCTCAGGGTTTTGAATATCCCATGTTAAATGTATCTGTACTTTCCCTATGGATATGAACAAAGCAAACTGCCATTCTGTAATGAATGTCGTTATTCGTTGAGAGGTATAAATGGAAACGCAATATCGCACAACACGTGAATGATTAATATGGTGAAACAAATAATGATCATAATCTATTACGGTCGTTTTCTTTAGAAGACAAACAATAGCAACTACAATCAACCAACACTTATTCCGTAAATTCTGCCACGCGGATGGCTCAACAAACATCTTTCCCCATCCATTAATTTATTTTATGACCACTCTATTACTACAACTTGCCTTAAAATAGGAACAAATTCCCATGAAATCAATTGTGTATTTCTTACTCTTCCTCTCTCGCTCTTTTTATGATCATTTAGCTCTGACACACTTTTTTAATCATGGATATAAATAGATATATTTTGAGGTGCGTTAAACCCACTTTTTATTTAATTAGCTATATAATAATGGCCACTTATATAGCGCTCATATCCGTCACGCAGTGACGCTCATGGCGCTTAGACATTATTACCCTGGTTATAGCCGAGCCGCCAAAGTAACTAGCGCTCAAGCATATCAGGTACCCATTTACACCTGGGTGGAGAGTGGCGATGTAGATTATTGTCTTGCCGAAGGACGTTAGTGCTGTGGTGGGAGTCGAACCCCGTACCTTGTGATCTGCAGTCCGGTGACTTATCCACTAGACCACAACAACTCTACGTGACTCGGATACAATGATAAGTTTGACCAAACTTGTACCAACTTTTTTTGAATGTCAGTATAATGATATGTGAAGGCCACATCATAATGTTACACTTATTCACCTATCTTGCTTTCTCAAAAATGTCTACTTATACAGACAAAGCAATGGTTATTTCTAGAATCACTTCATTAAAAATATATTATATCAATGTGAAGAATATCAACTTATACATTGCGGAGGTGCTTTCTTTCATGATATATATGAGACGCAGGCGAGAAAGCGGAAAACGGAGACGTATAGCTGTAATTCATTTATTCTGTTTATTTCACACAAGCTTTCGGCCTGTAACGGCCTCAGGAGTTCCTGAAGATAAACATAATGCGAATCATGACTATAAAGCACATCATTAGTGGTAATCATATTCCAACGTTCAATCAAAACACGATAAGAACTACTTTCGAAAAATAAACTCAAGGGCAATTTTTAAAGGCCTATTGTACTGCCCATAGAAATCAGGTTCGGATTATGTAATACACTTTTGTAATGTTCGCACATTTCTAAAGGTGATAGACAGGGCTATTGAAATTGTCTTTAGTTTATTTTTCGAAAGTAGTTTTTATCGTGTTTCAAGTACATAATTATCGTAATGTATACATAATGGCACAATATTGACGCAAATGCAAATTTGAGTATAAAATAATGTAATTCAATAAAATATATCACATATTTGTCAGAAGTAATTAAGTGTTATGCAATACATTTCTTACCCATAAAGCTGGAGTGAGCGTAGTGTAGATCTCGAGTAGATAGTGTGTGGTAAATCACCATATGTGTATACAGTGCGTATAAAAAAGTATACCCAACTTTGATAGCTTAAAATTAAAATGTTATGACCGATGCGACTTTGAAATTTATTTCATGGTGAAGAGTAACTTATTGCCTGTCCAGTGATACCTCATTCATGACATTTCTGCCATCGATGACTGAGCAGCAGGGTTTTTAAAAATTGTTGTCAAAATCACCTTGTTCCGAGTTTGGGCTGATGCAACGAATGTGGGTCAAGCCATATGAGTTACTTTAGTCTCAAATCATTTTAAAAGTTGAATTCTCCTTTGTGATTCAATGCTTCATTGTCTTAAAGTGATCCAGTGTATCTAAGCTTTCAAATGACCTTGTTTCAATCCATATGATAATTTTTTATATTATTTTAACAGCCTTCGAAAGTCTTTAAAAAAGAAGAAAAAGAAGGATACGTGTGTTGAGAATTCTCAAGGTAATTGACAGTAGACTTTCAAGAAAAAATATAGCTTCCCAAATAAATGTTGTCCAATTTGAATGACTCAGTAAAAAGGCTTACCTTAAAAAAGGGTGCGGATGAAACCAAGATCGTGTTATCATGGCAAATAGAATATCCTAAATTTAGCTTGTAATAAGCCCTTTCTTGAGTTTGAGTTGACCTGCTCTATTCAAATGCACAAAATCAACTGAAAATAACTCAGCAATTGTTTCCAACCGAAGTAACTAATGCATAATTAGCTTCAGCCCAAACTTGGAACAAGAGGATTTTGACAATGCTTTTTGAAAAGCCTGCTGCTCAGTCATCCGAGGCAGCAAAGTTATGAATAAGGTATCATTGCTCAGAATATAACATGCTCATTACTATGAAATAAATCTCAAGCTCATAGAGGTTATAACATTTTAATTAGAAGCTACCAAAGTTGGGTATCATTTTATACGCACTGTAGCCCTATATATACCGTATATATATTTTTAAAAAGGAATGAAATGTCCGTATATAAGATGAAAATATTTGAATTATTCATCGTATACGGACTTTTCATTTCTAGTTTGTCTATAACTTTGCAAGTCCGAAGCAGAACTATCTTTTTACTAAGGCATTGGCGTTCTAAGCCAACGACCCGGGTTCGATTCCCGGCGGAGACATTTTTTCAGCCTTTGCAAAAAATTTCAAAAAGGGAGGACAGCTCTGGGGAACTTTGATTTAAGTTACGCAACCATTATTCTCTCACTTCCTTTCGCATTGTATATATATTTCCACGAGAGTTGCCAAAGCTGTTGTATATGTTATTTCCTCACACTATTGTTAATAATTATTCTAATGTATACATGTATCTCAAAGCATTCGCTTGGATCCAGCTGAGGCACGCGGCTTGTCTTTGTTCAACTCACCTGCCCCCGACAACGGAATTAATTAATAAGGTTGAAGATTTGTCAATCTGTCGGTCAATTGAATCTGGTGCCGCCGAAACCACTAACCCGTCTCCGTGGTCTAGTGGTTAAGGCATTGGCGTTCTAAGCCAACGACCCGGGTTCGATTCCCGGCGGAGACATTTTTTCAGCCTTTGCAAAAAATTTCAAAAAGGGAGGACAGCTCTGGGGAACTTTGATTTAAGTTACGCAACCATTATTCTCTCACTTCCTTTCGCATTGTATATATATTTCCACGAGAGTTGCCAAAGCTGTTGTATAAGTTATTTCCTCACACTATATATATATATATATATATATAATTTGATTTTAATATTTTTCATCTCTCCTATTCGGTGAAATGGGTATATAGGGAATGAGCTAATAAAACTAAGACTGTATTATCTCCTTTAATAGTACTTTGTGCTATCCGGTAAAAAATGAGTAGTTATGAAATGAAAAATAAAGACAGACGCATTCTCTCTTTTTATATCACCTTACTTTCGTTTCGATTCTTTCTTTCTTTGCGGTCATTATTATGAGCGAGATCGCATGAATATTGAGACATTTTCCATCCCATATCGCCATTTACTGCTTAGTTTCCGCCCAATCCTAAATTGCGTCATTGAATCGAGATCATTGGACCCCTAATGTCTGCAGCGATACATTTATTTCTACCATGACACAGTTAGGGAGAATAAAAAAACATTAAAATTCTATCTCTTGCCCAGGCGCAGAGCGTCCCTCCAAGCGCCAGTGTCCTAATTAGCTCAACGGCGACATTTAAAAGGGCATGTTGCCTCATCCAAATAATGCCATTCCAGTCCAAAACCGAAGGCTTTGTTACATTACTTACTATATCATGATAATAATGCACTTCTATTATACACGTTTTCTATGGTTGAAATAAAATCATGCGTTGTAATGGTGGACATTAAATTCAGTCTCGCTGTTTCATTAGCACGTCAACTCGAATGGCATAGTTTTTGCTATGACATGGTGTGTTAGTATTGTGTCTACTTTATTGGATAATGAGACAAATATTGACGTTAATGCGACAAGAGACTTTTCATGGAATAACTGTTGGATGATTGATTTGTTAAAACAATTATTTAGCACACTGAAGTGTTTTGTAATTAAAATGTTCATGTTGGTTGTACTATTGTGATATTTTCTATTTAATCATCCGGTCGAAGACGGAGGGAGGGGTCCCTACATTTTCAGCTTTGTATTACAATAGTATAGCCATTTTGATGTATCTACACTCAGCACAAAAAGAAAGTTCAGATATTTCATAGAAAACTTTAATAAAAATCAACTGATTATGGATAAGATTAAAGGAAATTTAATTGTCCTTCAACCAACCTGGTAGGTGATCACAAAGTCAAACAACTCGAAAATCACAGTCATATTCAGGCACCTGGGAACGATTTTGTCACTTGGGGTGCTGTGAGCAAAAAAAAAGGTCCTCAGAATGTTGAGGTCTGTTTTAACTACTTTTAAGCTACAGCACCCCAGCATCCTGAGCCTTCTAGGGGGTGATGCGCACCCCCTCAAAATATGCTGCACCCCCAGCACCCCCGGCTCCCATGGGGCCTGGTCATATTGCATTAAACAAAGCATTATAAAAGTTTGCATGGTCCATTGCACTTGAAAAGAAAATCAATCTTTAAATTGCATCTCGTTGCTGTGGAAACCGGTCCCTTACCCAAGGAGTCCGAAAGCCAATGTGGCGTAGCATGGGAGATTAAGGACAATGCATTTGGGGATACGCTATCGAACCCAGCAACAGTGTTCCCTGGAAATGCAGTGTCCTTAATCACACACACTACGCCACTGAGTAGCCATAGTGTCACTACATTTTACTGAGCCTTCAATTTCAATTTTTAAAAAAATGTAGTCAATCATCCTTGTGGCTACTCCAGATCCCATTTAATTTTGGACTTAAACAGAAGCTTCTTCTCTTTTCTTTTCTTTTTTGTTGGAAAGAGAGAGAGCGCGCGAAAGCTCGATCATGCAGTCTCTCATTCAAATATAAAGTATATGTAATAAAAACACCAATGGATCTCTTTTGTTTTCTTTTACACTGAAGGAGTCGAACAATACAGGGGCCCGTTTCATAAAACTTATCAGTAAGAACTGCCGCATTTCTATGACAAATTTGTTCCCAGCCAATCAGATGCAATGATTTCAGTAGCTTATAACAGTTATTACAACTCGTTTTTAAAAAGTTTTATGAAACGGGGCCCAGATTTGTGATAGATATTTAATCAGGGCCATTTTACATAAAACTTGTTAATAATAACAAGTTACGATAGTTGTTATAAGCTACTGAAATCCTTGCATCTGATTGGCTGAGAGCAAATTTGTCATAGAAATGTGGCAGTTGTTACTGATTACAAGTTTTATGAAACGGGTCCCTGATCCCACTAATTCACGTTCCATGTTTTTTTTTTGTTCATACTTAACATTAAATACCTTTTTAATGTTTACATATTTTAATGTTTCCATATTGATAACATATATGGTAGCAGTATAGTAATGCATTTTTATTCATTGTTTTTATACTGAAGAGTGAAATCTTGAGCATGCATAGATTGAAAAAATAAATTATAATAATCTCATTGAAAGTATTTCAAACAACTTTACTAGTTCCCTTGCCTGTTGATTTAAATAGCCATCATCGTTCCCGTTGTTAAGTGTTAACAAAATTTCTCACCCCGGAGCATTGTTCCAATGACCTATATATTTGCGCTCCAATAACTATTTGATTTGAATGCATAATGACCCGATGACTCGGGCTAATATTTGCATTTCGCGATCGGAAACATATAATAACCTGAATTTGTTATTTGCTCACACGAGGGGGTAAATTAAAACATTCGCTTAATTAAATATCCCGGAGGATAGCTTGAATGAGGGAGAGAGGGAGCGAGAGAGAGAGAGTAGCGCCTCCACTCTGCGATGGAAATGTACTAATGAGCAATCAGTCAGAAATTGAAAATAAAAATCTACCGCTGTGACCATTTTTTTTTCTTCAATGTATAATTGTTTGGCAGCTACCCCCGGGGATTATTAATAGTATTTTTACTTTACATTATTTATGTTTGAAACATTAAAATATCTGTTTTTGTTTTCATTTGATTCCAGGTCCCAAACGAACGGAAGAGGATGTGTATATAAAGCAACGTGCCAAGAATCCAAAGTGATCAAAAACACAAGATGCGGAATTGTTTGGACACAAAGGTTATAACTTGATCAAGTCCTAGCACACCGTAGGAAGAACAGTGCTACACAATAGCGCAACAACGGTTTTTTTTTTCTTGGAGATCATAAAGCATATTATCGAAACTTGATGACTCCTTATAAGGTTTGGTTTTCTTCTCTTTGGACGATCTGAGTCAATGAGAGGGAGGTTGCCATGTCGAAGTTAACCGTAACTCATCCTTCATGTGAACAGATATGAATGAAATTGAATATAGTACAGGTATTTTTATTGGTCATGCTTCGATGATATTGCATGACCGTTTGTTTGTTTCCAACTCTGAAGCGACCCACCGCATAGTTTTTGCAGGGGGTGATTGAATCATCAACCTGGTTTGTTTACAGAAGGACGAGCCCGGTTTCAACAATAGGAATATTTCGATTCTAATATAATTAGACGGGAGTGATAAACCGCCGTTTGTTCAGGACGACTTTCAGTTTGTAATTATTGCGTATCAAGAAGGATGAAACGTGATTGTGGATCGCGGAATTTGTCATAGAATTATGGTTTAGATCAATGTTTTGTCACCTGCATAATACATTACACGATGTGAGTTCATGTAGGGTCATCATCTCCATTAGCGAATTGAGCTCGCGGGGGATCTCTGGAAATTATTGATTCATTTAGCAGTGTCTTGAGGAAGAACCATTACACAGATTTCCACTTTGCAATAGCCAGTCCTGCGACTTAAGACCGGATGTTTTCAGATTGATTCGTGTTTTTCTCTCGTGAACAGCGACGATATTACCTTCATGTTTCATCATTGGCAGTGATGCTGTAGATGTGATTGCGTACAATGTCTGAATCTTTCAATGATACAGAGCCGGACTACAAGCCGGAAACCCCGTACATCATCGCCGGTATGGCGACGGAGATCCCTATAGCCATCGCAGCGACGTTCGGAAACTTCCTCGTCATCTGGGCCGTCTACTACAACAAACGACTGCGATCCGTCACCAACTACTACATCGTATCCCTAGCCATTGCCGACATGATGGTCGGCATGTTCGCCATCCCGTTTGCGCTGGCGACGAACGCAGGGCTTCCTAAGAACAACTTCTACGCGTGCTTGTTTACGAACTCGTTCGTCGTGGCGCTCACGCAGAGTTCCATCTTTGGTCTTCTCGCGGTAGCCCTGGACCGATTCTTCGCGGTGACGCGTCCGTTCAAGTACAGGCGCGTTGCGACCTCACGGTGCGCCATTATGATCCTGCTTTCAACATGGGTTTTGGCCTTTATTATTGGACTCACCCCTCTGTTTGGATGGAACATGGGCGAACCAGAACATGGCTACTGCATTTTCGTCGAACACATTGACCTTAAATATATGGTGTACTTCAATTTTTTTGGCTTTGTTTTGCCACCATTGGTCATGATGCTTTTTGTCTATGTCAAAATTTTCGAAGTTGTCCGTATTCAGTACTCTGCAATATCCAGAACAGTTGTAGGAAGTCAAGATGATATGTCTCGGAGACGTTCACGGCTTGCTGTAAAAGAAGGTAACGCCGCGAAACTGCTAGCAATCGTCATTTTATTGTTCGCCATTAGTTGGCTTCCACTTCATATAATCAATTGCATCTCGTTGCTGTGGAAACCGGTCCCTTACCCAGTGCTACTTCCCGCCATTATTTTATCGCATGCAAACTCAGCGATGAACCCTATCTTGTACGCTTTCAGTAATCGTGAATTCAGAAGGACGTTCCATAAGCTCATCTTTAGGGTCGTCCTATGTGGCATCATCCAGGTGCAGAACTGCGATTCCGGCGACGATTATGCTGGTATGACCGCTGGTCCCGATTGCAACGAGGTCTCGCGGTTCGCCAGCGGGTACCAGACTGTGAGGAACGGTGTTCGAAGCTCTCCTCCCACAACGACCCCGTCACCGACGCCGAACTCGGTCAGGAAATCTGCGATATCTCTTCAGAAGATTGAGCGGAAAAAGAATGGGAGTCCAAAATCGAGAACTAACGGACAGGGCAGTACGATAGATAGGTGAAAACACGCTCTGATTTGGTTATCAAAGTCTAAGAGAGAAGTTAAGATTGATCCATGTTTTAAACGCTTCAATGACAATGATTGTAACCTTTCTTGTCATGTGTTTTTTTTTTCGCCTGGTGATTCGGCCAAAGTATAATGTGATGCATATTACTGACTATTTTTATGATAACATGTAACCGAATTGTATTAAGTATTCAAAGCACAAACTTGTTAAGAAATATAATCCTTTTACCACAGTTGACCTTGATATGATCATTTCCTATGTCCAAGACGTCGGCAAGGAAAATCTTGTTTCTTTTGTCTCTGTACTAGTACGTAATGATAACGATTAACGAAAGATGATTCTTGAAACATAAGTACGATACCCGTTGCATTAGGACATGTATACAGCAAGTGATGATTTGGGTCGTGGTTGCAGTGATTTCTGAAATTCAAATTCAGGTTACAAGAAGGAAGTTCTGAGTTCAGCTGATGACAAAAGGTACAATGCCAGTAAAATCCACCAAAATACATACTGAATGTCCGAGATTACTGACAAATGATATGTGTTTATTGAAATGTGATAGAAATGGAATATGTTTATACATTCTGGTGCTTTTTAGTGTACGTAACTAACAGAAAGTTCTGGTAAATTTGTTAACATTTTGTCGTGGAAATGTAAAACAACTACTAATAATTTTGATGCATGATTATAGACACTGGAATAACTTTGGGTTTCTTCAAAATTCAATGCCGTTAATCCAGGCAACTATCAAAAAGAGGCAATAATAAAATTTAGATGATTAACATTAACTTTTTCAACTTTCAGTGTTGTCTTAAAGAAGCCATCTTTGTATAATTTTTGTTTTGATTGAAAAAAACAATTTAGTATGACAGTCAATGACTGAGGTCAATTTTATTATGTTTATATTTTTGTGTGTGTGTGGAGATTCCACATCTCCAGTTTCAGACACAATAATTATTTAGATATAATTAAATTTATAAGATTGTTATTTATTTAAGTATTTAATACGTATCAGGTATCAACCGTCAATAAATAATAATGTTTATTACATAACATAATTCACATTCAAAGTGCAATGAGGTATAGTAGTAACCTACAATGGATTGCCTACTTTTCAGCGTTCCTTCTACCACACGTAGCCCCCAAATTATAGGTTTTCGTTCATGAAAACAGGTTAACAAGTTTCTTTAGATAACCCTTTAAGAGGCTTCATATCATATTTTGTTATCATTCGAACCTTTCGTCTTGTTTTGTTTATTTGGTTGGTTGTTGTTTTTTAAAGTTTGCTATACACAGAAAACACCTGGTTAAAAAAAATTGTCCGTGTTAATATTTTTCCGTGTTTTATCGCATTAGTTCATCATGAATTTGGTAATTTGATCAAAGAAGATGCGCTTGTTATAACCAGATAACGGGGTACAAATTACCAGATTTGTACTGGCTACCGGTCAACCCGGAACTCTGGTAAAGCTTAACACTTTTTTTGTTGGTTAAATGTTACAATGTTTCAATTCTATAAGAAAGATGCTAAATTAGATGTTGATACAGAGGCATGTCCAGGTGTGGGCAGAAGGGCCACGCCCCAGCCCCTAGAAAAAAAAGTTAATGATTCTGTTAAAGCTTCAAATTGTTGGTATATCCCTATCTAACCCCTTTAATGATTAAAAGAAAATTGCCGCTAACTTTTTTAACGTCTTACCAAAACTGTACATGTGTCATTAACGACGTCGTAAGTTGAAAGCGTAGTCGCTCCTCCTGTTCATGTAATTAACTGTCTGAGATCTGGTGATATACCCTTCCAGCCTTCCGAGAAAAAAAATAATAATTTGAAACCTCCATGAGTATCAAATCAAATCGGTCCTTCGATTCTCTCCCAATTGACGAAGTCATTCACGTGTGGTATGACGGGCCATAAAACCATGCAGGTTATACTCCGACTTCTTTGAAGATGAGACCAGAAATCCATGTATTTTCCTCGACAAGTCACGGAAATTAGATTTCATCAGAGAGATTAGTTTCGCGCGGTCCCGTCCGCTAATAAAATACAAATTGAATTGGCGACAGCAGACGAAAAAAAGAGTAGGAAAAGATGAGATGAAGTTGGAAGCGTGGATTTTCATGGTAGTGATCCTTCAACGGAGAAAGAAGCAGCAGTTTATTGCTTTTGTAATGCAAGTGTATCTTCAAATCACAAAACAAAATAGAAAATTAAATTGATGGTGCAAGTTCACTATGTGAATATTGATATAATGCTTTTGTTGCAACAATTTGTTTTGGTCTTTGATAATGGGTTACGTTTAGAATTAAATGATAATATTAATTCAATGTATTAAGGATCATATGAATATGAGAATCCCGCTGTAATTCTACAAACATTAGCTTACGTTTATCTTGGGAATATTTTTTTTTTTCTACCATGGAAATGGAAAGATTAATTTTCATGTAAAAGGCTATCATATTGTCGGCATGTTGCATGTGGTATCATAATCAGCTTGATATCAAAGACATGAATGGTATGCATAAAATATTGACCTATATATACATGTCTTGCGAAAGAAAAAAGTGGTGTTAATCTAATATCGCGGTCTGAATATGAAACTGGTGTTGTGCTCCATTGAGTTTGAAATGAGTGATTTGTAATACAGGAGACGGCGCTATCGAAATTAATGATAATGTGTACGAATGGATTTCTCGAGCATTTCGTATTTGTAAATTTACAGTGTTCTTATATTTCATGAAATATTTACAGAGGAGGTTTTATTGAGAAATTTTACAACTGAATATACAAATTATGAAATAAATGCGACATGATCTAAGATAATAGAAACGATATTCTTCTTCTACTCTGTGTCTACTTTTTTGCGTCATTTCCTGCTCATAAATATATATAAATAATGATAATTATTATTTTTGAAAGAAACACGCACACGTATTAATATGCCAAATACCATTTATTTAATGTACGATAAATAAAATGCCTTGATCAAGGGAATAAGTGCCGTACCGGGGATCGAACCAACGATCCTCGCATTTCCACTCGAGTGTTTTTAACCACTCGGCCACGACACCTCTACTTATGCAGGTCGGTCACACGTTTGATATGGCTATAAAATCGTTTTTTGTAGAAAATGTATTGGATCCGGAAAAAATGGATGCTGAAGACTCATTAGCACAACTCGACGAGCAGCACTGCTGGCCAATACCTTTTCTACAAAGAGCAATTTTAAAGTTTAAAGTGATTTGATAACTTTGTAGAGGCTTGATAAAAATCTGAGCTGCCTGGCCTTACAATGCTATCAGTGTATGTAATATGATATAAAAATGAAGCCCACGAAAAAAAAAAGCGCTGCAAAATCATCATGTACTTCACAAAAGGAAACATATGCAAGTGACCGGAAGTGCCAGACTCATTTTCGCCCATAGACTCAGTGTTAGACTAAAGCGTATTAAAGCGTATGGCCATACGCTTTCGTAAGTGGGAGTATTCAGTCATAGATATCCTAATAATAGCATTATATATTTGAATACCTTTCTATGCCTGGCTATTTGTTTATCCTTCTGAACATCATAATACAAGACAGATATCAAAATTCAACAATTTATTAAATCAAGCCTCCACAAAGTTACCGAATCCCTTTAATGCATGCGTAATACATGACATTGTATCAACAGGCTTGATATTGTTGAATTGACCCTGGAAACCCTTCCATTTCCCTTCTTTGCAAATCACTCTCTTCCCTTCGTATTTATTTTCTGATGTAGTTACAGCTGAGAGCTGCTAGCATATTTAGCTTCATGCTTACGCTACAGCCCTGCTTTATCTATCTATCTAATTTGGGTTTAAACTCCATTCGACTGTTTACTGCATTTCTTACATTTTGTAATGATGTCCTTTTATTGCAACATTCACTTTCACATTCATGTGCATAAAAATGTATGTGTGAAAAGATTATAGAGATAACAATACATCGAATCAAATCAAATCGAACAGTTAGCGTTATCGTTTCGGTGATACTGTGACAAGCCCTTTTGACTGTCACGGAGAATTTGGACAAAATATTATGCCCTTTGCAATGCACATGCCTTAGTCAAAACGCCAGACTAGAGCTATACCACGCTGACCGATTAATGGCCATTCGGGGTAATATAAATTTTGTTCCTGCTGTTGACGGCCTGGGCCCCGCTTCATAAAAATTGGTATCAGTAACAACTGCCACATTTGCCATGACAAATTTGCTCTCAGCCAATCAGCTTCAAGGATTTCAGTAGCTTATAACAATTATTACCACTTGGTATTGGTAACAAGTTTTATGAAACAGGGCCTTGGTGTCGGTCTCTCTGGTGTGACAGGGAATTCATGCCTGAAAGCAAGACTAAATCTGTGCTGATACTAGACACTTTTAATAAAGATCGACTATCCAATTAGATTTATCCGCTTATTTCAGCACCGATTGACAATCGCGTTCAGCAATCAATGCGAGGTGCTTCAATCTCTCTCTTTTCCGTCGTCCCGCTATTACTCTCCACCCTCTCACCCGGTATCCCTACGAGTACGAATGAATCCTCACTTAAAGGTACTAGTTAAAATTTGATATAGTCGTGAAAATAACTGAACTATTTCTCAATGTGTTTTATAACAAATAAAATAACACATCCCTGATAGATTTAAGTAAGATGATGAACGTTTGGTACTGAAAAAAAGTGGGAGCATTGTTGACTTTTATCAAAAATTACATTCGTTATAAATGTCGACTAACTTTAGAATGACAAAAAGAATCATCAGAACTAGACAAGCTCTTTCAAAGAAAATGAAATTTTCACTATCCATTTAGTTTTGCTTTCCATATCCTTTAGGACTAGTTGTCAACATCTGTTATTTAAAAGGTAAGGAAAGATTATGTTTTGTATTTTCTATAGTACTATTCTGGATGCAATAATCCAAAAATGATATGAATCGAATGTGATTTATTATCTAAAATCGACCCAAATGAATTGGCAGTTTTCTCGAGATATGATCACGTTATAATATCAGGACGATGAAACCTTTGATGAAAAGGTCAAACTATATGTATCTATTTTTGAAAACATGACTGAAATGTGATTTTCATCTTTTGATAGTACAAAATGATTAATAATCACTGCATCCATTCCGCCCCACTCTTCCTAATACCCTACTATCAATCAGATCTGCTGTCAACTCACTCCGTCTTGCTCTGACTCTCTTCCAGTTCCATTCCTGGTTTGTATTTCATCTCCCCTTCCCATTCCCTATATCGAACATGATCCTTTTCCGACCTCGATCACCCGAGTTTAGCATTAAAAGACCGAGCAATTGGGCTATCGTGACTATGGAGTACCCAATCAATCTCCATAGATACAAAGCACGTATAACTCACAACCTTACTCGATCAAGAAGACACTGCTTAATTCCCTAATTGGCATCGGGGCATAAAGACCACTGTCTTCTTGTTGTCTCGGTGGCATCCTTCTTTGTCGGGCGCGAAATTCCATCCAAAGCTTTTCTCTCTTCTACCACATGTCTACAACTTCGTGTGACGAGAAAGGTCTGAAAATCAGCATTTGGGTGTTAAGGAGCGTTGGCAGAGTCGAAGCAACCTGTTCGGGTCATCCAAACGCTAGCCAATTCTCGCCCAGAGCGCACACGACCACTATTTTGGGTCGAGACTTGGTTTGTTTCTCGCCCCGTCCTTCGGGGACTACCAGGAGCTTTCACGCAGTAGAATCCATCTCAATTTTCTCTATCTCCCTCAGTCTTCAGCTGACTTTTCGGCTTGAAGATTATCCTGGTAGTGGTTGAGTTTAACAGAGAATAATGATGAGAGGGAAAGGAAGGAAGGGAGGACAGAAGGGTTACAGGAAGGAAAGAATTAGGGCAAACATGCCAATCCGTCATTTGATCACGAGCATGGTGCTCCAACCGACGCAAACTCTGATTGGCGGGACTTTGTCAAGGGAAAATCGGTCCTACTACTGTCTAAGAAAATGCTATTTTTTCCTGACGTGATATTTCTATAAGTTCACGTCAGAATGATATGCCCCTGGAAAGGGAATGCTGGGGCGCAGTTTACCATGTTTCATTTGTAGCGCCCCTAACAGAAATTCTGGAAGTGTCATAGTTAACATGGGCAACGTACATGTACTTTAAAGAAGTCCAGCCTTCTGAACACTTGAAAAAAAAATCAATTATAATGCATGAAATTACACAGCTTTATAACAGATATGACCCCATTTTACTCCATTTGCAATTACAGGCGTACATGAGGGCAACCATCGCTTTATTTTTAGACAGACAAGACGTCCCTTCTACACTCCAATGGCTAAAAATGTGTAAAACAAAACAACAAAAGGTGGCTGCCATAATAACTAAAATGGTCATAGTTTTTTTCTCGCCTACTTTGCTAGCTCTCAGTGTTAAAAAAGGGAAAGTTGGTACTGGGGCAAAATACGACAGGATCCTGACGACATTGTTCCCGTACACACCTAATGAAAACGCCCAACGTTTAACCAGGGAAGTGTTTAACCAATCCGGAGTGGCCCTGCAAACGTATGAAGGTCGACTCCTATTGGTTGATATCGGAGTCTATGACCCGTTGCACGTAGACTTTCGACCAGTCACAGCTCTCATGTTTTAAGCAAGCATTATTCGGGGTTCTGGGCCTTGTCTTATAAAGAGTTGCGATTGATCCAATCAATCGTAAGATTTCTAATCAATTGCAAATTCCCAATCTCCTATCTCTTAAGTACAGCGATGCGATTGATATCAATTGCAAATTATTTGGAATCAATCGCAACTCTTTATTAAGACAGTATGATTCGCTAAAAGGTAAACCTGATTGGATATTATTGAATACGTGAGACTGGGACCCGTTGCACAAATACAAAGATTCAATCAGGTACCAGTAGTGATATAGCAAAAAGGGGATTCTGTTTGCAAATGCTTGCAACTAGTTGTAGCGTTGGTTAGTTGAGATATAAGCTCGAACATGCATTTGTGGAAGAGAAGGAAATCAATACAAGGTGCCAGAAAATTGTAGAAAACTATTGTCGAGTGCGCTACACATGAATTCAGTATTTGCATCATTTAAAAAAAAACCTAGTCTATAAATTAAAATTAAAGAAAACTTGTTTGGAAGGGTTGCACTTGAGGGCAATGTCACTTCATCGTGACGAAGGTTTATAACCAAATATTAAAGAAGATTCCGTTACAACAAACCAGTTCGAAATGCGACAGGAGGCTCCGTAGAATGAGATTTGTTACTCGTACACTCAACTGTTAATTTATCCCCGTAAGTTCATGTACATACATTTCCGAATCCATGAAAGTATAGAATTTTCGCGCAGGCTCAATTTTTCATTGACAAGATAAATCTAAGGTTACCGCAATGACATCGCAACCTCGGCAAATGGCTTCATCATGTTTATTCCATTCTGAAAAATGAATTTAAAAAAGAGAGACATATCACGCCTAAATATCACACACACAGTGGATTAATTTGCACAAAGTTGACGAAGGACACAATTTGTGACGTCATGACATCATCTTACCTGTCACCAAAAGTCGGCGTCGTGTTGAAACAAAATCTGAAATAGGTTTCGCATGAAATGAAGCCTCTCCTCTGGAATACTGTTTGATTGATCATCCTTAAAGTCCCGCCTCCGAAATGAAAACTAGGTGATATGCTGTGACCCCGGAAATTGTATCGTAAAGAGGTTATCTAAATCTTGATGCATCCGAAGATAACGTCGGATGTTAGATGTTTATAGGAACTGTGGTCAAGGCTATGTTGGGATAACGTTTTTTCTTCTCTTGGAACCGTTTGTTTCTAATATTATTGCAATCTGTACAATTTGGTTTCTGAAGGATGCGTCATATGGTTTTATAATTTAGACTTAATTTTCGTTTTACCAGACAGAGGCGATAAGAAAATTTTTCTTTCTCTTCTATAAGAGTACGTACCTCAGAAGAATAGCTTGGTAAACACCATCTTGCAAGGAGAAACCAATGGTAGAAGAAAAGGGGCAGACCGACTAAGACCTGGATTGATAACATAAAGCAGTGGACAGGAATGTCTTTTGAGCAGCTAACTAGAACAGCTGAAGACATAAATATTTGGAGAACCTGTGTCTCAAGATCCATGGCATTGCCGACCCAACGGCCTCCAAGATATGGGACATAGATATTTAGAAAGATAGATATATAGATAGATAGATAGATAGATAGATAGATAGACAGACGTAACTCATCGCACACTCTATTTAAATATATAACTTCATGATCGTATATACAAGAGCCATTTGAGCGGGAATGTATTTTTTTCTCTCTTCAAATTCCTGTGAAAGCTCAATATCTCTCCATTCTCACATTTAATGTCCCTTTGGTCGTGTAAATATTTAACTATATAGACAATATAAACAAATTTCATTATTGTTATGTTAACTTGTCATAATGACGAAAAGTAAAAATTTGTAGATAATTACCAACATGCACTTGATGTTCAATACTATACAAAAAAAATGATATCTGCCAAACGATTTGGTAGTACCTGTTTAAAAACTAAGAAATGAGCAAGCAAAGATAAGAAAATCGAGTTAGCAGCCCCGACACGGTTGAAAAACACGCGGTCTCACATGAGTTTTGTTTTGCAATGAATGTG
This sequence comes from Heliocidaris erythrogramma, assembly GCA_025617745.1. Lineage (NCBI taxonomy): Eukaryota > Metazoa > Echinodermata > Echinoidea > Camarodonta > Echinometridae > Heliocidaris > Heliocidaris erythrogramma. The sequence goes on from CM046861.1 coordinate 11,620,398, forward strand.
ATGTTTTAGCAGCTTTCTGTTACTTTGGTATAGCTTTTGTAAGTTTACAAAAAATGAAAAAGAGCAGGAGAAAGAGAAAGGGTAAAGATCATGAAAGAAAGATCCTCTTCCACATGCACCCTCTTACTATATACTCAGTGACCTTGCTTATTCACATTTTTATCACGCAACAACCCCCCCCCCCCCCCCCCCCCCATGATGCCAATGCCCCCCTCAATGGGTAGACTTACGCTACGCCACTGACATTAGCATCTTTTAAAGAACATTCTCGGAGTGATTTAATTTATTACCGTAAGTGAAGCAGAATTGATGAATACAGCGAGACATACAGGTGTTAACTAGGATCTTTCCTAAGGGATAAATAGGCAAAATTGGTTGAAAGATCATTCTACCTAAACAATGTGGCAGTGCAATGAAGAGATTCGAGCCCCTATCGAAATTACAAGAAAATTAATGCCCGATATTATTCAAATAATACATTATTTCAAAATAACTACATGTATTTGCATTTGTAATAATGGAAGGGGGTTCTTAAACCGGAATATACTTCTATATATCACTGTAAGCATGCAATTCCATGGTGTTGGCCTACAAAATAGATATGGTATGTTTAACAACATACAGTGTATGCCGTGTGAGTCATAATCTGTGTGCAGAAATGGGCATGATATAATTTTAACGCATGAATTGCGTCAGTGGCGTATCTACGGGGTGCATGGGAGCACATGCCCCCATATCAAATGTCGAAAAATGGGGAGGGGGAGAGAAAACCAGAAGGGAGAGAAAAATAAAGTGGGGGGTATCAAAGCAGACGATACGATTCCATCCCACACCTTCCCTTTCATCAATGGCTAAATTCGCTCTTCATCCAACGAGTAAGACCCCCCTCCCATTATGCTGATGCCCCCTCAATATCTGGACGCAAGCTACGCCACTGGATGGCGTGGCACAGTACTAGGGCTTGGGGGCTGGCAAAGACAACATGACGACCACGTTGAAGCCAACGATTGACAGTTCCCCCAGCGGTGATAGTGCTGATTGATTACCTGGTCAAAAATGGGGACATGAGTGGGATTACAACCCTTAGCCAGTGGCGAAGCCAAATGGGAGCAATGTGGGGCTCGCGCATACGCCAAAATCGGATAACGACCAAAAAAAAAAAAAAAAAAGGACAAATATGAGAAAAGGAGAGAGGAAAAGGGATGGGGAAAAGGAACGTGAAAAGATCCTGATACCATCGTCGAAAGTCTTACCCTAACCAATTGCCTTCTTAATTGGTATTTCATCTTCCGAGTAAGTCAGGTGACCCCCCCCCCCCCCCATGAATGATGATGGTTATCCCCCCCCCCCCCCCTCAATATATGAACCCATGCTACACCACCACCCCTTGATGATTCTGGTGAGATTGCTCTCATCAACGCCGAGGCGATATGGAAGCCTATTATCAAAGTTTTACCGAAGATTGTTTGCCTTCCAGGTGCACGTTCAATATCCATATTAAACTTACCGACTTGTAATCGAAAAAATCATGTCTTAGGGTAAATTTCCTTTAGTAATATTGTTCGGGAGATTCGGAACTGTCATCTTTGTTGTCACCAACTAGGAAAATGAACCAATAATACTGACATGATAAAGACATCACGAACACAACATGTTCAATCCTGTTGAGATACATTGTCTATAAATTGTTTAGCAGAATGTTTTCGAAGAGTGATTGAACTTAGATTGACCATGAATGAAATGATGAATAATTGATATTTAAAAAGAGGAAATTTCTTCTCAATAATAAAATAAAAAGACATCAACTTCGAATGACCTAATTAATCCGATTTATGAATTATTCAGATTATTATGAAATTGGTAACACAGTGTGAATATGTCGGTGTGGCTTGACATGTATGTGCTTATGTCTATCTAGTATTTCTTTTAACCAGTAGTTGAACCTTCATAGGCCTACCCTTTCAGCATTTAAAAAAATCATCATCCCAAATAAAAGCAACCTTTTTGAGGATTTATGAAAAAAAATCGTTACTTTTAAGAAACGTCCACTTACGGCGTACTAGTAATCTGATGCATTAATTTTAAGAGGTAAAAGGAAAATAATTAGTGAAGTCAATTTATATCTGGTAGTCAGAGATATGGAGTTATTATATAGAGTAATGGATATTTTACAATAATAATGATATTTATTATCAAAATTCATATCCATGTATATACATCCAAGGATGGCGATTTATTGATTTAAAAAAGTTATTTCCCCCTATCAATCTTGTTTGTTTTGTTCGTTTGCTTTTATTTCTGCGTTCTAATAACATACAATAAATCGAATGTTTACATAAGTAAAAAGTCATGTACAATAATAGTATACAATAATAAACATAAGACAAAACATACTAACAAAATTAAGGAATATAATAGACCTATGTAAATATTTTTTTCCAATAAACTAGAGAGGTAATTTAGAACGCAGGAGACCGCCATCGTGAGCGGTTAGGCTAGAAATGGATGGCGGCCTCGTAAAAAAGATTAGATCTTGCAGGGAAGTATATCAAGCCAAATGTTATCATAACAATGCATGTCTTCATTCACTCGTGGATTTAGTGGTCTATTAAAAAAAAACATAAAGTTGAAGCAACTGACTTGAGGGCCATGTGGAGTGGGTGAGGGCCTTGGGGAGGGGAACGGGGGTAGGTGCCCCTTCCCTCATCGAATGACAGAATATGGGGAAAGGAAGGGAAGAGGCCAGAGGGAGAGGGGGAGGCTGCGCGGAAAGGAGACGATACGACCCCCTTCTATACTCTCCCCGTCACTGGATGACATTGCTCTTTCTCGTAATTATCCTGATCCAGTAGTAAGTCGGGTGCCCCCCACCATTTTTTAATTCATTCATTCGGTTTATTGAAATAAAAAGAACATGCAACCCAAGAGCTGAAACTGTTCAATTCACAAAGGTGAGACATATAGAGTATATAAATAATCAACAAAAGATTAATAAACAAGTTAAATTCATGTATAAATCTGGCGTTAAAAATGTCTTGCCAAGAAGCGTAGGAGGAAAGGAAGAGAGAAAGGTTAGCGGAGAGAGAGAGAGAGGCAGAGAGAAGAGAGAGAAGAGGAATAGAAGAAAAAAAAAAGGAGTGTATGCAAGCAGAGAAAGGGAAGACGAAGAAAGGAAAAGAGAAAGAGAGAGAGAGAGAGAGTGTAAGAAGAACAGATAGAGTGTGTGTATGAGCGTTTGTTTAGCATTATGTCCGAGGACATTTTCGGACAGAGAACAAAAAAAAAATCATGACAACAATGGTCCTCGGAAGGCGGACAATAGTCCTCGAACGTCGAACAATGAATTTATGCCTTATTCCGTCGACTGTCCGAGGACGAGTAACAATAGTTGTCCTCGGAAGTAAAGCCATGTAAACCTGTGTGTGTGTGTGTGTGTGTGTGTGTGTGTGTGTGTGTGAAGGAGAGATGGAAGAAAGAAAGAGAGATTAAAAGAAAATAGCTGAGAGAGGGGATAAGAAATGGAGTCCAAAAATAATATGATAATGCTTATAAATATTAGTCAAGAAATACATACCATATATACGAGAATGCGAGAAACAACATGAAAATAGGTCAAGAGAAATAAGCACTGAAGGAATCCATAGAGTACAATTGGTAAAAATTGAGGGTTGGTAATGTTATTATTGCAAAGAGGGAGATCACAGAGATTGCAACAACACCCCACCCCCGTAGATAATATCCTATCCGTATGCAATAATAGCATACGGGAACACGAGGAACAACATGAAAATAGGTAAAAATAAATAAGCAGTGGAGAAAAACAAATGCTACAATTACTAAAACTTGAGGATTGGTAATGTTATCATTGCATAGAGGGAGATCACAGAGATTGCACACAAGTGTTCCCTCTCCCCTCAATGGCTAAGCCCACCCTCCGCCACTTATGATGTGTTTTACCATCTCCCGTCAACCAAACAACCAGGGTGGTGTTTCTTAAAGCTGTTCGTAAAGTTACGCATGCCTTTACGAACGACTATAACATGTTCTTAGGTGCTATACTAATCAGATTCTCAATCATTTAGCACAAGAACTGATCACCAGTCGTGTGTAAAGTCATTCGTAACTGGGGTGTTTCATAAACCTGTTCGTAAGTTACGAATATAACAACCCCCCCCCCCCCCCCCCCCCCCGGCGCCCCTTCCATATCTACAGAAGATATTGATTAATGGGTAGTAACAGCGGGCGCCACAAGATAAACACATACTCCACCTGTTAAACCAAGTACTAGTAACAAGTGTTATCCATGGGCATAGCCAGGATTTTAAAATGCAAAGGTCGGGTGCTCCGACATTTGCTTCGTGTTTTATTTTGTGAGAAATATAGGGGAAGGGTTGAAATTGGGTTTTAGATTAGGAACAGGGTTAGGTAAAGGTCTAAACATGGTTGTCGTGACAAATGACAAATAAATTTATTTTTAGATATCGAAATTTTACATTCCTATATGCTCTACAACGCTTATACAATGTTACTCAAATTTAATATTCAATAATCATACCACATTACTTTTCCCTATATATGTTTGGGTATTTTGCAATTGTGATTTCCAGCAGGTTCTGTACCCTTAACCCGGTTGACTACTAAATTCTTTAACTCTCATAGGCTTGATACAGGAGCCACCCGTTTCCCGTAGTCTATGGGTCAATTGTTAGTAATATACAAATCCAAATAACCCCGTAAAACCTGAAGATTCCCATTTTCTCAATGATCAGTAAAACGAATCAACTTCTATCTTGTCATGTTCTACGCAATGCTTTATTCATCCTCGTCCTAAAGATGACCTTTTCAAGTTATGGGTCACATTTATCCACGAAGAGATGAATTAGCAATTTCGGCCTCTCTACCCCATCCTGGTGACCTCCTGATTAATGACTGGAGGGAAGTTATCACTAGTCGTTAATCTCATGTATGCTGCGCCAAATGTGAAGTAGCCGATAAATCAAAGCTGGAAATGTGGACGGGATTTATAATTAAATAGTGACCCTCTCCAGTGGAGTTTGAATACATTCGTTTCTTTTTTTCTCCCAAGCGTATGCATTGATGGTTAGATACGGTTAATGGGTAATAAAATGAGACAGGGCACCTCTTATTCCAAAAAAAAACACAACATTAATCCATAGCAAGCACGAAGTACTTAGAATTTGGTTAAAATTAGTTTTTAAAAAGCGGGACATTTTTGCTGAGGTTTGTTTAATGATAATCATCAGCCGAGGCTGGTATATATTATGAGGATGCTAAAGTTTAAATATAAAGTTGAGTTCTGGTCATGCAATTACTTTGTGAAAGAAACTGTCTCAAAGCAATTAGGAAAGGTTGATCAGGTCTACATAAGAATTGATATATACTCTGAGGTTTTGGAATCATCAAAATGATAACAAATTAACCCAATCTCTCTGAAAAGCATATGCACTGTACACAGAATTGGGTATACGGGACTGCACACACATGTGGCTTGAACGTTCGGCCCGAACATTTCAGCTATTTCTCATCATATTTCGAATATGGGGGCTCAGGAAGAGCAATTCTTTTCAGGGGACATTTCTACTATGATAATCTTCCAAACTGACATGAAAGGAATGAGAAAGCTCACAAATTATTTTCCACCTTTCCCAGAACTCAAGCTTACCATTAAACATCTTCAGGGATAATGAATATAAACTGACTAGTCAGGACAGACGACAACGGGTCTACTCGGAATTATATTTGGCTTAAGGATTGCCTAAATTTGAAGCAAAACATACCTTGCCTCATAGTATACAATATACTTAATATCCTCGGCTTTCGATTATATGCCGTCGTTCATTCTTTCCTTCCCTCTATCTCTTCTTTTCTTATTTTAGTTATTCCTGCCATTTCGATCATATGACACACACTTTGGTCATAATTGGTCAGCAGTCAACTTCTGAAACTCGCCATATTTATAAATTCAGCCATGACCAAACACTATAAATATAAGCTAAAATTCATTCGCAACATAAGAATAACCCCAAAACCCTGACGAAATAAAGATGGAAAGCAAATATCCGAGAGACCTCCTACATTGTATGTTTTCAAACCATCTTTCTGTCTTCTTGCCTTCTCCCTCTTTCTATCTTTTCATCATTCCTTTTTAGTCCCGGTAGCTAATCACTTCCTTTCGTGATCCATCTCCATCCGACTTTGCTTTCTGACAAGTAACCCCAAACATGATGTCAACATCAGTTTTATTTCAACTCAATCTTTAAAAGAGGTACATGAATAAATCATGTTGTGCTTATCATGCTTATTAGCCTATCCCATTTTCTTTTAAGGGCATTCTTACTTTCAACTAATTAAGATGTCATTGTTTTATTCCTCTGTAGGCGCTTCGGGTACATTGGGGACTTTGGGGCAGTTGCACCTATGAATGAAATGTGTATCTTATGAATGTATGTTTCCAGCCAATGAGAAACGGCGGGGTATATATGAGAAGGATCCATTTTTGTCCGTAGGTAAGGAATGCGTAAAGTGCTGTAGGCTTGGGGTTAAAGTTACGGATTCGATTAGAAAATTGACCGCCGATCAATCTTGTCGTCGGAGCTGCATGCGTCGTAAGATTATGGAGCATGTGGAGAAACATAATAACGAAATAACCCCCCCCCCCCCCCCACTGTTTTTCCGGTTATTGTTTCTTCGTATTTTTTTAACCTTTCATATTTTCTACTTTTCAATATGGTGTCTGCTAGATTCCATGCCCCATGATCAGAATCGGTAAACTATTGTCAAACGTATACCAAATGAGGGCAGCAATGCTAGTTGAGAAATCCATTTCATTTGAACTTCATATAACGAAATAATTCTCTTTTTTCTGTTTTCCCAGTTATTGTTTCTTCGTATTTTTCACCCTTTAATTTTTCTTTTTTTCAATATGGTATCACCTTGATTCCATGCCCCATGATCAGAATCGGTAAACTATTGTCAAACGTATACCAAATGAGGGCAGCGATGTTAGTTGAGAAGTCCATTCATTCATATAGCGTATGAATAATTTGAACTTGATCCAAACGCCTTCGGGTGGCTATGCATTTTTAATTTCATTGTACCTCGACAGTATTTATTGCATGTATGATATACCCGCTGAACCTCATGGGGAATCAGAGGCGGATATAGAACAAAAATGAGGAACAGGCCGACTGTGCCCCCCCCCCCCCCCCCCCACAAACACATAAAAAATACTCCAGTGTGAGGAATGACCAGGGTAGCTGACAGGGGTTCATGGGCTGAATAGGAAATCACAAAGTCAAGATTCCAGGTCGCATAACTATCAGCACCCCCGGACATAGAGATGGATTACAAAATCAATGTATGCCTGTCACTAGGGCTATACATGACCCAACAAGGCTTGTCATCTTTGTTTTTGTTTTGTTTAAGGACATCGTGTTTTGAAAGTAAGAATGCCCTCACAAGAAATGAGAGTAGTCGTAAAAAGCAACACATGATTTATTAATGTGCCTCTTATTTGAAGACTGAGATGGAATGATTAACGTCAACACTATTTTCGGGGAAACTAGACAGATGTAAAGGTTGAATTGAGATGGATTTCGAAAGAAATGAAAACGAAAGGGCATGAATTGCTACCGGGACAAAATCAAAGGATGGAGAAGCGGGAGAAAAGGGGAAAGAGAAGAGAAAGAGAGAGAGAGAGAGGGAGGGGGGGGAGAGGAGGGGAGTAAGAGAAACGTCAATATCATACAAGGAAAAAAAGAGATACAGAGACAGAGACAGAGACAGAGACAGAGAGAAAAAAAGGGAAAAGAAAGGGAGAGATAAATGGGAATTAACACGGTGTAGGACAAATAACATAAATCTGCAGAAGCAATTAACCCATAGACTATGGGAACCGGGTGACTCCTGTATTAAGCCTATGTGAGCTAAAGAATTCAGTAGTCAACGGTTAAGAGGGATAAAGTCAAAAGTTAAAAAAAACATTCAATGATATGTAATGTTCAAAGATAGCCAGAAGAAGAAATGCAGAAATATAGAAATATGTGATTATTGAAAGAAAGTTAGAAAAATCAAAGGAGACAAAATAAGACACAGAAAACACGAGAGAAATCGAAATAAAAGAGTAAGAAAATAATACTGTGAAAAAAAGTCTTGATTTGGGCATAAGGGAAAGAAAGAAAGAGATTGAGAGAGAGAGAGAGAGGAAGAGGGGGGGGGGGGTAGGTAGGAAGGAGGAAATTGAATGATACGTCGGCCCTTTTACCGGTTTCCTCAAGGAACAGAATTATTGGTCGATAAAAGAATAATTAACAATGTGTTATATTAACGTTTGCGATTCCAATTAGCAATAATATTAACACAATTATTCGACAGTAAATAAAAAAACCGCATAAATTTGCAATCAAACATCAACCTCGCACGTTATTTTCAATACGTAGGACTATGGAAATGTCATCAACCTCTGGGCAATACGTTTCATTTTCCCAAATCAGTGTTTGTTCTGTATAAATTACCCACACGACACTTACACCGCTATCATAACTCATCAATTTCTGGTCCTGAAGAGGATCTTTAATTGGCGTATCCAGGGGGTTTCAGGGGTTTCACATTCCCCCAAGACCAAACTCAGATCTAAATACTACTCATGGAGCAGAAAAGGAAAATGTGCCCCTATCTGTGCACCGGGCAGCTTATTTAGCCCCTACATACAGCTGAAAATAGTAACATTTGCAATTCCAATTAGCAATAATATTAACACAATAATTATTCGACATCAAATATTTTCAGACTTGTGTCCCCCCCCCCCCCCCCTCACTCGGCGGAGACTCCTGGATCCACCACTGTCTTTGATAACGTGAATAATGTCAAGAGTATTAAAGATAGGGATGTCCTAAAATCCTGGCCAGGGTGAGTTATGGGGAAAGCTGATTGTGAATTGATTTAAAAATTCAGAGCATTAAGCGAGAGATAACGTCGCCGTTTGATCAGCAGACGACAGTTTGACTTTATATTTCAGATGGGTTTTTGGGCGCGAACCGTAGAAAATGCACATTAATACAATCAGAGATAGGAGTCAGTGTAGCATTTTTATTGCCATGACTGCGCTGTAAAAATAACAATCTTAACATGAGGGGACAACCATGTGTTCCACCCGCTTTGTGGCAATGTTGTGCCCAACTTGGCTAGTGTCGTGCCCATTTTTTTTTACAACAATATGAACCCAAATTAGCCGATTCGGGCGAATAGTTGTCCAAAAGGTGGTCGGACACACAGTTACCATTATGCTGACTATTCTTTTTTTTTTTCTCTCTTTTTTTTAACCCAGCTTTGGTTACAGTGTGGAGTTCTCAAAGAAAGACGATTCCTTTGAAAAATGACTTAGGAACATTCTAATAATAATAATAATAATAATAATACAATACATTTATTAGGCGCTTAATACGGATGTTTCTAAGCGCAAGGTTTACCGGAAAATTAAGATTAAATCCAAAATAATACAAAAATACTAAAATTATTAGAAACCTTATGTAATTCAAACAATAGCTATATTCTAAAAATGTTATCACAAATAATTGCACTGGAGCTACCACATTGTCACTTTGCATCTTTCTTAGAGCAGCTTTCCTGATGGTAACTTTGTCGGTTCTTTTTATACAGTACGCGTTTGCTCATCTTGCAGTCTGGTCCCCGTTTGATTGTTAACATCACGACAACAGCCATCTCCCTTATATACTCTGTTGGGACGATGGCCTTTTAAATGACAGTGCGTTCACTTCAGGATAGTTGTTGGTGCTTTTTTATGCAGCTTGATTTGAAGTTTACAGCCTGCTGTATCAATGTTTCCAAAGTTTTAGCGACGCATTATAATGTGAGTGCGTTTCAGATCATTAACACAATGTGTGAAAGTTTATGATAGGTTTCGCCTTTTGGGGGAAGGCTGTAGGGTGACGAGATCCATAATTGAGTTTCTTATTAACTTACAGTCATTTATTGATGAACGAAAGTATACTCTGACACCATTTTTTTGTATTCGAAAAAAAAAATCGTCGAACTATATCACCCCGCCGACAACTTGCCCAAAGACATTACTCCTGAACAACTTCGCCAATAGGACAACTACCCCCGGACGACTACTCATACCAAAACTACACCTAAAGATAATTACGCATTGGACCATCGTACTGGGATAATATTCTTACAAACAACTACGCTCCAGGATGATTACCCCTGGACAACTACACCTTTTATCGGATATCTACCCGTCGGACAACAAGATAGGGGGTTATTGAACAGTGTAGTCGCCCGACGACTTTGTTCTGGGGCAGTTTCTTAGGGGGTGGGGTTTTTTTTCGTAGAGATAGTGATCATTGGTGGTAGTTACAGAATCTATCTGGTTGATATTAGTCGACAGTTTTTATTCAAATCCATTGTCATCAAACGTCATAGATTTTACCTGATAATCAGCTTTAAATAACGAAAATTTTAATTTAAAGCAACTTCAGATGGATATCCTTTTACAGGTCCTGTCAATAAGAAGTTTAAATTGTCCTTGTATGTTATTTATAGTTGCATTTCAAAAGTACAAAGAACGGTATTAAACTCGACTCTTCACAAATAAGAAGAATGTTAACGCAACTCTTCCCTGAAACTGCAGGATTAGCGCATTTTGCAAATAAACCGTCAAAGCGGGTTCAAATCATGATCGTTCCCCATGTAGACAGAGTGTCTTTCCTCACAAATAAGAAAAGAGGCTCGCTCGTGCCGTCCGGTTGAGGATTCCAATTTGGGTCTATTTGAAGAAGTGGTTGCGTGTTTGTAACAAAGGCTGGCGTAGCTAATGCAAGGATGAACTAGACTGCTGAGTGCGTTGATAGACCTGGTGTATTGTATACCGCTAGAATGGCATAGAAGCTGCATAAATAACTTCTTTGCGTCCTTGTGTGTGTTCGAAGAGATAAAATCTGCAGTTTTCAATTTCCATTTATGATACAAAGATATTTCACAACAAAGATCAATATGTAAACTTACGTTAACTTTTAGATAAGTATAAAGAAAATATTTTAGGACCGATTTTAATGCTTAGCATGTCATGTAAACATTTAGACAATGTAACAAAACAGATTCATGATGTCAAAACATTGTAAAGGCTTTTATCTAGAGCAGATGAGAGGTGAACATAGGAATTGAGGCTAAAAATAACCCCATTATTACGATACTATATTCACATCTTCCTTAGATGTGTATAGTTGAGCACAAAACAGTGATCACTTTAAATGATGCTGGTGTTTTTTAATTATATTTTCTTTCCCTGTCCCCCTTTCCGCTTGCGGACAGCTCGAATTTAGTCCTCTCAGCAGCCTATTCGGGGTGGGTCGGTTGATGGAGCGTTAAACCATTACCGGCAACAACCCGTGACACAAATTATTCGGTAGTTGATTATGAAGGTGAGTAACATACTAGGTACAATATCAATATTGTTAATAGCGTCTATTACCTTTCTCTCATAGGAATTGTATCATTAAGGGACAAAATAAGAAAAAGAGACCCTATAAGACTGACAGATTAAAAAAAGAAGAATAGTTTCTTGTAGAAAACTAAAGAACAGGGTTCAAATTATGGGTTAGACAAAATGTTTAACTGCGAAAATTGCTACACAGTAAATTTTCTACCATTACCGAATTCCTAACTGGAATACTGGACCCAAAGCTGTATTCAACAATAACCCAGACTCTAAACCTAAAACCAAGCTGCAACCTTAACCCTATAACCTTATGTCTTTGATGAAGTAAATCAATTGTAGACGGAGCAAGTGTATGGTAAGCCCCACATGACTTTTTTTTTGCAGTAATTCATGAAGACCGCATAAATAAAGACAGGTATATTCATAGCTTCAAGAGAAGAGGTTGTTTTCTTGTGGTTACCTAAACAACTGCGTACAAATTATGTACAAATTATGATAAACATGTATTCAGATATTATACATCGCCTGTTCTCCATTAATTTCCGCTGTCTAAAACATAAAGCGGATTTCGTGATCTTGCAGTGAGGGTTTCAATTACCCGGGACACAAGAGTCCGTCTCCCTTTATCATAGAAGTTGACACAATCACGGTCACGCTCCATGGAGGTTCATTGAGAGGGAAGATGAGTCGTGGTGGAACACGGACAGTGGCAAGCAGGGGCGTATCAAGATTCTTTAAAACAAAAAGGAGGGGTACGATTCCGAAAAATCTCTGACAAACAATTCTTTATGTGTACTTAAAGGGAAACCCCACTCTCGTATTAAGTCGACTTGAATAAAAGAAGAAAAATGGGAGAAACAGATTAGTGAAAGTTTGAGCAAACTCCGACATAAGAAATAAGAAAGTTATGACTTTGTAAAGTTGTAATTGATCAAAGATAAATTGGCATCCCCGTGACGTATCTCGCGAGCTTCCTCCCATTTGCTCTGTACAGAAAATGTCATAAATTTTCATCTTCTTAGTTTTTAATGAAGGAATAGATTTGTTTATTACAGGTTTTGTGTAAAACATATTAGCAATGATTATATCTAAGGTGCATGTATAATTGAATGTTTTCTTTAGAGAAAATGGAAATCAATGATTTTTGGGGTACAATGCAAATGGGAGAGGAGCTCGCAATTTTTTTTTCTTATTTTTTTATCGGAAATTGATCAGACCTTCACTGATCTGTTACTTTTAACATTTCTGCTTCTTTTAAAATCAACTTGCAAGCAGGGTGGACTTTCCCTTTAAGGAATGCCAGATTGAACTTTCTAGCTATTAATAATTATGTTACGGAGCACATTTTTTCCGTCGATTATAATCACACATGACTTTAAAAACGTTCGTTATCTATTAGGCACCAGATGCAGCCTGGTTCTAGGTGATAACCATGGGAAAGTGGTAAAGTGGAAAGATGAAGAGGCTCACTGCGAGGAAAGTGACGGTGGAGCGATTACCATCATTACAAGAAACGGAAATATATACATGTAACATAATCTTTCAAATTGTATCCACCTCTCTCTCTCTCTCTCTCTCTCTCTTTCTTTCTCTTTGTCTATCTATCTCTGTCGCACTCCGCATTGTTGTTGATCTCTCTTATACTCCCCTCTCTCTATTTCTCTCTCTCTATCTGTCTCTCTCTCTCTATCTATCTCTCTCCTCTCTCTATCTCTGTCACCTATCTCCCTGTCTGTCTTTATGTCGGTATTTCTCTCTTTCCCCCTCTCTCTCTCTCTCTTTCTCTCTCTCTCTCGTGTGTGTGTGTGTGTGTGTGTGTGTGTGTCTTCTCTCTCTCTCTCTCTCTTTCTTTCTGTTTGTCTGTCTGTCTGTCTATGTGTCTGTCGTTTAATGTGTCTATCTTTTAATGTGTCTCTACTCTATACCTGTCGGTCTCCCTCTCTTTATCTTTCTCTCTCTCTTTTCTACCTTTTCTCCGTTCTCCTTTCTACCTTTTTTATCCGTTCTATATACCTCACCCTCCTGCTCTGTCATATTACCCAGACCCATCAAGAGAGAAATAGGGAGAGAGAGAGAGAGAGAGAGAGAGAGAGAGCGCGCATCGTTGACAGGCAATTAAGTCGGACAGGTGTGTTTATCGTGTGCATCTTAGCTGTTCGTCTCAGATCACCAATCTGCACGATCCCGTCTAAAAAATCTTGACGAGACAGGAGGGTCAATTTGAGAAGATGGATGGCACGAAAAACCACCTACCGGGTGGGGTGGATAAAGATTAATGTAACATATTTCTTTCTCAATATTTTCATTTAAATATTGATTAGAATTTCAGTATGACCCCTACTGTATATATGAGGCTTCATAGGGATGCTTAAAAGGGATTGGTCTGGATGCATATAGATTAGAACTCTCCACACCACTCTAATTATGGTCCTCGGTAGAGAGCGACGCGTACAGTGCAAAGCGAGGGGGTCAAAAGAGGGAAAGAGCTGTGAAAGAGAGTGTTGGAGATAGAGAGACAGACAGACAGACATAAATAAGGAGGAGAGAGCGGCAGTGGGGGAAGAGAGGAGATAGAAAGGCAAAGACAGAAGGAGAATATAAATAACAATTTTGGAACTGCATTTAATACAAATGAATGAAAATGTACGAACAGAACAATACGCGAAATATTTTTTCATAGGGTTTTAAACACAGTAATTCTCTATTGGCGTTAAAGTAAAATACTCCAAACGTGATTTGAGGCACAAATACCTCATAGATTTGAATTATGTGTACCGGGTCAGTGGCGTAGCGCGGGTCTAGAAATTGAGGGGCATTGTCATCATGGCTGGGGGACGCCAGATTTACTGAGTGGATGAGATTAAATTGACAGGGCCTACGACTATAGAGAGGGGGGTGTGGAAAGGGTCCTATCATCTCCATGATCTACTATCATGTTCCTTTTCACTCCCTTTCTCCCTCTCTGTTTTTTTCTTTTCCTTTTTTTTCTCCTTGCAATGACGGGGAGGAGGTACGTATCCCCGTGCCCCCGTAGCTACGCCACTGTCCAGATACGAGTAGAAGTGGGATGGGATGGGCTAATATAAGAGTGGATTATTGACACGACGAAAAGCGTACCTGGGCATGCGGGATTTTAGGCGCAGTGGGTAGATGATAATCGGTGATAAAAACAGTGCCTAGACATCATGTAATGAAAGAATGACATGAAATGTCTCATAAGTCGGGGAAGAGAGAGAGAGAGAGAGAGAGAGAGAGAGGTGAGACGGGGAAATCAAGAGAAAGAGAAAGGTGGGATGTTTTTGCATGAAGTTGAGGTTGAGAGAGAGAGAGAGAGACAGGCGAACAGACAGAGAGGGAGAGAGGGAGAGAGAGGGAGAGAGAGAGAGAGTGTGTTTGTTTGTGTGTGTGTGTGTGTGTGTGTGTGTGTGTGTTGGGGTGGGTCTGTTTAGCAGTATGTCCGAGGACATTTTCGGTCAGAGAACAAAAGAAAAATCATGACAACAATGGTCCTCGGAAGCCGGACAATTATAGTCCTCGAACGTCGAACAATGAATTTGTGCTTTATTCCGTCCGAGGACGAGGGACAATAGAGGAACAATACCTGTCCTCGAAAGTAAAGCCATGTAAACCTTTGTGCGTGTGTGTGTGTGAGATATATATATATATATATATATATATATATAAATATATATATATATATATATATATATATATATATAAAAGAGAGGAGAGAGATAGAGCATGGGAGAAGGGTGAAGAAGTCAGTGATAAAAGCGGTGCCTAGGTCATGTAATGAGAGAATTACATGAAATGTCTCATATGAGTCCGATATGAGTCCGGGAGGAGATAGAGAGAGAGAGAGAGAGAGAGAGAGAGGGAGGGAGGGGGGGGGGGAGAAGGGGAGATATGTGTTTGTATGTATGATGGGGAGAGAAAGAGAGAGGGGAGGAAAGAAAGAGATAAAGTGAGGAGAGAGGGGTATCAAATGGAAAGGAGAGAGATGGAGAATGGGAGATGGACGATGAAGGCAGAAAGAGAATGACAACAGACATGTGAGTATGAACATTTTATAATTACAGTTTTCCTCTTTCGTTTTTAAAAAATCGGTAAATTATATTAGGCTATATATTTTTCTTTCAGAGCGCACCAGAAATAACGAAAAAGTTCTTTCATCAATGTTCATAAGACATGTATTTTCACATAAAACAAAGGTTTGCCTCAAAGAAAGATAGAACACAGAGAACACAGTATGGTTATAAGCAGAGCATAATTCCGATTAATAATATTTCCCCCTCCTCATCATGAAAAAGGATCAACCCCCTGTTCTCTGTCTCCAGGGGCGTCGCTAGAACATTTTGAATGGGGGGGGGGGGTGGCACCCAAATTTGCCGACAAAAATGCTGCACTCTAATCTCCACCTCCCCCTCCCACATAAAAATAATAATATAAGAAAATCACATGTAAAGATCTTGATCATACAGGTCCATTTTCGCAAGGACGGGGGCTGACGCCTTTTGCCCGAAAAGCAACTTTTCAATTTCTAAAATCCTCGGGGAGACAGACTGGAGCCCATTCCTGAAGGGGGACGCCTTTTGCCCTTATATCATTTTTTTCATTTAAGAAAAAAAAAAATTTCGTAAAGAAAATGAACAGAAGTTACATGATATTAAGCCTACAAAAGTTAAAGAATTCAGTAGTAAACGAGTTAACCTTCCGGTCAGTTTTTCCTTTCTTTTCTTTTCTTCCCTTTTCCTTTTCTTCTTTTCTTTCTGTTTTTGTTTTCCTTTCCTTTCCTTTCACTTTTCTTTTCTCTTTTTCTTTTTTCTTCTCCTTTCTCTTTTCTCCTTTCCTCTTTCCTCTTCTCTCTCCCTTATCCCCACTCCATTTTTGCCGACAGCAATTTTGAGTGGGGTTACCCCTCCCCCCCACACACACACACACACCTCTATCGACGCCCCTGTCTGTCTCTCTGTCCCCTGTTTCTTCGCATTTACATGTATCTGTCTCCAGTTGTCTGACTGTCTCACCCTGACTTTCGGAGGGGGGGGGGGGGGGTTTAAGACAATTATGCATCCCCTAGCATGATCTTTGGTCTTTTACTAGTATTATATAAATATTATATACATAAATATAAATAAACCATACTTAAAAGGCAGACACAATGTGATGCTCCTGTTTTGTTCTTCTTTCTTTTCTGTTCTTTTTATTCTTTATTTCTTTCTTTCGTACTTTTCTTCTTTTTTTATAAATTTACCGTAGAATTCAGAGTACAATGTCTTTTCCACGTTTTAAGGGATCAGCCCATGCTCTCGATATACGTTTCTCACCACTTAGCCCCCCTCCCCCCCCCACCTCCTCCTCCCCCATTGTGCTACAAGTATGTGGATCAACATCAAGCCACCCGTTGACCTACTTCTTGATTTCCAACTTCCAGAAACAAAACGTGAATGGATTTGCACTAACCCCCGGATCCCCCTATAAATAGCCAGCAAAGAGTACAGACAAAGTGCGAATTCTGCCGGGCGGGTTTTTTTTTATGCCACTCAGCCAACACCTTCTCGGAGTGCGTAACACATAGAGTACACTTTGAAGTTTTATGAGAGAGGGATATCAGTCTGTTCTGCATGCTTGAACTGTTTGAACTGTAAATGTACCCTTAAACAAAATGTGGCTTGATTCAAGCCTACACCAGCTTGACAATAGATGTGTAGCTTGTTCTTTTGTTTGTTTTTTCCTTTTTTTTTCTATTGCAACTTGAAGCCAGGGAGAATCCAGGATTTTGTGGACAAAAAAGAGAGCTTATAATATTTTGGGGTTTATGTAACAGCCCGAGCAGTGAACACACACTTTTGTGAGTTATGCCCATTGCACACGAACCGTCGTTTGCTGACGTAACCCCCCCCCCCCCCCCCCCCCCCCCCGCCAAATGGGGATATAAACCATTTTTCTGAAATATTTCAGCCACGAAACATTCCAATCCGAATTCTACATCTCAGATTTCCACCAGATTACCTTTTCAATACGACTCTGGACTGTGTATGTGTATGAAAAGTGCCCTGAACACGATAAAAACTACTTTCGAAAAATAAACTCAAGACAATTTCAAAAGCCCTGTCTATCACCTTTAGAAATGTGCCAACATTACAATGGTGTATTACATATTCCGAACCTGATTTTTATGGGCAATACAATAGGCCTTTGAAATTGCCATTGAGTTTATTTATCGAAAGTAGTTCTTATCGTGTTCGGCTGGTGGCGGCCATTTTGAAAGATGGACACCACGGCCTTCAGAGCAGAATCTGAGATGTCTCTACATGATATCTACATCATATTTTGTCACTACGCCACTCCAGCTAGCACCGATAAAGCCATATAATAAGATACCCACCGTGCGTAAGGATTCGAGACAGGATTTCCTGAAAATCAGTGGCTTTGTGCTTTTTATCTTCACATGAGCTCCGAATGACTTTAAGAAGTCACGGAGTCTTCCAAAATCCCGGGCGCATCGGCGCGTCTTCATCATTACACCTGGTGGCACAGACGAAGATGCCGAAAAGGAGATATTACCTTTCTGCCCGGAGGCGATCCTCTTTGCGATGAATCCTTCCATGGCCACTTGATGGTGCGAAGAGAGATTGCAACACACACTCTCTCTCTCTCTCCCTATCTCTCTCTCACACCACCTCTCTCTCTCTCTCTCTCTCTCTCTCTCACTCTACCTGTGACTTAACTTCTCCTTCACTGACGAGTGCCAAGCGAGGCGCCATCTTACGCAAGGCGCACACTTCAGCACCAAACAACAGTTGCGCCACTGCACGTGAGCAACACCACTATACCTACGGGTTACATACACTTTGTTACATCACTTTGGAACACAAATAAATATTGCAGTGTGTCTACCTATACTTTGGTGGTTCTCCGGCATATGCTCCGGCGAGAATAGCTCCGGACTTCATTTCGCCAAAGCATATAGGGTGAGGATTGCGATTGGGTTTTAGGTTAGGTTGAGGGTTAGGGTTAGGATTCGGTATGTTTAGAATTCTGTTAGTGTACGAAACTGACGCGAAAGAATTGTTGCCGGAGCAAGTGCTTTACAACCACTTTGGCAATACCTCAGTTACACCAACAAGTGTAACAACACCAGGACCCCGTTTCATAAAACTCGTGATCGACTGAGAGCAAATTTGTCATAGAAATGTGGCAAGTATAACAGATGAAAGTATAACAATCACATTACACTAAATGGCCAATAATCGGTCGGTTAAAAAATAGTCGATTTGGAGTCGGTTTGGCGGTGTGACTGTGACTGTGACTGAACAAGAGATACATTGGAGCGTATACTCTTGATCTATGTTGTCAGGCTAGCTTATTTGATCAAAGTCTCGTCTATCATTCTCTGCACAGTATGTTCAACACAATATAAGAGAATTTGAGTCTAGGTCGGTATCAGTGCGATATTCTTGGAATATTTATTCAGGACGGTTTTAGATTGAGTTTAATAGCAAGTAGCAAAAGGCAAAGTGCTATATAAATTTAGAACATTTTTGCATAAGTGGGATAAAAGTTAATGTGGGAAAAGTATGGCTATTTTTTTCTTCAAATTTGTCGATCTTGTTTACCCCGTTTTTATGGTACTTAATTCGCTGCTTTCAGAGTTTTATTAAATTCAGCAAAATGTGCAAACTTTTCTTTCTTGGATTTCATTCAATTTCAATATGTCAATGATTTTTTTTTTACATTGTATTTATTTATTTTTTTTGCAGTGAAGAAGTGAATACTTACAATTTACATAAGACACAATGGTACTTATTTTCAGCGTCACATTGGTGGAATGTTAAGGAAGACACCCCCCCCCCCCCCCCCAGCACCCATGCACACCCACACATAGCGTGTACATACATACAGGAAGACGGCAGAGAGAGAAAAAAGTGTGAGAACGAAATAAAAGGGCATGCAGATGACAGGAACAATTACCATGGAAATTAAGACTGAACCACAAAAGATAAAAAAATACATAAAATAGGACTGGTACAATCAACGTGGTTGAACACATTCGTTAATGAAACATGAAACATTGCCTTCTCTGCTGACAGCTTGACTTATCATTTTTATCTCCAGTCGCAAACAGAAGCAAAGTCTGTAAAGGTCGGAAAGCACATTAAAATGTTCTGCATTGTTCTGTATTATACGATGTTAATAATGTAACGATTAAGATCTTTCAAAGTCATGCAATATTAAGGCCAGAATTTCACAGTTTAACATTTCAAAAGGCTGAAGAATGACAACCGACTAAAATGTTATTAGATTTAACATATCTAATGATGAGCTTGACCTTTTATAAGTGTCGATTTAATACTTGGCTTCTTCGGAAGTTCAAATAATGTGGGATGTAAAGTATTTAAATTTCCCATACACAAAAAATGTCAACAGTTATTATACATTGGCTATGATCTCGAATTTCCCACATACAAAAATGTCATCAGATAGACATTGGCAATGATCTTGACTGCTTTAACAAGTTTTTAAAAAATATAATTGTTAAAGAGGAATGATCCACCCCCAAAAAAATAAAAATAAATAAATAAATTAAAAAAAAATAATAATAATAATAACAACAACAAATAAAATAAAATAGAATAAAATATTAATAATAAATAGATAAAAAATAATTCAAAATGTTGCTTTTAAGTGATTTTTCTGTTCCATATCGGATTAATATATTCAAAATATCAGCATCAATTATTCCTTTTTATAAAGTAAAAATTGAAAGTATGAATGCTCTCAGATAAAGATAAACGCATGTGAGTAGAATTACTCAATGCACCCATTCGCGCACGCAAGGCCACGGAACCCAAACCCGACTCGGTTTCCGGGGTCGAGGTTTTTATGTTATCCTTTGTCGGCCATCAGACCTACCTACTAGTATTCCAAGCTACAATATCATCTCAAGAATTATAATGCTAACAAAGGACAATGGAAAATTAAACATCTCAGTTTGAAACACTGACTAAGTAGTTGAATTGGTGAGACATTCTAGGGCAAGCGCCGTGAGCACCCATCACAGGCGGATACCGGCGCTATACAAGAAGCCATCTTCTTCTTCTTCTTCTTCTTCACTGTTCCCCCATATGTCATATTTCGTGTTTTGTTGTTGTTGTTGTTTTGGGGAGATCTTGTTCATTCCAGTTTGAACAAAAAATATTTTGAGGTGATCTGATTCCTTTGAGCAAACGGAGAAGAAGGGGCACAAAGATACCCTTACAATGAATCATAATTCCTTCACTACAGCAAATGTGTATTACACATCACCAAGTCTAAATAGAGTTCGATTTGAGGGGTTGAAACACAAACTGTAAAAGAACAGTGAGAGAAGGAAAACATTTCGAGAGATGCCGGCAAATTGCCACCCCGGGTACCACCGCCAACAGTGCTTACTTGAGATGAGGGGTACTTTCATATAAGAACATTCACTCCTAGTCTGGTAGTTAATAATACTCACTCAGGCACTGCACTTTCTGATCATACCAGAACAACATAATCGGTGGGTACATTCGCGACTTAGATGTCGCATTTGGTTTTCGTTGAAAACATCGGCGCCATATTTGAAAGGAACAGGAAAAGACGAGAGAGGGTAATATTTGCGCATGCAACATTAATGGAATCGGCGACATTGATAGTCAACTTGGAGAAGTGTGCGAAGAGGGTGCAGTATTAAAGCTGCAGTTCTTTCGTACAGGGTTCCTTTTGCTATCGTTCAATATATATCAAGACTGTTCTTGGTTGTTGGATAATGATCGGAAGATTTCCTCATTCTTGTTATTACAACTAGTTTTAACGATTATGAACGAAAATCAAGACAGCGCAGATGTAGGAAGTCAACCACTAATGCCTTTCGCACACGGAGCGTCAGTTTGCTGACGTAATACTGCGTCAAAGAGTGCGTGGTATTTGGGGCGCCATGTTAGAGTGACATTGTACAAAAGTGAATGCAAAAATGATCAGTACAACTGCTTCGAGTTGTTTGCTTATATGAATTATTTGCGTATGAGCTTATTGCCTTCACGTGCATGACGGGCTTCATTATTTATTTTGTACATGTAAAACCCAGCTCACACGATGCGTCATTTACTGACGTTAGGACCGCATCAGTGACTTGTACGGTCTTTTGTGCGTCATTAAAGGGTAATATCATTTAGCAAGTGATTACAAAACAAACAGTGCAAACACTACTTCTATAATAACTGATGTTTGGGTAAATTGCCTCCACATGCCCGATAAGCGGAGGCACTGACGCAATGGAAAAGACGCCTCGTGTAAGCCGGGCTTAATAAAGCAATTACAATGGCGCCTCATGGGCAATGGGCATCAGAATTTGGTGAATATCCCTGCAAGCTTTTCTCTAAATTTACTATTCTATCTCTGTTGTTCATCGCTCATTAACTGTGTTTTTAGAAGTCATCCACAAAGAATAAAAACCAATGGAAAGTGGAATGTGAAAGCTTCATGGTTATAATTGCGATAATTATTGTTGTTCTCAAGAATAATGATTCAGATGATATCACTCGCTATTCCCTTCGCATCTCCCTGATTCACACTACCTGGCTACCTGTAAAGTCCATCATGTTTTTTTCCAGTCAGGTTACCAAGTCATTTTGAAATTGGGAAAATTTGTTCAATCTTGGCCTCAAAGAAACTTCCTTTAAGTTTGCCAATAAATGCATTCACCAATCGCGTTTGGGTTTTGTTATTTCGATACGCTTTGGCTGAATTTGGTAAATATGCACCCCAGCCCCACAGGGTTTTGTTGGTACCCATTTACCTTAACCATAAAAATTCATGACACAGGAAGCTTAAAGAAGGAAACGACAAGTGAGTTAAGGACATCGCACATCAACATTTATATATATTTATTAAGAAGACGCAATTAGTAAAGTGATGATTAGTGGACGAGGAAGGGCTCATCGGGAGTTGTTAATTATGGAGGACTTTTCTCTTGCGATCAGTCTTAATCATAGGCAAAATAAAGGATGGGTCGAATTCACAGTGTGAAAAACGCCCACCCCCCCCAAAAAAAAAAACACCTTAAACATTGATTCTGTTGCTTTAGAGACAGAGGTGTACATAAAACAAGCAAAGCTAGGGCACGAAGAAAGGAGAGGGGGGGGGGGCATGGTTACCATTTTTCGATATGTTTTGACGGGTCGACTGAATGACGATCATCTCTTTATCGGTACACTTTACAGAGCTCCCCATCCCCATAGGAAAAAGCGGATTACGCGGTTTGACTGAAATCTAGGGAAAATAAAGACTGCGGTAGGATAAGCACAAGCTCCAGGCACATTTGTCATTTTGGCGGAGCTTATCATTCAAGGAAAGACGATTTCATTCGAACAAAGACGATTGCTATGATGCAGGAGATGGATTACACGGACCAGTATAGTAGAAAAACCGATGCCGGTCCATCTAGGGATAGCTGGATGGATTAAATGATTGAACATGCGGATTAAGTAACATTCATGGATACGTCAAAAAATCTCAAAGGGAAGTCCCGGAGGGGGAAAAAAGGAAAAACGTATAATTTGGTTCTGTTCTCAGGGCTTTATTCTTTTCTTATTAAAGAAGCAATCATCGAAAACAACTATAGGGGATTTGGGGTTGATTTCCAGATGAGACGTCTTTAAATAACTGTTATGTACATGAACAAGGTTTTATTCCTGTCGTTGGTTGTTAGATTATCAAGAGTATATATATTTAGCCGTAGAGCAATACCAGAACTAAATTGCATAAGCAGAATAGCTTAGAAATTGAATTGTAGTGTAATGGGGCGTCATTTCGAGTGCGTTGTTACCTACGCTAATCAAGCCTATGATGGTAATTAAAAAGCGTAAAGCCCGACTCACACCGGGCGTCATTTTGAATGCATCAGGACCTGTGCTAATCGAGTCCGTCAAGGCAAGTAATCTATATACGCCAGTGAGTAAAATCATTGTATGCACTGTTCATTCTGCTAGTCATTGACGCAGTCCTAAGTATGTCTACAAATCAGATCAGGCCAATTAAGTGTTCAGGGCCCTGATTTATATTTATCAATGACAAGTTGCAATAACTGTTATAAGCTACTTAAATCCTTGCATCTGATTGGCTGAGAGCAAATTTGTCGTTAAAAATCACCAATCCTTGCATCTAATTGGCTGAGAGCAAATATGTCGTTAAAAATCACCAACAAACGCCCCCAGTTCAATATAATTTACGCCATATACAGTAAGCATTGAACAGTAGGTCCTTACAGATAATGACGGCTGCGCTCCAGTTGTTTCAAAAATGTTTTATACGCACTAATTGGTTTGCGTAGAGCGTTATGCCAGTGTCGCGTCGAAGTCGATTTTCGGACAAAGCCGGAACATTGCGATAGGTCGTTTCACCCTGGCTCTCAAGGGTTTGAATCTGTGCCTATATGGTCTGTGCCTAGGAATGGGCCTGGCTCGATCTGTTCTATGCTTTTATATAGGTGAATGGCCTTGAATGGTGCAATGGAAATAAAGCTTGGTGTGCAACGGGCCTTGTCGTTGTTATAGGAGTATTAATGTTCTAATGACATACTGGGCAAATGCTAGAAAATGAACACGTATTAATGTCATCAACTTGTCTACTGAGCTTTCATAAGATGATACAAGTCGGGTTTGTTGCACTGTCTGTGAATTATCGTAAAATGTTAGCTAGGCCATCACCATATACTCCTTCATTGCTCAAATGCTTTGGTGAAATGCCATTTAGATTTGGAATCCTCTCCATAAATACCAAGTCTTGATGTCTTTAATAAAGTCGCAGCTGATGTAGTGCACCGATTGTCTGTCTGTCCGGGTCTGCATTAAATGCCACCGAAGCATTAGTCATACCAAACTTAACTCTCTGTGCCAGTGGCGTAGACACAGGGGGCACAAGGTGGAACGTCCCTCCCACGATCAAATGGTAAAAACACCCCATGAAACAAAAAGAGAAAAGATAGAAGAAAGCTAGTGGGGAAGGCAACCTAAACACGACAAAAAATAATTGGCGTAACTTCCCAACGAAAGGGTTGTAAGCAAAATGAATTTGCAAGGGTATTCTTACTCTTATTCACAAACTCCCCAGTAAAAATGTCATGCATGAGTGGGCAAACATTAAAGGCAAAATTGTCACTTTTCAAAAGTAACAAGGGTCATTTTTATGCTGTAATTGCATGTCGCAATTAAAAATATTAATTGTGGTGTTCCACAGGGTTCTATTCTAGGCCCTTTACTTTTTATCTTGTATATAAATGACTTTCATAGATCATCAAATTTATTGACTTTTATTATGTATGCAGATGACACTAATCTATTTTTTCGCACAAAAGCCTAGAAACTATATGTAATGTGATTAATTCTGAACTGGATTCAGTTGCAAAATGGATTAAGGCTAACAGGTTATCACTAAATCTAAAAAAACAAATTACATGTTATTTAGTAATACTTTAACGAACTACCTCATCCGATTCTCATAGATAATATACAAATACAGAAGGTGACTGAAGCAAAATTTCTAGGCACTATAATAGATAATAAGCTGTCATGGAAGTATCATATTGATAATGTATGTAAATTGATATCCAGAAACATAGGTATGATTAACGAACTCAAATGATCTTTTCCGCCAAACATACTTCATCCGTTTTAGAATGCGTGATGATGTTTTCCGATTATATTTTTTTCACATGAAAGACTTGGTGCTTCGGCTATTTTTCAATCAAATTTTTAGTATTTACCTTCAATGTCTATTCCAAATACTTCAAAAGAGAGAAAGTGAAGATGAGCATCTGGATCATTTATCACCATCGGTGCTTGCCATGTGTCGGCTGCGTTAATTATTCACACAGGTTTTTAAGAGCAGACGACAGCCCCCAAACCCAATTGGGGAAACCCGGTGAATTTGTCGTCAGTCGGTTAATGTAACGGCGAGACTAATTGGAATGACAAGACTTCGCGCATGAGCGCACTGATGCAGAATATCACTAAATCTAGAAAAAACAAATTACATGTTATTTAGTAATACTTTAACGAACTACCTCATCCGATTCTCATAGATAATATACAAATACAGAAGGTGACTGAAGCAAAATTTCTAGGCACTATAATAGATAATAAGCTGTCATGGAAGTATCATATTGATAATGTATGTAAATTGATATCCAGAAACATAGGTATGATTAACGAACTCAAATGGTCTTTTCCGCCAAACATACTTCTATCACTATACTCCACACTAGTTTTACCATATCTAAATTATGGAATATTAGCCTGGGAAATGTTAGTTTTTTTATTACAGAAAAAGGCTATGTGAATTATAAGTAATGTTAATTATCGCCACCACACTGATGGTCTTTTTCACTCTAATAATGTACTAAAAATTTATATTTACCGCCTCAATCTTGCTGTACTTATGTTTCAGTATCATAATCATGAATTGCCCACTGTAATATATCAATATCAATAATATATTTACAGCAAATAATGAGATCCATCATTGCCCCACCAGACAAATCAATCTATATCACTTGCCAAGAACTCGTACAGCATTAACCCAGAATACTTTTTCATATACAGCTCCTAAATTTTGGAATTCCCTCCCTTTAAATAATTATACGAGACAGTATACGTTTGAGTACACTCAAACGTAAATTGAGAAAATCACTTATTGCTTTTTATGAACGTTGATCACTCAATGATGATTCTTGTTTACCTGTGTAGTAAAACCTATAGATTAAATGAAACCTTCCAGATCCTGCCCCTCCCCCCCCCCCCATTCCTCACCCCCTGTCACTTTGTCCTTCTTCTACTGTCTTATGTAAAGTTTACTCCTTTTCATTGTTACTATTCCCAGCTTTTAACTGTGTTCACATTATTTTTCAATGCTTTCTCTTCGATGGAAAGTGTGTTATGCCTATGATTTGTTTGTTTTCCATGGCCATGTATCTGTCTTCTTCTTTTTCCCTTTTATTGGGCATTTTATGCATGGTTGCCCAGTCTAGTTTTTATGTACTGTATTCATGATTTATCTTTTGCCAGAGACCAGCGCTTCTATGCTGGTCTCTGTTTTCATTCTCATTTTCATAAAATTTATCTAATGTAGTCTTCATTACTGTTACTCTTTTTCTTACAACTCAAACTTTAATGCACTTTATTTTGCTTGTAATGATCCAAAACGTTTCTGCACTAAGTTGTGTTGTCAATTATATTGTATATTGTTGATTGCATATTATTGTTATATACATGTACTTTGAAAAATGAAAGTGCAATGAAATAAAATCTAAATCTGAAATCTGACAGTACATTTTAGCATTTCTTGCGCGACTTTTAAAGTGTGCTCACTCAACACGATGACAACCTCTCATGTTCACACAACATGTGATGATACACTTTGGTAAAAATACCTGGAGTTATTTTTTTTCTTCAATAAGCTTATTGGATTGGGTTGATTTTGTTTAAATTGTGCTCACTCAACCATAATAATGAGAAAAAGTGTTGGGATAGGTATGAGGGGGTCAAGCGATGGATAATGATCAACAACAACAAATAAATATGCACCTGAAACCGAATTCGCTAAAATCTCGTTTCAAAGAATACCCAAAATGACCCTTGTGACTTTTGAAAAGTAACAATTTTGCATTTAATGTTTGCTCACTCATGCATGACTCAATGGATCAATCTCATTTTCTCAGCAAAGTTAGTCAATAAGTGGAGAAACACTCGTGCCAAGTTATTTTGCTCAAAACCTTTTCATTAAAAAGTTACGCCATTTTGATTAAGGGGGGGGGGGGGGACTTTATTTGTTGTGTTTATAATGAATATGATTGCACCATTTAATACACACCTTCACCCCCACACGACTGCATGCTTTATTCTTTCGCATTCAATTATTGAATTAGAACATATTGCTCATCAAAGTTTCTGGTCCCTATTTTAGATATTTTATACATGTAGACCATTATGTTATACAGTACACCAAACTCTTCCCCACGAAGCCCATGCCATTTAAATATGCATCTTTTTAAGTCAAGTAAATTTGTTATTCATTGGCCTTGTGTTTTCTCTATTACAAATTCAAAAACGGAAAATTATAAAGTCAATTTCAAGAGAGTCTGGGGGATTATTCGAGTAGCTATTACTACTTTTGACCGCATATTTGACCCAAATTGCACGTCCAGTTTTCCACAGAGACGTCAAACGGCTGTCAATAACTAAAAGGCCATTATTTTTATTCTACCCTGATTTCTAAAGCTCACACAAGGAGGTGTTATCCATTGGAGTTTACCTTTTGCTCCCATGGACTGTTCGACAAAAATATAACAGTCACACACCTGATGGACGCGTATGCATCGCTAGAGGCTGGCGGCGATTGTGGGCGTGGGGGGGGGGGGGGGGTAAGGGTGATATTACAATGTGATTGGTCGGACCCCTTCATTCACAGGTGGATCATAATAGGGGAAAATCAGCTGCGCCCCCAGTCGTTTCTATATCCTTCGAAACTTTCTACCTATATTTACCGTGCATTGTACTTTTTTTCGAATTCTTTACTCGTACGTTTTGAAATTGACAATTATGCTGGTAAAAACTGAAATGCTTTCGATGTAAAAGTGGAACACATAAAACTTCAAACTTCCCCATATTTGAAACAAAATAGTTACATTACACAGCCCCTACACGTTATCCCCCGAATGATTCTGATTGTTTAGGGTTTTTGCAAATATTTACCCCCCCCCCCCCTCCTTCTCTGCCAACTCCTCACTCTCCTACACCCTTACTCTTGCAGAACTGCGTATTCAGCTCTACTCTAAAATCAAACGGTAGATAGAGGGTTTCGCCGACAAAATTTATTTTTCAGAGTGCAGATCCCTAATTTATTTGTCTAGGAATAAATAATGGAGCAATAATAAAATAATCCATATATTTTTCATATTATGAAAGCACTCTTTTTCAAGTCGGCCGTATAAACGATCGATAATTGTCTTTTTTTGCTTGAGGTTTTCGTGGGATCTGTCCTTGATTTGAAAAGGAAGAACCATCACTTTACCAAGTTGACGGATAAATAATGGTAGGGCTCTGCAAACAACACTGATTCCACCGTCACGTATACATGTTATTCGTGTCTTTACAGGCACGTTCTCACTGCTTAAACGACCAAAGAAGATGGTCAAACATAATGATGTACCCAGGGGTCAAATGTGCCAAACGATTGCTTATGTGTAGAGTGGTTCAGTGTGGACCCAGCCAAGGGGCACTGGCATTATGGGGGAGGGAGGGGGTGGCCCAGTCTTAGTCAGTGGATGAAATATGAATTTAGTAGTCCACCGATTGGGAGTGCAGGTTCTAATATAGTTTTGCTCTTTCCTTTCTTTCTTCCCTTTCTTTATATCCTTTTTCTCCTATTATTTGTTGTTGTTGCAATTTAAAGGGGCCAGGGGCACGTGCCCTTTGCCCATTGTAGGCCTACGCCACTGTGCTGATTTGGATAGATACATACTGGGTGAACATCCCCTTCTATGCATTCACACTGTTAGAAGAGTGGTGAAAGGGGCGCGATATGTCAATACACATTGCCAATGTCTATCCACATTGAACATGTTCTATTTTACATAAAAAATCCTTAGTATACCATTTACATTATGAGGCCAGGATTATTTTTGTTTGGGGATTTTTTTTTAATTTGTTCATTTGTGTGTTTGTATTTCAATTTTGGCTGATGTGCCTCCCCCCCCCCCCCCCCCACACACACACATCTCTACACACCCCTACACATCCGTAACCGCAGCAAATGAAAAAAAGGGGGACTTTACCCCATCCGTTTTAGAATGCGTGATGATGTTTTCCGATTATTTTTTTTCACATGAAAGACTTGGTGCTTCGGGCTATTTTTCAATCAAAGTTTTAGTATTTACCTTCAATGTCTATTCCAAATACTTCAAGAGAGAGAAAGTGAAGACGAGCATCTGGATCATTTATCACCATCGGTGCTTGCCATGTGTCGGCTGCGTTAATTATTCACACAGGTTTTTAAGAGCAGACGTCAGCCCCCAAACCCAATTGGGGAAACCCGGTGAATTTGTCGTCAGTCGGTTTATGTTACCGCGAGACTAATTGGAATGACAAGACTTCGCGCATGAGCGCACTAATGCAGAATATCTTCTCCATCAGTTTTGTATATACAGTATATTTTTTTAAAGTTCCACTTTGACGTTTTGCGTCATACGTTGCGTTCTGTATTCTTTGTGATAGTACAAATATATGCATTAGTGAGGGGGCACAGGTCTTAACACTCGAAAAATTCAATGAGAATTTACTAGCCCACTGATTAGGAGGAGGGTGCGAGAAGGTGTCCTAACATCTTTTCTCGTCCTTTTCCCTTCTCCCTTTCCTTTAATCGGTTTCCCTCTTTTTCTATTTTTTTTCTTTTTTGCCATGCGATGGAGGGGGGGGGGGGGGGGCACGGAGTTCCAGTTCTGCAAGTTAGGTGTAAAATGCAAATAATGTACGAATCATACCAATGTGAGAGATCGCTTGTCGAATTACGCCTTCATTTGTGTTCGACGTTAAGAATCATATTAGCGTAACGACTCCACCTCAGAGACATTTTATATAATTTATAACGACCCAATAAATTATGTATTGAGAAGCAGAGCATTGCCATGACTCTGACGAGCTAATCTGGTATCATTATCATCTGCGTTTGTCTCGTAGATGCTCCGACATTTGATGTACACTGTAAAAGAAAAAAAAATTAGATGAAAATTACCCAACATGTTATGTCCGACCAACATTGTGCATTTGTATGCCCAAACTTATGTAGCATGCTGTCCAACTGGAATCAAGATAAAGAATAATTACTTAAACTAAGCAAAATATTACCTATAAATTTGGGTGAAAAAATGAAACGAAACCAATTTATTGATATCATTTCGAATACATCTTCAAAATTTCCCTGGGTTGATAACTCGTATGCAGCATAGTTTAATAATTAAACTTGCGAACACTGATGTTGGCAAGTTTAAAATTCATGACACTGTCTTTTACCAAAAAAATCTTAAAGTAGGTTATAATCTACTTCTTACAAAAAATATCTTACAAAAATATGTGGGATATATCCCAGATATTTTTGTAAGATAGTCGCATAATATCATTCGCAAAGATTAGGGCCCTCTATTATAAAGAGTTGCGATTGATCTGAATCAACTGCAAGTCCTCCAATCAAATTCAAATTTACAGTCTCATATCTCCTATGTACAGAGTTGTGATTGATATCAATCGCAAATCATTAATTTGCAATTAATCGCAACTCTTTATAAGACGGGGGCCTGGACACTTAAATATACCATGACGTCATGACTCAAGAGGACAAGGTTTAAAACATCAATGTTGTTTTAGAGGAGTAACGTTTACGACTTCGTATTCTAAGTATTTTAATATTTTGGAAATACGAACTGGTAGCATAACAGACTATAAAGATGAAGTAAAGGCACAAGTTTGTCACAACTGAGTAATACCATTGCAATCATATTATTATCCGTATTTTACTTATCATAATGGTTATAATTGATATCGGTTATGCGTCGGTCTTCTTAACATTGTAAGTTACAGTAACTTTCCATTTCACTTTGCAGGATTAAGTAAGAACAAAATCAAAGAAAGGTTCCAACCTAAGGGCGACCAAATGTAAACAATCTGCATTGATTTTTTGTTAATGTCCGGAAGTTAGCCATCTGGCAATAATCGAAAGAAAATAGTATGATCGATCATAATGAGATACCCTGCATGCATTTGGGAAATGCATGCTCGTCTTTCTTAATCAATGGGGAGCAATGGCTATATCCCTGTAATGTGTAGCAATAATGGAAACCTCATGTCATATTCATCGCAAAAGGTATTTGTCTCGAAAATAAATGATACCATTGCAATATGCAATATTTCCTTCCGCCCAGGCGCATACTTGGTTTCGACAGACGACCAAAATGGAATATAAGGGGGGGGGGGGGGAGGCGGGAAACTCCTCTTAGTGCAATTTTAAGTCGCTGGAGATTATCCCTACCGTTACTCTCCAAGCTAGTCCTCAATTTCGAACGCTGGAAAAATGTAGGAATTGAAACTGTCAGAACATGACCGAGTGGTGCTTAACCTTCCCTTGTACTGTTGCTAGATAATTATGGCATAAGTTTCTTGTTCATTTTCTGGTGACTTCTTGTCATGAGTGTATCGATATTAGGGTATTGACTCGTTGGCGCTGGAGAAAGGTAATTTCCGTTGCCTGAGGAGAAGTATTTTTCATTGAAATGCCTTTCACGCTGATTTTGGAATATGTCCTCATCACGCATGTGCGGATGGAGAAGAGAGAGAGAGAGAGTTATTACTTGTTGAGTTGAAGCAAGAAAAGTCTCGAAGACAGGTTGAGTGGGGAAGAGAAAAGAAAGATAGAGAGTTATCAAGAAAGACTAACATGACTAAGGGATTGCGGAGAGATAGACAATGAGAGAGAGAGGGACGGATGAAGATGGAGATTCGGAAGCCAAAGCGGAAAGTACAGTACGAAAATAAGGGGGAATAGGGCAGAATAAGTACTATATGCCTGGCATCGAACCTATACGACCTGCGCATCTCCAGTCGATATTCAAACCACTCGACTACGCCATCAAAAATTTCAGTATTTTGTAACAGTATTACCATCGATGTAAATGCAATGTCCTTTCGAACTGTCGAAGGATAAAGCTCTTGACCTCCTACAACAACCTTGTTGAAAGGGTTACAGTCTGTGGCTTGATATCTCCCACAAAATACATAGTGCAGGAAATAGTGATAATGATGATGTTAGGGTCGTATCTACCAGGGTACTCTCATCGGTATCAGCACGGCTCTCATTGAATCCCCTGAGATTATTACCAGCACAGCATTGCCAGGTACCAATCTAAATACATCTGGGTCGAGAGAGACAAATCTTGATAAATCATCTTGTCCAAGGAGGATGCCAGCACCGAGCAAGGATTGAACCAAGGACCACTCGTATGAGAGTCAAAAGCCGTTATTACTATACCACAGTGCTCCCACGCAAGTGTCGAAGGACAAGGCTGAGTGGCTCAATATCTTGACCTCATACAACAACCTTGTCAAAGAGTAAGAGTCTACGAATAACAACTTGACACCCGGGATAGATGGTTCCCCCTACAATAAAGGGTGCAGGAAATAATGATAATGGCCGGTAGCCATAAAAAGTACTTACATTAGTGCAGGTTAAGAGCTTAGAATTACTCCGTCGATGTTTATATAGAAAGCCAATCGTCACTAACCGGTATCGTTATCGGACAGATGTGACCAGCTCTTTGGTTTAACCAGGTTCTACTTAGTCCATATTTATGATTACGAGCCATAAAATTACACTTATGATTCAAATCACTTCTATCGCGACAATGATCTAGTGAAATATTTAGAGGTGCAGAGGGATAGATACCGAAATGAATCTCATGAACATATCAATTTGATTCTCTCAAGTGGTATGAACAGATGGCACTTAAGACTTGTTTTACGAGCCCGTAAGGAATGGATATTCAGTGGAAGACTTTTCATGGAGCTGACGCTATATAAGCTTTAAGCCGATACCAGGGCCGTGTAGCTTTAGATTGACCGTACGATCAATCCCATTGACTACTATGTACAATCAATCATAAAAACAATCGTAAGATCAATTTCAAGCTTTATGTTACAGGGCTCAGAGCGGTTTTCTGCAATAATCTGCTCGCAGAGGAGCGGAGACTTCTTTCTAGCTAAACAGTATTCGGATTTTTTTTTAAATGTATGTGAAGCGTGAAATTTTGAATCAATGTGAAAACACAAATAATAAACCATGGTGTGGGTAAACTCGACATACGAAAGAAATTATATATATATTTGGTTTCTAAAGCTAGCCCAGCTCGCACGATGCGTCATTGATGACGGAAGGATCGCGTTAGTGACTGGTACGCTCTTTTTGCTCGTCATGAAAGACGGATATCGCTTAAAATGTGAAGGCGAAAGGAGCAGTACAAGTATTATTTTTAAAAACTATACATATAATAAAAATGAGTTAATCCTTACAGTCTTAATAGCGCAGGTAATGAGCCGCCGTACCCAAAGCGTTATTTGCTGACATAGGACTGCGTCAGCGTCTGGTGCGGTATTGACGCGCAACTTGATAATAACATCGTACACAGTGTGAATGCAAAATGAACAATGCAATCATTGTGCTAACTTATTGGCGCATGCGCTAATTGCCTTCGTAGAGTCGACAAGCGTAGGTCATAACGCAATTAAAATGGCGCCTCGCGTACAACAGGCGTACAGCAAATCAAACCATCTTGCATTTCGTGAAACCTATGATGACCTCTCGAGATCGGATGTTGTTTTTGATGCGCTAATGACCGTTTCATTCAAACCACGTAGGACATCTTTCTGGAGCATGCACGTATCAAGTTGATTTAAGATGAAGGCAGAACAACCCGCGAGGGGAATTTCAACTAGATGCACTTTGCCTTTTTAATGACACTTTGTTCTTTAACAAAAAAAAAACCCACAAAGCGTGCAGTGTTTTAAAGGTTGTCTTTCATGATTTAAAAAGTTTAGATTTTTGTCTTGAAAAGTTTCTGTATAGTGAAAGCAACGTAATGCTTTTATACACACATTGGCCTGATGGTTTCTCATTCATAAATATGACTTGAAAATGAGCGAGGAAGGGACACTGGCAGGGGCCTCTGTCTTGTACACTTATGAAGTGAATATGATTGTGTATGAAGTGAAATGATATTTAACCTTTTCATGTAACGATGGAATTTTCCCAGAAATGGGGGGAAACTTTATTAACTTTTATCGGTTATCCTATAATTTGCTTGAGATTGGTTTGAGTGTATATGGCATGATAAAGGATGACACCCTTTCAATCACACTGTTGCATGTTTCAACTTTACTTGCACTAATTGTCGTTAACTTCACTTGCACTTTACACTGATACACGGCTGCTTCTTTCTAACTTGGAAATTGGTCAAAAATACCTACACGCCTTAGATTCCAACCAACATGACTAAAATGCTGACCTCCTTAAAGAGCTACATGATGAGATCTTCAACCCACGGTTCTACTAAAAGTATTCACACTCAACACCTCAAGTGGCGGCAATGTACTTCTCTTCATGAAGACCATAGGTCCACAAGAAGCTTCTTTCATATTTTCAGTATGAGACTTCGTGTTTGATGATGATGATAACGATGATGACGACGACGAAAATATTGATTTATTGAAACCTGACTGCTAAGAAAGTAAGTGTGCTTGTAGATGAGCAACCGGTGGACCCTATACGGCTATATATATATATATATATATATATATATATATATATATATATATATATATATTTGACTAACGGGTACATTAGGTCGACAGTTGACAATACAGTTTATTTCGTCATAATAGAGACCCCTACATTAGGTCGACAGTTGGTACATTAAGTCGACAGTTGGACAAAGAAAAAGAACAAAAACTTTCCTCCTAATGTACCCGATAGGTGTTTCTATATATATATATATATATATATATATATATAAAGTCCTATCTGAGCGACTTGATAAAAACAATTAATTCCTTACCAACTGACACCTGTGTATAGACTTGATTTCGGACCCGAATCGTTTCTTGACAACAGAAAGGACAATATCAAAGTCATGTTTTGAGCACAGTAGACTTTATGGGATGTTATCATATCATGTAATAACTACAAACTGATCGCGCAAGGATAATCTAATCAGAAAAGGAATCGTATGGACACATTTTGAAGACAATTGTCTATCTTGGCCTGTCACTCATAAAAAGTAATTCAATATGGCGCCTCCGCTGGGCATGTTCCGGATACCAAAGCAAGGCAAACAATGGATTATAATTTGACCAAGATGAGAGCTAAAGACAGAACGTACGTCA
Organism: Heliocidaris erythrogramma; assembly: GCA_025617745.1. Lineage (NCBI taxonomy): Eukaryota > Metazoa > Echinodermata > Echinoidea > Camarodonta > Echinometridae > Heliocidaris > Heliocidaris erythrogramma. The sequence continues at coordinate 11,655,879 of CM046861.1, forward strand.
GAGGTCCTACCATTATGACCATTACAAGTTTCAACTTACTAGAAGATGTCATGGCATTGTACCGACTTTTACATAATTTTGACAACACGTTGAAAATGTTCATTTAATACTCAGCGGATACCTTTTTTTTAAAGGGTTAGGAACGAAAAATTATGGACATGATAGATGCTATTTCTGCCTTGATACTCTGAAAACTGTGCAAATTAATCATTTTCTGAATAGTTAAAGATCAAACAAGAAGATATGTGAACCAAAAAAAAAAAATGTCCGTTTGAAATGTACCTAAGATCAATAATCAATGTAAAACTGAAAGCCTAAATTCTTGTTGTAAATCTGTGATCTGTGGCGGAACCAATACAGGATGGTAATAGTTTCAAGCAAGTAGAACAACAAAATATCTTAAAATGCAGAAACGTTGCCACTAATGCTATTCACTGAATTGTTTTATTGAATTCTGTCTTTTAACATAATGTAGGCCTGAATAATTCATGGGTAAGCTAGTGCCTTTAAGCATTCACAAACTTATCATATTACATCTGTGGCATTCTGGGATTAATAACGATTAAGTATCCAGCTTCAAATCATTATTGACCCCAAAAAAGACAAAAGTTTTCCATTTGCCATTTGCCAAAATCCTTGTTTTAAAGCTATCATTAAAGCGACATTGCTGAAATAATCATTGAATCAATTAAAAACAACAGATTTTTATGTCCAAATTTATAATAGGCCTAAATTCTTGTTGTAAATCTTTTATTAAACCGAAATGGCTGAAACGATTTTAGAAAACAAGTCTCAGAAAAGGCTTAAAGACTTGCATATACAAATGTATCCATAGATCAGAGTTTTCTCCCTTAATAATGCATAAAATAATCAGTTGCAATAAAGACAATACACAGTCGTCCTTCGCTACAATCCAATTTCAATGCCCGATAACTGGGCAGACGATTGACCGGACACGAGCGTCCGATCGCCACATCCGATAACACTTGACAGGGTTGGCGCCAAACCGCGCACGACAGAAGATGGCTGACAACGGCGCCTTTTAATACATTTAATCACTACCCCCTTGTGATTTCACACGCTCGCTAATGCTGTCGACTAATTTTTGATGTTTGAGAAATGAGAAATATGATATGATTTCTTGATATGATAGACAATACAGCAGACAAACGTAGCCTTTGATTATTCGAATCGTTACTTTACAGTCATACTTCTTCATGCGTCATCAGGGACGTGAAGATTTTTTATAGATTGAATTAAGAAGCCGCTATGCAGAGAAGAGATCACGGCGAACTTATGAACTCTCTTTCGGGACCGAGTTTTGATCCTTTAATCTTCTCCTTCATCTCCATCTCCGTTTTAGCAATATGATTTGGTTGTTATTATTATTGATATTATTATTTTCAATATTATTATTATATGGCTTGTACCCATTTTCCCTAACCTCCCGTTTGAGGGTCCATGCAGATATTTCTGCATTTTAATACACGGCACGCGCGGATGTTCTTCCGCCTCCCATGGCGTTTCATGATACTATTTATCATTTGAACTACTCCTTATGAATTATTTCTTTCAAAGCAATTTGTACTTTTTCCATGACTGAATCAGTGCGCTTAACTTCTTTCTTCGAGAAAACAAACTATTCCAGGAGCTGTCACAATGATCCAAAACATCACACCATCAAACGACAAAAATGGAGTCGAAGATATTCGTTACCGTATATACTTAGTTCGCTGGGGGATAGAACGCAAATATTATCCCCTGGCTTGGAAGGTTCATAATCGTCAACTTTGATTTCTTCCTCTCTGATTGATCAAAGCGAGGAAGCACGTTTAGACTTCCAACACTGCTTTGAATCTTTTTTATGAATGCGATGCAAGACGTCTAGTCACGACGCAAGCGCAGACCCCGACACACATAATTATGATTTCAAAACACTGTTGGCCTACATGGTATGATGAACGGTACAAGTGCAGTGGGAACAATGCTTTAAAAAGAAGAAAACTTGACCTTTAGAGTATCATCTTCGGTTAAATCCGCCAATCCGTTAAAACTGGTTTTATTGGCTTCTAGTTGGAGATGAAAAGAAAAAAAACCCGCCCCCTCCGAGCCCCAAACAGTGAATCTACATTGAAAAAAAAAGGAGAAAGATTATGGTAGAGTCAGAATAATGCGCACAAATGCACTCATCCATTTACCTATTTCATGATGCTTGCAATGGTTTATTATGTAGTCGTAGGATGATAATGTCAGCGATTCTGCCATTTCCCCAAGTTATAATTGTCCCTTCCTTGAGATATGGTAACCCCCCCCCCCCCCCCCCCACCGTCTCATTTAGCATTTATATACTCTCCCCACCTACTCTTTCACTTTCTCTTCTATTCTCTCTTTCTCTCTCTCTCTCTCTCTCTCTGTCCAAATAATTTATCTCCTCTTTGTAAACTCTTATTCCTTCATCATGATCTCCCGTGTCACAAGCCAAATATTAATATTCAAAGCATTTGCATATAACAATTCATATTAATTTCATAAATATTTTTTCCTCCTGTTTCTGGACCCCGTTTCAAAAGAAGTAACTTGTTCTCAATAGCAATTGCAACAGATCTATGACAAATTCGCTTTCAGCCAATCAAATGCTATGATTTCAGTCGCATATAGAACATTCAATGTGACTTGTTATTGATTTTTGTGAAAAAAGTCCCTGGGGAGCATTTCATCAAGCGTTTTGTCAGTGATTTTTACCAACAACTGCTATAAGCTACTGAAATCCTTGCATCTGATTGGCTGAGAGCAAATTTGTCAGTAAAAATCACTGACAAAACGCTTGATGAAACGCTCCCTGGTCTCGGCACCCCAGACAATGACTCTAACAGTACCCTTATATATATTGTTTCCTTGTTTTAACATGACGTCATGTCTAAAAAGTAACCATCATTGCCACTGTACCGTGTGGGCCAAACAATCATAAGAATTCTTGAAAGCTAGTGTGAGATTATTTGGTTGAAGTTAAATGTGAATATTTGCAACAAATGCAGGGAAATTAGTATGCATTACGATGATAGCATTTAAATAAAATAAATCAAGTGATTTAGTGTTTTCCCTTAGGCAAAACCCATCTAAAAGCTTTTAGGGGATCATTTAAATCTTCTGCATGCAATACATGTAAAATTCATGCCGTGTTCAGCTTATGATCTGTCAGTAAATTCAGACCGGTCTTTCAGCATTTGAAATGCAAATTTATTTTTCCATTATAATAATCAAGGCAAAAAGGATTTTGTTCGCATTAAAAAAAATCCTTTTTGTCCTTTCATGATCTGTTGGGGTTTTTTTGGCAAGAAAAATGTTTTTCTTCTTTTTTTTATAAATGAGCTTGATGTAAATCCGAATATTCTACCAGGTCAGTGCATTGTAGTTTTGAATTTAACACACTCTCTTTATTTTAAAATAATTGTTGCACTTTTCGTCCATAGCCAAACCTGCCTACAAGTTGCCGGTCGATTATATCATGAAAAGTCAGTTTCCAGTTCCCATATTCGGAGGGTAGTTCTTAAACAATATTCTTCTATACACCGTTTTAGTCATACAACACATAACCTTTGACAGCAAATGGAACACAATACATTTAAAGATCCATTGCGTATAACCAGGATTTCAGTGCATCCTAACCTTCCTTACTCTAATTGACGTTGTAATCTCTGCCGAATGACCTCCCTGAATCCCTGGTAAGCCTTTTCCAAGAAAAGATACGGTCAAATTGAAATATTTATTAAAGGATATCCTGAAGAATTGCAATGAAATTAAAGAGGTTAAACTGAATACTGGGAATAATCAATATCTTCATTAGATTAATAACAAAATTTGAATGAGGTTGCGTTGCAGTGAAGTGGTATAATGGTTCATTCACTTGACTTGCAATCAAAAGTTTGAGGGTTCGAATCCCTGCCCAGCGATAACATTCTTTAGCATGCATATGCCACCCATCCCCCACAGGTGAAATGGGTACCTGGTACGTGTGGTATGCTGGAGCGCTACATATTGTGCCGCTCTTCTATAACCGGTGTAATAAAACACTGTAAAAGCGCTTTAAACAGTTATTTGCATCTGGAAGAGCACCTACATGTATATTAAGATGAGTCATTTGTTATAACAAAATTTATCACTATTATCATTTGTGAAAAACACATAATTGAGGGTTCTCGTGGGAATGTGACACCGTTCGGTTATTTACCCGATATAACAAGTGTTATTAATCACCGAATACACTTTTACGACCAACAGGTCCTACATATTAATATATGCGCACCCTGAATCATCTCCATACGAAGGAAAAGTCATCAACATAAACTCCGCATCCCAAAGATGACTGACACTTTCCGAGACTCTAGCAACAAGGTCCAATGGGACATGCATCAAGAAGCTTCAAGAAAGCACTTGGGTTTGTGCGAACTACTATAGCATGGCGCTTATTGCCGCAATGCACATGGAACATGTCAAGAAGTATGTAGATACTCTGGAGAGTGTGGATAACTTGTGTTTGATTGACAGATACACTCGATATACCATAGTTCGTAGATCAGTGCCCCTCAGGTTGTGGTGTTACCGTCACCAGAGTGCCCTGCAGCCTTCTATACAAGCACATACATGAATACACGAGCAGAATGAAAGACATTAAAGGGAGTGCATCACTTTTGCGAGGTTTTTCAAACATCGTAGAATATTAGGCACTGAAAACAGAGAAAAGCTCAGTACATAACATCATTTTCATAAATTTTCATTTTCTTAGTTTTTGACGAAGGAATAGATTTATTTCGTACAGGTTAAGGCTCATAGGGTCCGTTTTGTATTTTTTATGACAAATTAATCAAAAAACAACAGAAAACCTTTGAGACCAATTCTTGATATAATGTGAGTCGACTTTGAATGATATTCATATAAACATTATAAAAGGATTCAATATCTCTCATGATTTGATGTAATCTCTATTTTTGTCTCCATTTTTTTCTCTCTCTCTTTGTATGTCTTTCTCTATCTCTGCCTCTCTCTCTCTCTCTCCCTGTCTCTGTCTCTCGCTTACTCTCGCGATGTCTGTGTCTCTCAACGACCATTCCTTCGTCCCGTTCCCCCTCTCTCTCCCTGTCTCCCCCCCCCCCCCCCCCCTCACTCTTTGCCACAGGCGTTTGGGACCTATTTCGTCAGGGGCTGATGTCTCAACTTTCCAGTTTCTAAATTTTGCGAGAGAAATGTAACTTTGTCATCGAAATATGGAAAGTAACATAAAGACAATACAAATGGACTATCTCACAACCCAAACATGCCAAAGATGTGATGCTAGCTGCCCAAGTATGAGGTATATATATATATATACTGAACTACAAAAGAAACGTCGCACATGTATGCGTTTGAAACTGTTTTATTTACAATGACACATATTCTTTATTCAAGAGTGAAAACTGAGAAAATGTTTTGCTTGGTTTTGATTAACAAGTACAGATGTGCAATAACGACTCTCGTCGTTGATAGCGCCAGTTCTGACGTTGTTGGGCCCACAGGAGACGTTCCCGACGATGTCGAACGGTGAGGATAGGGCCCCGAGCAGGACGCCGACAAGACAAGTTGAAGCTTCTCAGCCGACGACGAACAGTTGCTGCAGAAATTGGTCTGTTGTGTGTGCCAATAGTCTGTAGAGCCGATTCTGTTGCTCTGCGGAAGCGATCCTGCAAGTGGTCCCGGTGAAGATGGCGATCTTGACGTGCTGTTGTCACCCTGGGACGACCACTGCGCTGACGATCGTTGGTGCTGTTGGTTGCATTGTATCGCTCCCGCAGTCTCTCTACTGTCCGAACGCTGCATTGAAGTCGTTGGCAATGACTATAGGACGTTGGCCAGCATGAAGACGTCCGATGGCTTGTTCCTTCTGGTTTCGAGTCAGACGTGGCATGGTGACAGCGCTCAGGAAACGAATGACAGGATGAAGGTTTTGGGTCCCTTTTAAACCCACTGGATAGAGGATGTGCATGTGCATCATGCTTTTCAAAAAGCTGCACTCGAGTGCACTACCATGTTCACGGAAAGGATATGAGTTTTAATCCTACACAGAAATCACATTTTGTTATGATGATGTGTTATGGACGGTCAGTGCCATATCTGTGATGTTAAAAAAGCATAAAATGTGATTTTACGTATCAAATTCCAATATCATCTGTAAAAGATATCAATTTGAAAAGTGCGACGTTTCTTTTGTAGTTCAGTATATATATCAACTGCCTGTATTTTGTAATCTTACATTTTTCGTGGGAGGGGGTCTGGAACCCCCTCAGCACCCACCTCGTACGTTTATTATGTTCTTTCATATATGTCTCTATGCACTCTTTTAATGTTTATTCAGGCGTTCACATTCGTGCTGTTGTCGGTCTACTGACAGCCTGTGGAGTTACCCAACCTACATTCAGCTATCCGAGGCTTTCATGAAGCTCTCTCGGGGCAGATTGCCTTCTTCTCCCCGCACTGCTGACCCGAATATTAAATCACTGACAGAGACTCAAAATGCTTAAATAGCATTCAAGAATACTCTGTTCGAAACGTGCTTTTTCTTCTGTATATTTCTCGATTCAAAGTCAAAGTGTTGCCTCTTCCTTGCATAGTAGCGCAAGAATAGAATGCGCTTAAACTAACAAAATAGCATAAATCGTTTCGATATCCTTACGGAAAATATCGAAAGTATGGCGGATTTTCTTTTTAAAGTTTTGCTTTCGATAGCTGCCAATCTATTAGCGTTTCTACCGATTGTATGATAATGTAAACATGTACTCGTAGATGGAATCACGTGCAAATTGTTGAAGTGTTGAAGGTGATTCCTTCTTTATTTGAAAGAAGGACTTGATTTATGCAACATGGCACAATATGGTATAAGGCCCTGTTACAACCGTTAATTTCTCAATGACGCATAATATCACAACAACACGTAATATTTTTGGCTAAATAAACTAACTGCTGGCACTGAAATTAATGGGACTGGTAAATTTAGAGTAAAATTATCAAGCTACATCAATTTTGAGTTTAAAAAACATTATATACATACATGAAATAATCCCCGACATAATCCTGCGGCGACAAGTGTGTCGGGAGTGCTAACAATTATGTGGTATGTAATGCTAAACAGGTATTTAACATGTTTTAAACTTAAAGTCTATGTAGCTGAACGAATCTACTTTAGATTCATCCACCCCATCAACATCAGTGCAAGAAATTAGTTTATTCAGCCGATATGGTACTCCATTATACGTGTCGTCGTGACAATATGCGTCATTGAGACATTGGTTGTATACAGGCCCTGAAAGTAATGCTTTACATCTTGTACAATACCTAAAAACTGAACAGTTGAAAACCTTTTCGAGCTATTTTCAGCATCAATTCAGAGACTGAGATACTTTGAGCCCTTTTGGTATTACCTAAGCAAATCCCAAGAGAGGGGGTAATAGACTTTGGCATAATGAGGACATTGTGGGAATGTTTTATGTTGATTCTGCTGTACAGGTCAAAATTTATACCTGCGTTTATGTACGAACGTTTGAGCTTTGCATGTGAATTGAATACTAGTAAAGCAGAGAAAGAAAAGCCATTACAATGTAACACAAAACTGCAGATCATTTATAGCTAATATGTATAGGAAGTGAATCATTTATTAATGTGTGATGTAAATTTCTTCAAAGCACTTTCATTCAAGTTGGAAAAATCATATTAGAGTGTAAATCTCATTGTTCAACGTTTTGTAAAAATTTGTATGAAGATTTGCCAGGTTCAATTTTTACACAACTTCATGGGAAAGCGTAAAGGAATTCTATTTCACAATGTAAAGAAAACAAAATCTGCTTAAGATGAAATTTAACAGTCCATAGAATCTGCTTTTTTAAAATAACTTTTATTACAAAATATTTAGAGACCGCTGCAATATCAAAGCTAACACTTTTCTTTAATCTTAGTTAACACTTTTAAACATATATCATGAAGAATGAAGGCAACAAAATAAATTATTGCATTTCCCTGCTTGATTGACAAGGAAAGCATTTAACACACTGAAATATACCAAGGAGGCACTGGGCAAGCTTGCCTACTTACCTCTTTGAATATACGAAATGACACTTTTTATACGCGTGGTTGTGTTTTAATGTTCTTCATCATTACTTTTTTGAGGGGGCGCGCCCGGGCGAGGCCAACGAAAAGTAAGGAAAGCGAAATATTGTCCCCTCGTCCACTTACCACCCTCGTTTCCATAAGTTGAGTAAAAATAAATTTCGAATGGCATGCTGATAGAATATCTTTTTGCTCACGGCTGTGATAGCGATATGCTTTGATAGCGAAGCGATTGAACCACTCAACCCGAATACATATATCATAAAGAAGTACAAAAATTAGTTTAAATGTCGAGAAAATATAAATGGAGCGTGGAAATTGACTAAGGTGATTAAAGGTGAAAGTTCATTTTCTTCTGGGTGCTTACGAGACAGGTATTTTTAATTGAATAATAAGCAAAATGGCCTTCAGGGGGTTACACGCTATTTAATGTACATGTTAAGGAAAAATATGACTTTAATTTTCATCTGAAGGTGCAAATGATGTAAAATCATGCAGTAGCGCATCTACGTATATAGGAGTGCAATTTTGCACACCGGCTACGAGGTGCAACTTTTGGCACCGTAATGTGGCTGGATGTAACATTGCACCCTTAAGTGCTGCTGGTGTTGCATCAGTTTTCACCTTTAAGGGTATAAAGTCGCAAGGACCTGGGAGCGTTTTGTTTTCCACTTTGGGATGCTGATGTAGAAAGTTATCTGATGATTGAAATACACCAACACAACACAAAACAAAACAAAACAAAAACACACAAAGAAGAGAAAAAAATAATCATCAGTACTTTTCCATTATTGTTGTGGATTTTTTTTCCCACAGTGCTTCCTGAACACTATATTGTTTACGATTCGAAATAAATTCGCTTAATTTTTAAATTTATTTTTTGTCCGGTTTTAAATTAAATTTATGTACTTGCTTTGATTTCTGAATAGCTCCCTCTGCGACAAAAGCAAGAATTTCCTTTCTTACACAGGAGTTATAGAACTTGTAACCTTGAAAATTCACAGGCAGTATCTACAGGATGTCTACTAAACCTGTGCAAAGTTTCTCGGAATTTTGTGGTAATCTGCAAAAGGGGTGAAGCAACTTTAAGACTCGTATGATCATGTTGATTAACAGTGATTAACAGACGTAATAATGCCCAATGTTACTGCCCTAGTGTCGATTCTCGCTATCTCTCTTCTCAATCTCTCTTATCTCGTCCTAGAACTACTTTTTACAAACAATTTGGTCAAGGTTCTTTCAGTTATGCTGCTACTTTTCTTTGGAATAATCTTCCCATTGATATTCGTAATGCTTGTAGTTCTGTGAATAATTTTAAAACAATGTTGAAGACCCATCTTTTCAAGTCTTGTTCTATATAGCTTTTAACTTCTTCCTCTGCTGACGTTGGATTTAATCATTACTTAATATCATTCTTTATATTAACTTAGGTTTTCCTTTCAGATTAATTTTCTCTCTAAAGCGCTTAGAGGCCGTAGCAATTTGCGCTATATAAAACAATTATTATTATTTATATTGCTATTATTATTATGATGAAGGTGCTTATGTGCTTATCCTTTGACAAAATGTTTTAACCACATTTGCCCACCTCGTCCACCTGGGACGAGAGGGGCATATGTGGGTAAAACATGGCAATAATGAAATTAATTATACAATATCATTATTACAAAGAACATCATGAAAGCATTTCCCATCACACTATTAATTACTACGGAAATTAAAAGCAAGGGCGTTTTCAGGATTGGGGACCAGGCTTAGTAGGCTATAAAGCATATTAAACTGCATATAGGACACAACTGATGACGTAATCATTGTGACCCCCCCCCCCCCCCCCCCCCCGCTCCCCCGAATTGAATTCCTTGGCACATCTGGACATTTTACTCAGGCTTAGATCGTTGTTGAGATGAGTTTTCATTTGATACTACTCTTCCGCTTTTCACCAAAAATAACTTGTTTCATTTAACTCCTTATTTTGAATCCACCTGTAGCGTATAGGGTGTCAAATGCCTTTATCATTCCAGTCAAGCCCGAGCTCAAATCGTGGCGTCAATCAATTCACGGACGTGTTAATTCCTCTCTTGCCAGTCTTGAAACTTGAGTGCTCACTCGGAATTGTATACCCCTTTTGGTAGGATCACCCTTCATAACTCCCGAAAATAATAACGCATGAGCGTGTCTGCATGCGTGTGCATTAAAATCCCTCCTTTATTTCCAGACCCGTGAACAATTCTCACACCCTCAAAAACGAGTACAACCCCTTGAGGAGGAGGATTTCTAACGACGAGGGATTTTTTCGTCATCATCCAGGTCGTCGTCGGGGTCAGGTTTCAGGTCAGTTTTCTGTTCGGGATGAGAAACTCGACGCCAAGTTTGTACACGTGGTCACAGCGTTTATGCATGAATCGTGTAGCGGTAAGCACGTCGTAAGCTCGGATTGCGCGAAGCCCATAATATAGCGAGTATTTCACACGTTCATAAAGTATCGCGTTTGCCCGTCCCGTTGATAATAACTGTCATTCTTGATTGTAATGTATTTTGGTATAAAAGCATGTATTATTCGTTTTTCTGTTCCTAAGAAACAATTTTTCATACCTCCATCAGATATTAGCACAAGACTTTACACTCTTAGAAATATTGGGCAAAATTTTACCCAACATGAGGGTCCTTATGAGTCCGACCAACTTTTGGGTAAACTTTACCAATTTCATTGTTATTTTTGACCAATGTTGGGTAAATGCATGTAAAAGTTGAGCAAGATTTAACCAACCTATGCCCAATCTTCATTTACCCAGTGGCATTTACCCAACATTTCTAAGAGTGTACCTATAACGGTATTATACTCTAAAAACTAAAGCGCCGACGAGTGACCATGTTTTCCAAAATGGCAGATTAACTCTTTTAACCTGCTGGATCCAGCATGTTAAAAGTGTTAATCTACCATTTTAAAAGGGCCGAGAAGTGACCACTTTTCAAAAATTAGTTTTAAAAAGTGGTCACTTCTCGGCCCTTTAAAAGATGATTTAACACTTTTTAGTCATGTTAGTGTGCGGCAACACATACAAAAATGTTAAAAGGATTTTTTTTGGGTAAAAACTTAAGTGTTAACACTAAGCTTGTAGTAAAAATGTGCACATGTTACTATCAAGGTATCATAATTGGGTCTTTGATTCAGCTTCTAAGAGAAATTATCAATGAACTAAACGGATGTAATACCCTGAATGATTTTTATTCGTCTTTCTTTCAAGACTTGCTTATAAGGGAAGAGCAGTGTTTCCCCAATTACCATTCTTGTAAAATAATATTGAGAATAACTGAATCTCGAGTGATACCATCTTATAATCTCTCTATTTAAAAGAGAACAAAAACGCCACAATAAATCATAATTATGCCATCGCGCCTAGCGACCGAGTTCTTGCAATAAGGTAATTATTAGGTAACTTTTACGTTCTGAGCATTAAAAGATTATAGCGGTAAATCAGTAAAATGTCCACTTCACATTTGTTTTTGTTTCCATTTTATTTCTTCAAAGTTTCCTGTGGAAACGGCCCCATTGCCAAGATCTACGGGTTCGTCTCTTTATAGAATGAAGAATATCACATTCTTTAAGGATTCCTTATCAAGTCATGTCATTCGCACATTATATCAGACATAAAACCAGTTTGTACTGCCAATTTTTTTTTATCAAGTACTATCAAATATTGAAATAGTCGCTGTAATATCCTACGTATCTTGCTAGATGGGTTGAAAGAAAAGACCAAAGGACAAATCTTTAATTTGACGGTCGAGATTCAGTCAGACACCTAGAGGCACTGATTAAATGGTAAGAAAGCGGACAAATCACCTAGATGAGCGAATCCAATCGGGCGTCCACCGAGATCAGTTACCCTCATTCAAAAAGCACGGTCGGGACTGAAGCCTAAACCTTTGGGGTGTCTGTCATAAGATTACTGACAAACAGTTCATTTTGGTTATTTTGGGCGGAAAAGCGGGCGCCAAGGAAGCTACAAAATCTACACCTCGCAGCGATGATCTAGATTAGGGTGGATAGATTAATAAATTTGCAAGAGACGTGTTACATCTATGTGTGATTGAATCTGTAGGGTGACTATAGGGTAAGAAATAATACGTTGAGGTTCTTCATGGGAAATACACATCAATCTTCCTTTCAGTTAGGCGATAACTTCAAGCCAAATTCAGCCAAATGAAGAGTTCCTTATCCAGTTATCTGGTATTATAATTATCCACTGCTGGAGTTAACTGCCTACGCCTGTACGTCCACTGTCGTGACTGTGGTCACACGGTAAAACCCTGCGCCGCACGCTATACGATTGACTCCCATCCGATTTCGGAAGTATATATACTTATACCATTTGTTATTAACATTAAAACACATTGAATATATTTGATTGAGGTTCTAAATAGTCATAGTAAATAGTGAAATCAAAGTACGGCCTATTGTGAGCTTTCTAGTCGGAGGAAAGGCCAAATCGGCTCCGAGTCGTATAGTGACGTCAGAGAAGTCCTACGATTGTCTACCATTAGAAACTGATTTGGCCTATTCCGGGTATAAGGCCGATAGCTCACCCAAATTGTATGGTTAGTATTCATATTGTTGTTCAGAACCTGAATAAGGTAGATTCTATTTGATAAAAAGCCCATATTTAATACTTTTGCGAATAATTTCTAAAATTGGATCGCAGTCGATCGTACAGTGTGCGGTGGGCTTGAAAGCGAACATTCTTTGTAATCACAGTGTATTACACTTCTATGTCATATGGATTGAAAACAGTCAATGCTTACAAATTGTTCCAAATCATCCATGTGGTATCGTTGTCGTGCGTACGTAGGCCTATACTGTGACTGTCTCTGTTACCCTATGCGCATGCATGACTGTGCCACACAGTGTGAAACGGTGTTGACACTGTGCTTTTACCCAGTCAGCGCGTTGAAATTGGTCCAAATCCTCCCTGTGATTACAATATGATACGTACGCACTGTGGTTATTTATATGAACACAGTGTGACCACAGTATATATTCACATCTACAGTATGGCCACATCAAAACTTTGAAACTATTCCTTATCCACCCTGTGTTCACACTGACGTGCTTACGAGAAGATATAATTATAATATCTGGCCACAGTTTATTACATAGTGTGAACACAGTGTTGAAGAACTTGTACAAAGGTTCTTTCTAGTGTCTACTCTTCTGTATCAAATGCATACCACGAGCTTCGTTCTCGGTTCAAGTAGATGTAGACGTGATGATGAAAATACCGCTACTGTTTATCCAAGAAACTCGTGCATTATGCATGGTAAAGGCGCCGGTATAAACTAGTCTGCAAGCACAAACCCTTGTCGATGGTAACGCGTAAGAGACATGATTCCGAGTCTGAAATGTAAGACTACTTAGATTGCACTCCATAGGCATGTGTGCTGCTGCTACTCCTGACACAGCTACATACTTACAAAGTTAGCACCAGGCTCAACTCTTCATAGACTCGTATTGAAATGTCTAAATAGAGTCTGTACCATGAGAATAGTTATAAGCTTTTTTGCGCAAGGACCAGTAATGACTGTCTAGTACAGGAGCGTCCTGCATTGCAATAAAATGCTCGCGAAAGTGGTCCTTATGACAAGAAAATAAATGTTTACTGATTGCCAATGAGGAATATTCAGGACAGCCTCTCAAATCGTAGGTGGTATTTGACCCAAATAGCTTAAACTGGAAGAATAACTTTGAAGGGGGACAGTGAATAATTCGCTTGTATCTCAAAATAGATTGAGCAGTGAACTCATTATTATTCGTTGTCACGATTTACGAAGGAAACTAACCATTAAAAAGGGAATCTTGCAAGCATTTAGGTTATTTAAATTTTACGCTCATTTTTAAAGATTTTGAGACAGAGCGAAATCTCGCCCGTGCGGCCCGTCCCTTTTACTTTATTTCTCTATGGTTAGTCATCACTACGATCATAAATAAAAAAATATTAAGAATTTCAAAGAGAAGTTGTGTGTCAAGTACCAGCATGTCTTATTACATAACATTAGCATAATATACTTCGTCCATAAAATTGAGTCCATAAAAAAAAAGTATGAACTGAAAACACGCTTTTAAGTTTGCATGCAAAAGAGGTCTTTGACCAAAGCGTAAAGTAAAGGGTTTCACGACAGCCCCAAGCCGAAACGGAAATGAACTGACAGCAGAGCATGATTTACACTACAACAGCAGCTATGATATAATACAGACTATAATGTATATTCAAACCAGGGTCATTGATGGAGGTTGGTGAGGGGGGCAAATACATGTGAGCCTGATCAGTTAAGAGTAGGTATTTTGTCCGCCAGTGGCGTTGAATGCTTTATCACTGTATAAGTAGGCGACCATGGCAACCAAATTTTATCACATTTCAATTCCTTCACTGGTGCTATTCACAATGAATCATTAAATAGCTCTTTTCAATTAAATACGTATTTTCTAGAGGCCTTCAAACTTTCAAATTCGTGAAATGTCCATCCGTGACGAACTGAACAGACTCTTGTACATTGATCAGAACCAGCATTGCAGTATACGCACTTAATCCCAAAGTTCTGAGGGTGCCAGATGTTCCATTACCGGTACCATCCGTGAGCGAACATGCCAGTTACAGTCACATATATTTTGAAAGGGGGCACTCCCTCAAAAAAGGAAAAAAAATAGCGCATAAAGTCGTGTCTTTAATTTCATGAATCCACGATTACCAACATCCCAAAGTGCTGAAGGGCAAAAATAAAAGAAGGAAACCAAAAGTTACTCCGCATTTTAGGATTATCTGCGCACTACAAACTGATTAGATATTGTCGAAGGTCAGGCATTGTAGGCCTATAGAATGTCCTTGCCTCTTATAGATGTTGGAGACATCTCCCCGGAATGGGCAGACTCATACTTCCTATTTCAAGGAAATAAAAAAAAAAATAATGGCAGCTTTCGAGCTCGAATTAGCCTTGGACGTCTCGACGGACATCGGACATGCATTTTACCCAGGCACGTGACCGCAGCCAAGCTCACGTCTCAAACATTATGGCGGGAACCTTGGTGAGGAATATTGACAGAAGTAGCACGTGACCATGATCGATATTACCGCCGATCTCCTAATCGTGGTTTCGCCCCATGGTAAGCATGTTAACCTATCGTCTGACTACGGTCAATGATACAATATATCCGGTCGCGTCCAAAGTGAGAAAAGCATCATTCCATCTTCCATGTTAGAGAGGTTGAGTTCGGATAAAGAGCGTGATAAAGAGAATGGGGTGAGAGAAACTGAAAGAGAGAGCAAAAGGGGAGGGAAAACATGACTAAAGAAAAGGAGAAAGAGAGAGAGAGAGAGAGAAATAGAGGAGAGAAAGAAAGAGAACGAAAAAGAAAGGGAATATACAGAGGGAGGGAGAGAGTGAGTGTGTATGTTTGTTTGTGTGTGTGTGTGTGTGTGTGTGTGTGAGTGTGGGCGTGTGGTTTAGCCGTATGTCCGAGAACATTTTCGGACAGAGAACAAAAAAAAAATCATGAGAACAATGGTCCTCGGAAGCCGGACAATAGTCCTCGAACGTCGAACAATGAATTTGTGCCTTATTCCGTCGACTGTCCGAGGACGGAGGAACAATAGAGGAACAATACTTGTCCTCGGAAATAAAGCAAAACAAGACTGTGTGCGTGTGTGTATTTATTATGTGTGTGCGTAAGAGAGGGGGGGGGGGGTAGAGAGAGAGATGGAATAAGAGAGGGTGCGATATAGAACCCCGTGATGTAATCCGAACTGTCAAAAAGCGGCATTTCGCTCCAAACCAAACAAGATTTTTCTCGGGAAATCGAATCTCGGTGCAGGCTGCTTGACAGGTTCTGGACCTTCCGCTTTGCAAGGTCTCCTTCAGCAGGTTGCCCCACATTTCATCTCAAGTGGGATGTCCAAGGGGTATCTCTGAAATTGGACGTATCAGACGTTACACGATAGATCGATGTCAAGTTGGTGGCTGATAGGTATAGATCGGTTTAGTGTTGCCTCATGGTTAAACGAAATCCCAACTGTTTGTATAAACTGAGGGGAGACAAAAATGAAGAAAAGGGCCTTCCCTGGAATTACAAACACTTCACATACAAGCAAAATGCGGGCAGAAAGCAGACCTATATCGCAAGGTATTTGTTTTATTCTTGTATTTTGAGTAACGCCAAAAGGATGCCTCCGACATTTTTGATTGTCATGTGCTCCGGATACTTTTTCCCTTTTCCTTTTGCACACATTTGTTTTGTTCGTATAATGGTATTCTCTACATTGTGCCATCGCTTTGTACACGAAACTATTCCAAGCTAGTTGTCCTAAACAGAAAGACATTTGTTTTATTTGGGTGGTATAAAGCTACCTTATCTGAACATTTTAAACGGCTCCATTATTCTATAAATCAAAACATGTAATGTGATTCAGAAGGGAACAGGAAGGTCGTGATCAGGAGAGCGTTTCATCAAGCTTTTTGTCAGTGATTTTTACCGACAACTGTTATAAGCTACAGAAATCCTTGCATCTGATTGGCTGAGAGCAAATTTGTCTTTAAAAATCACTGACAAAACGCTTGATGAAATACTCCCCATGCAGGTGATAACTCGATAGATAGGTGTTAGTATAAATTGTACGATACATGTTCCGGCTACACAAATTATTGTTCCGTGGTCAACTTCTAACAATCATATTCCTAACTTAGCCCTAACTGTAATCCTAAACGCAACCCTAGCACTATTCATAATCCTATAATTTTGACGAAATTGAGCCAAGAGAAAAATGTAGGATCACCATTATTACAAAAACAATCTTTTGCAAATTGCAATCTACTTTTAAATATACAGTTATATAATTTGTTGTTTTCGATATGAATTATATTTCGGAAATATGTCTTTAATTTTTCAAAAATACAATTCTGCATAATTATAGAATGAAATATTATTTAAAAAGAAAAGAAGAAGTAATACATCTTATTTCCCGCCTTCCAGTCGATCTACTGCATTTTGTAGTTCCGAGTGGAGGACATGAAATTAATCAATGAATGAAAGATATAGGGTCTATGCTTTGAGTTGAATCAACTGTAACTTTTCTTGGACTATATTTTGATCTAGAAAGAAAAATATCATAATGATGAAACCGTTCTTGTATAGCGCATAATTATCACATTATACGTCCCTATATAAGCGTTTCTAAAGGGTTTGGGTATTATTACCCTGGCTTTAGCTCCGTCAGCAGTAATCAGCGCACAGTGCATTTTAAGGAATAAATCCTGTCAGGTACCCATTTAACACCTGGGTGGAGAGTGGCAAAAGTGGGTTAATGTCTTGCCAAAAGACGCCAGTGCCAGGCTTCGAACCCTGAACCCTTCAATTGAGAGTCAAGTGAATGAACCACTATACCGCGACACCTCCAATCAGTTATACCTCTTATCAATCAATCACCTTTATCAATTATATAAATTCGGTATATTTCTATTTAAATGGAAAGAAAATATCTGCCAGAATGTATTTCGCAGGGCAGTATCGCGCAAATTCGTCACGCCAGTTTGCTACCCAGTGCCCATGTTGCTAGAGCCATGGAATCAATTTTCAGGTCAAGGGAGTGATGCAACCGCTCTGACCCCTTCATCACAAACATATACAATGGGAGATGAAGCCGAGAGAGGAGAGAGAGGGATACATAGAGAGAGAGAGAGAGAGAGAGAGAGGAAAGAAGGGAGTATATAAAGAGGGAGGTGAGAGAGAGGGGAAGAAGAAAGAAAGAAAGAAAAATGGGATGGGGTAGAGAGAAGAGAGAGAGAGAGAGAGAGAGAGAGAGAACCCCCCCCCCCCCCCCCCGCACAAATTTGTCTCCCATTATTTTTCTTATTATTTCTTTGTTATAAAACTTTGTTGTAAAAAAATTGTGTTTGGCCCTTCAGGCCTTCGTCTTTCCTTTCCTTTCCTCCCCCTTTTTTTAGGGGATGATGATATTTATATCGAAATGTGAGCATGTGACTAAAACAACATCTGACGACTGATAATGTCAATTTGCAAACTGGTCATGTGGTCGAAAATGCAGATCATGCCCTTTCCTGTTTGCCATTGAGTAGAATGTCAGCAGTCTTTTGACGTGGCATAAATCAACTTGGCGAAGTTCAAGCGCACGCGGAAAGGACAAATATTTTCGCAGTTTATAATCATAACATAGGCAGACCTTTACGGAGAAATTCAGCTGGGCAAATAACTATGTTTAGTGATGTGCATGGCGAATTCTTCACGTATAAGAGCAGATTAGTTTCCGTGTGGTAACCTTTCGCACTTTCTTGTGATCGCAATGTCTTCAGATCTTAACTCTGGCATTATACAGAAAGTGTGCTCGGTTGTCATCCTCAGTAAACGACTTTCAACTACTACAACAACAACATCAACACCATCATCAGCAGTGACAACAATAATAACAATAAGAGAAACAGATTTCATTCTTGAATTTGAGACAAAATTATTTCAAACAGCAACAGCATACGTCTCCTCCAAGTTCCATCAAGTGAATCTTTGGATCATGTAGATACATATTATCATAAAAAGCTGCAGACGATGAGTCTTGCAGTCCGGAAGAGCGTTACATTCTAAGTGCCATCTTTTCCGCCTCTCAAATAAAGGTAAGACCACAACACGATTGGCTGTGGTTGTCACCTGATCTTTTCATCAATTGAGACTTGTCATGTGATCAATTGACGCTGGGCGGATGTGGTTGGTTTCAGGCTCGTTCAGATATATTCGCGGTTTACCACCTAAGATCACGAAGTCCAACACTGGGCTTTTATAATGTGATAGCCCAGTGTCTGCATGCTTAATCTAATTATCTCATACCATAGCCGTATTTCAGCGAAATTTGCAATTTGATGATTATTTTTTGCCAAGGGAAAAAAAAGAAGGATTTTTTTGTAGGCGTATACAGTGCTTTGAATTTACACCGCACAGTGTCTCAAGGATGACAACTCATGAAGATCAGATACTGCGGTGAAATATTAAGGCGTGTAGGTAGGGATGGGTATCCATGGGATTTTTTTCCCTTTCTTCAATTTTATAGATTACCTTTACAGTTTCATCCATTTTACTGCAAAGGCCTGGGAACTAGTAAAAAAAAAATTCTCGAAGCATTTCAGCTTTCAAGTTTGACATTTCATAGCAATTCTCTTTCTTTACCGTCGTCGCTTATTTCCCCCCTTTCTAACATACATACCTGTGATTCAGCCTTGCGGGGAAAGAGATTGATGCACAACAATGATAAAGTGAAAAAAGATCGAATACCAAACTTCTTACTATCAGGGGCTTCAATCTATAAGGTAGAGCATTTATCGGAAGCATGTGATGATGATGATGATGATGATGATGATGATGATGATGAACAGCATTTATATAGCGCCATTTATCTGCATATAGGTACACAGGTGCACAAATTGAAGTCCCTGTTTGAGGTACTCATCACATTCTTGTAGAAATTCACCTCAGTTCACTACCAATTGGTTTGAAACACTTGATATTGTGTAGTTTAACGTCCATTCGACATCAATTTTCAACATTTTGTTTTAAAAAAAACTTTCGAAAGAAGTAAAGATTGATGTCACGAAGTTATATTTAGAGGTTTAGCTTCGTCTACGGTAGATGTGAAACTACCGTGGGAATATAAATCTTCCGCCTCGCTTTACGACCTAGATTTGCATTATAGTATGAATGTCTGAAGGCCGGTTGATATAAGTAAGAGGTCACATCGAATTTCCCAAACCAAATTTCACTTCCAGCCCCCCCCCCCCCCCCCCCCCACCCCGCCTTTATTCAAGGCGATTGTGCTGCTCTGTCGATCCCCTGGTCGATCCTCGAAACGTGTGGAATAGTCCTTTGGTTTTTGCGCGGGAAGTCTTGCTCATGAGCAATAATCAGAAGACTATTCCGGGCGTTTTGAGTATAGACCAGGGGATCGACAGAGCAGCACAATCGCCTTGATTAAAGGCTACCCCCCCCCCCCCCCCCCTTGAGTGTGATATCAAGCTTTTCTTAAAAGTTCTCATGGTGTATGCGTTTATGAAATACCTACGAATTCGTAATGGAGGTATATATTGTGCGAAGGACGAAGTTTAACCATTTAAACTAAAACCACAAAACGATATGTAACGCAAGCGTGATGTATATACGTCACAAAAGTTGTTAAGTGTACCAGCCAAAAGTGAAAAATAGGGATTATTTTCCTTTATTCTCTTTAAAGCTCAGTCTTAAGTTTGAGAACGTGGGCGATCATAATGAAAGAAATAGTTTAATATAGATGTTCTTGAGATGCAACATGAGAAGTTGCCCCAAGGGAGATGCGGCATCGTGACCTCTCTAATTGCGGGAATATCAAGCTCATTATCGTCTCATATTGCCTTACAGCATCTGTAACACATAGCCCTATAATGCCATGAATGAAGCTTTCCAACCTCTTTAGTCGCATGCTAACATCTGATCTCCTGTAATGGATTTCCTCTAGCGACATATCACTTTAAAATACACCTATATCCTTGTCTTAGTGACGGCAGATCTAGGATTATCTTGCGGGGGTGGGGGGAGGGTCCAAATATTATTTTGCAAGAAAAAAAAGTTTTTCTTTTATGTGTGCTTTGTGCAAGATTGGTTTTGACCCCTTGCCCCCTTCCCCGATCCGCCACTGCTTTTGGTATAGTATCAATGCTGTAAAAGCTACAATTAGACAAGTTAAGGTTTTTTTTAGCTGAATAATTATGAATAAGTTACTTGACAAGTCAGACTCATTGTTGTTTCATTCTTCTTATTAAAAGAGTCTCCTCAGAACGATCATGCCCTAACTCAACGAATATGGAACAGTATCAATACGTTTGCGTCGCTGCCTGTTCATAGGAACTATATATTATTTTATTACCCCAGGTCGGTGCAACATTTCCTGCATATATAGATTTAATAAAACTATGCCAAGCATATAGGCTCCCTTGATGATTTAAAGGGTACCAACCACCAAAAATATTTTGCTCTTTGTGTTCCATGTTCCATAGGTTCCATGTCGTTATACTTATTCAAAATATGGGCTTCAAATATTACTTCTATAAAGAGAGTTTAATTACACTCTATGTAAGCGTAAAAGCGATTCGCGAATAGACTACACTGGGCTATCACATTATAAAAGCCCAGTGTTGGACTTCGTGATCTTAGGTGGTAAACCGCGAATATATCTGAACGAGCCTAGACTACTCATATATTTTCCCCTCCCAGGCACAGGTGACGCCAAATACTTAATAATAATTAATAATAAAAAGAAAGTAGGAATAACTAATTTAAGTAACATCGTCCATTTGATTTCTAACAGCCCACAATATCTTGCAACTATAACCTTCACTTAACCGATCGCCATGCATTACTCTCTAACAATTACGTAAAACTGATCTAATCTAAATGTATGCCTTTTAAGAATACAGTATCTCTACATAATGTATGCATATAATGATACACATTGTTAGAAAAGAAGGAGAAAAAATTAAACAGCACTCGTTTCTGGAGAAGGGAGAGAAGAGAATGAAAGAGATAAGCTATACGGAAATTCAAATCCAAATTTATTTAATTGTACATGCATGTGTATGTATGTATAATGACATTGTGTGGGTTTATATAATTATATATGTAATCATGTTTTATGCAAATGTATATCTGTATATTATGTTGCTTAGTTCGCCTTTGAACACTATTGTTAAGTACACTTAGATGACTGACCAGGAGGCATGATAGGAGGAGGAAGTGCTCCCTTCTGCAAGGGCCCCTGTCCCCCCCCCCCCCCCCGTAGGTAGGTTAAAGGCGGCTGTCTCTGGGAAAGATCGAGACTTCACAGATGTTTTGGGGTCCATGTGTCCCCATGTGTCCCATCAATGGGACAGCCGTATCCCCGCACTGCGGTGCAGGTGTGGGAGGGAGCTCTTCTTGCTTCGTCTGTTTCTTTGCAGTCCAAATTAACATTTTGTTTAAAATGTATTTGTGTATCATTTGGAGTGTTGGCTTCATTCTCTTTTTCATAATTCCCCCTCTCTCTAGCTCTTGCATTGAAAAAAAAGGGTCATGTAAACTAGTCTAAAGATGGAATGTTATACATTTTGACTGTATGTGTTTGTGTGGGTGTGTGCATATGGTTATGCTTTTTTTTTCTCTCGTTAAAGAATACCGATATTAAAAGGAGAAAATGTTACGTACGTCTGCATAATTATGTATAGTGTGTGGCAAAAATAGTCAATTATGACTGATTGCCAAACAAAAACAAATCAAGAAGAAGAAGATACGGGCTCGCGATCGCGAGGAACCCAAATCCATAGAGTTACATACACACTAAGGGGTATGCAACTCTATGCCCAAATCGGAGTTCGGTTCCGCGAGCGCACCTTCATGTTATCCTGTATTGCCTTCATATTCCTTAACTGTTAACCTATAAAATACCATACACAATTCTATGAGGTTGATTTTTTTTTACTTTCTAGCTGTACATAAATTAATTTTCAGTTGATTGTTACACTTTAAGTAATATGGTGATACATGATCCCATTGTGATGCCGCTGCTAAAATACCTCTGCTAAAGTTTTCAGCTATAGGGTCTCAACAAGAAACGGTCTGTTGAATGGAAACTATATTATTGCCTATCTCGGACTGGTTACATGTCACTTTTCCGATGGTTTGTAATTCCGAAAGTTCCTTACTACGAAGGTACATAATTTCGAAGGTTCGTGATTCCGAAAATGAAGGTTCTGAAGGTTCATAATACTTGAATACGAAATAGGACTTACAACTCCATCATTTTCCTAATTATGAACTTTCTACATTTACGAAACTTTGGATAATAAACCTTCGGTAAAACGAATCAACCCCCTCCCCCTTCCCCGACCTTCATGTTTTCAACAGGGATCGAGTGTGGGAGTCACAAAATGGAATGGAAGGAAATGTTAACATGCCACAAAGGGTGCTATATAGCAACTCACCAGACGAGTGAGCGAGAAACATGTGGCCGTATGAATTTATGAGATTCTTACGGGATTCCAGCTTGATCTTTGCTGGCTGTGAGCCATATTATGACATTTTTATAAAGGAAGAACTGTAACCTAGAAGCGTTGTGGTTTTAGACTAAATCTAGTCCCAAATCAAAATGATTGAGGACTAGAGCCGATGAATGCTGATTCAAACTTTTCTGAAATAACTTTCCATTATCAATAAAATTTGTTGTAAAAAGCACATGATATAGGAAAGCAATATTAGGCTTTACCCAGCTTTTGACCTCCTACTGAAAGTGATTAATAAAGCAAATTTTACATCAAAATTACCTATGTTGTTTTGTAAACAATAATAGTACTGTAACGCATAACCCTGTTTGTTGTGATAAATGAAGGCTAACATTTCTATGCTTCAGTATTGTTATTGAATAACATATTTTTTTCAGGTCCATTGAAGTACATGCCAATTTTAGATCTACTTTACAACGAAGTCCAGCTCATTTTCCAACTATGAAACTTTGTTACGCATCAATCACTCTACTACCAAACTATAAAACTGCAAGGAATCAGTTTTAGTTGTCAAAATCTTTAGTCTAATTCTTAAGGATATCGCATAGCGTGGAGTAACATAAATAGGTGTCGTTTGCGTCATTCGCTTAGTAAAAAAAAAAGGCAAAATGTTGCATGTGGACAACACCGGAGTTAGGTTGCCGAACATGATCCAAACAATATACCCTTCTCCAGCCATGTTCTATTGAAATGCTGAACATACCGCAGTATGACGTGCTTTCGTTAATGAACGCTCGTCGTCTGCTCTGGGGCCTATGACGTCATAATGTGTGACTAGTAGTTCGCGCCAATCAGGTGGTTCATTCATGGTAAATTACTACTTCGTCTCGGTCATCTATGGCATGTCAACAAGCAAGCATGCACGTACGTAAACACTGCAGAGGGGTGTGTTGTCACGTATTCTACGCCCATTCAGAGCATGAAGGGCATTAGCTAGGTAAAGTTAAATTATCTTACGCCCTTCTGGCTCTCCGCAGACTCTACACGATAGTTGTATGTACTAAAATCTATTAATTTTGACGGAGCCAAATTTAGACAGCCCTTTGGATTTAAAAAAATGTGCCAATCAACACCTTTCATTGCATAGACCTGATACTATTTTCATATCTAGCGTAGATTTTAGCAACCCTGAGATGTTCACTCTGTTAGAGTTCAAGTTCAAGTTCGTATATATCTATCTCATGAAACGTACAAAATGTGACAGTATCCATAAAACAGTCGGTATATTCCAGTATGCAGTATACACTGTACTAAGCAACAAATCACGTGGCACATTTTCTTTTCCTTCTCGATATGTCTTCAAGATATGCCATATTATATTTTGCCGGGGGGGGGGGGGGTGGTACGAGCTCCTGTGCCCCTATCTGCCACTGTAGTTAATCATATCTAAACCAGTTATTAATACACCAAAAGGTCTACGGGTAGGAAAGTAAAAAATATGATAAGAATAAAGGAAAGGGGGAGGGGGAAGCAATGAAAAATCTGTTTCTGTGGACGAAAACCTTTTATTTCTCCGTATTATTTCCTTCCATTTCTCACCCTCTCACCCTCCCATCCGCTCCATTTCTTCACGTTTTTTACACTGACTTTATTTCTTTCGTGCTTCCTATTACTTTGTTCATTATCTCTGTATATTTTCTCTCTCCACTATTACTAAATAATAGTGCGATGAATCTAAATACAAAAACATGCGCACAGTCGATTCCAGTTCACCCAGTCACACCGCCAATCCAATTCCAAACCGACTCCAAAATAACTGATTCTTGGCCATTCGATGTAATGTAATTTTTCAATCGGTCTGTTGTCGGCCTGGTGTCCTTCTCGTTGGTGTGACTGCGGTATTTTAAGACTTGGATGCCAGTGACATACATCAGATCGTATCACATGAGCAGTCAGTATCCCCGGTCGGTACCCGAACATCGCCCACCGGTATCTTTAATCCAGAAGTGGATTAACGTAGATACCAGGATCATGACACTGACAGTAACTTGTCTACACCTTGTATTAAGGAGTACGCCATCATGTAATTCTCCGAAAATCTTCTCTCCAGTTCCGTCTTTTTGTTAAATATTCCAGTCTGTTTCCACCCCGGCGGTCCCATGTGCTTAAATCCGTGTCTGGCAATGTGTTCATGCGAGAAATTTTCACTCTGGATGCATGCGGCTTGATTTAATTTCTTCTATTCTGAGAGATAGGCAAGGGGTATACTGTGTAGATCAGATAATGAGTTCCACACTAATGGAATAGAGTTCGGTGACTTCAAGTAACTGCTTTAGTAGTAATTGTCAGGGGGAGGAGAGCGGGGATCGGAGAGGCCGGGAGGGAGGATGTATAGTAATCGAAACAGCACGACGACATTGGCTACAAAAGTTTACTTCAAATTCATATTAAAGGGCTCAGTGTTGATAAAAGTTACAGGGGTCAAAACCAGATTTCCTTTATTTTCATATTTTCTTTATATACACCTCTGATGGAAGAATAATACCCCTAAAAAAATTGTCCCTGACCACTTGCATTTTTAGAAATTACATGATAAGTGAGAATTTTAAGAATTCATCCGTCACTAATAATAATCGGGTGACTCACTCAAATATAATATCTCAAAGATTCCGAACTTTTAAAGCCAACACAATTATGAGGTTCTATTCTTTTTAATGAATTTAAATATTGAGCAAGTTTCTCTCGAAATGTCAACTCGTTGCAAGAAACTCATAATACGCTTTACGTTGATCGACCTTCAGTAGAAGACACCTTACAAGGCGAAAAACTTACCATAATCATGCGTATCGGAAACTGAACCTACAGTGATTGAGTCCTACAAATCCAGAGCTTAGATGCCGGAGAATTAACGACAGTGCCTCGTGATTTTGCATTATTTGTATAAAATGCAAATTGTGGGATGCACTTATGTTATCGACGGGATCATTTTGAAGAGCTGCTTGGGAAAGGGATACAAATAACTTCGTCTGAGTTGTCTGAATTTACAAAACCACAGCTCACTCTGATCACATCTTTACGTCTCAGACATGCAACATTAGTTGGGTTACACCGTAGTCTCCATAATCATACCTCGTTCAAACTGTTTTTCTTCACTCTATCAATTTCATTGTCTTGCTTGCACATTTTCATTCTTCGTTTTCATGTATATGTCCCCGTCTCCTTTTAGTGAAATTTATTTACACAAATTTGTTAACATTTTACTTTATTCATCATAGATTGGAATCCTAGACTCCACATTTTGTTGCTGTTGACATTTCTGAGCCGGTAATGTGACATGTTCGTTGTAAATGTGACAATAAATAGTCGACTGAAGCAGTACGCTATTTGATTCATTTTAGTCGACGACAGAGGGCAAAGAGTTTACTCGATAGGGGGAAAAAAGACAAATCGCTGGTTAAAAAATATCAAGAAGGGACGAGGCCTCATTTTCTGGTTTACACATTGGATGTTCACGCTTGTCGTTGATTTGTGTGTGTGTGGTTTTTTTTTAAGTCATAAGGTTAAGGAAATACCACGGATATACTTATTACTGACTTGATTGAAGGGGTAATTTTCACATCGAACATAAAGGACACTTAATGTTAGTTCAAACTTATAACTTAAACAACTTAACTAAATATATAGGCCTACCACAACCCGACAATAATTTTATTCTTTTTAGGATTTAGAGTGTAAAATCAAAGATTTTATAACTTGCCAATATAAAATAGAATCAATCATATTGTATAATTAAATACTTCTGAATTGAAATAGGCTATACAGTATGTTAATTCCATTATCTTGTGTCTGTATCATCAAAGACTAGTCGTTATCTTAGCTAGCCCACATGAATATATTTAAGCAAATCTATCTTATCTAACAGTCGTCGACCGGTGATACAAATTATTCGACCTCTCCACAACTCACGTATTTACTGAAAACAGACACTGAAATTGTCACTCCGCCACGATTATATTCCACAAATTACAATTTCAGATTATCACTGCGATCTCTTTTGATCGCTATCGAAAGATACCGAATGCCCCACCGATTATTTTAAAGGTAGAATCCAACAGGATAGGATACATAATGAAACATCAGTCCAAAAGGTGATTACAGGATAGATCACAGTCATGAGCAAAGATAATAAAATGGAATTAGTTTGAAATCACTCCTCTAGATTTGTGAAAATAATGCTGGGTCGTTCGTGGCTCCGTAACTAAAGTCGAGTTTGGTATAGCCACCTTTCAAATTGAAAAAAGGGGAAATTGGGGGCAGGTTTTCTTATAATAAAATGAAATGACAGAGTAAAATTAGACTGCATTCTAATATTGTGGATTCTAATCATATGTGAAGTACTTTAAAAACATGCAAATATATATATATTAAGCATGAATTACATAAAACATAAAGAAAAACATCTGTCAAAGTCAGTCGAAACGAAATATCGCTTCGGTCGTTTATAATAAGTTATGACTTCCTTATTATGTTGGCTTTTGCTGGTAAGTACTACTATAAATAAGTATAAATTATATATAAATAAATAACATAAATAAGTAAATACATAAATATATAAAACAAAACAATATCCACATTGAGAAGCTTTTGAATAAAAGAACTTCCGTCGCTATACCCCCCCCCCCCCCCCCCAACACACAGACAAATTAGTAATTTCTTCCTGAAAGATAAGGGTTGTTATGGGCTGGGTTTTATACCCCCCCCCCCCCCCGAAGACCAGGTCCAGATACCCCACTGATATTTTTTGTCAAACTTATCAGTGACATCAGGTTAAATCAGAGTGAGTGAAATATCAAAATCAGGAAAACTGGCTTGAAATGGCAGCATGGTATCTCGACCGGGTGATTATTGCACTGCAAATCGCATTATTAACACCTGTCATTGCGATGTATACTATGTCGTCATTTCCAGTCCAGCGTGTTGCATGAAGTTGCAATATTCAGAGAACTGAATAAAATTTGAAATCACCAAACGTATAATAAACAGTTCAACTATTTAGTTCTCAGAACAAAATCGTAAATTAACATGAAGCAGTCAAATTTTGCTAGCCCCCCCCCCCCCCCACCCCATTTTATTTCCTTACTGACAGAACTTCGGTCAGATATACGTGTGAGATTTTATACAAAGACAAAAAGTAAAACTCATACGCTATCGCGATAAAGAGCAAACATGAAACGATTATGATAAATTATATCATCTCGTACAAAAATTGTTATGCATGTATTCGCGCCAAGCTTAAAAATTCAAGCAATACATCCGAAAAACATGAATATACAAACCGTCTCAGGAGAAAATTATCTACACAATTCACCAAAATATAGCCTATAATTGACCTTTTTAGTTCTGTAGGCGTATAAGCCTACCCACGATTAACCTGATTTAAGACTTCTTTGATCTAGAAAGCCCCCGCCGTTGACTACTGAATTCTTGGTTAATAGTGGAAACTTTGATAATCAAAATTCATTATGATGAATTTCTGGATTTCTAAATATGTAGGCCTACACATGATCAGGGGGCATCGAGCCATCTTTAGAAGGTGGGGGAGCGAATGCGATAAATTTGAAGAAAAAATATTCATAAGATTCACAGTTAATTTCAAAAGTATTAGATAAGGCAACTGCCTGCCTCTTCCCCCGGAGCCCAGCAACTATAAATTCAAATTCAACTTCAATTAATCGATTGAAATACAAACATACATAAACAGGATCGTTCTCAATTCTAATTTACAAAATATAACATTTTTTGTATTATGATGACTTACGTTTCCGTATTAACATAGAATACTGTATGGGAGCACAGAATGTGTGTGGTGTGCATTCATTATTTTGTTTATCTCATGTTCAACATTAAGAGTCCCTGGAGATGGCGCTATTACACTATAGGCATATTTCTTTCTCTCCATTTTATCCCTCTAAAGTACAAGTGTAATATATTTGAAGTTTGTAAACTTTTTGTCCAGCAGCGGATATGTGGAATTGTTGTATTCACTTCAGCTTGTAATAAAATGTTTTACTCATCATTTTGATTAGATCTCTTCAAACTCGCCACTTTTAACTAGCAATATAATCAAGAAGAAAAATGAAAAATAAAATAAAAAGACGATTGTTAGTCTTTGAGTGACATAGTTAAATAAAATGGCTTGTTCACAAGTTTGATCAAGAAAAACGGTAGTGTGTTCATAACAAAAAAAGCCGCAACTTTTATTGTCATTATGCCCCATTCAAATCTGCACACTATATCATATTTCATGGGAGCCATTCTCTTTTCTTTCTTTTTTTTTTCTCTCAGGAACCCGAAATGATTAAGTTTCTTCGAATTAGCAGAGCCTGTCTTGTCAGTGAAAATATAATTATATTGACACTGAGGTATTAGGATACATCTTTCGGCGCCCTGATTTAATAATGATGATAATAAAGATGATAATAGTGGCTTCTTAGAAAGCGCTCAGATTCGCCATGCGGTGTCCCCAATTTAAAGAAAATATTGAGTTATCATAAAGTCGAAAAATAATTTGTGACCTTTCTCAATCTTTTCATGTCAGCGTGGAAAAGTGTCATAGTAGAAATGTCCCCTGGAAAGGACTGATCTTAAAATGCCCTAATATTCGAAATATGACGAGAAATGGCTTTACATTTTGAACCAATCTTTCATGCCAAATGTATGTGTAGTCCCATATATCCATTTCTTTGTGCAGTGTTGTTAACTTTAAGCGATTTTTCAGAAAGATTTACATGCATGAAATCAATTTCTTATCATTTTGATGATTTAAAAAAAACTTCGGAATATAAAACTATTCTTATTTCTTACATAATCTATTAATTCTAAGTGTTTCTTTCGCATTACAATCGCATGACCAAAACTCAATTTCATCTTTAAAAGGAATTAAATCGTTCTACCGTGCTTATCAACAAGTAAGACGTGACGAGTGAAAAGGCTCGTCTTTTATTATGTCAACATCGTTCTTCCGAAGATGAAAACTGGATGAAAATTGTTAGATAAAACCAGATGAGTATCAAATATGTTAACGATGTTTACAGAAGACTGCGTTACATGGACTATTGGAGATAAATGGTGTCCACGGAGAATCCATAAAACTGACTAATAATATTAGAAACTACAGTTACTGTAGTTCGGGGACATTTTTTTACCTTATGGCTGGATTTACCGTACTTAACTGAATGATTGCTAAAAGATGAGAACTTGTTCAGCAAAAGGAGAGGGGAAAGGTTATCACATTTTAACATTTTCAGCTTCCTTTGGAGTCGAAAATTAAAAAATGGCGCACTTCGAGGGCCCGGGGGGGGGGGGGGGGGGTAGTGTAGTCAATGTATGCCACATTTGTTTCATAAGGCGTCAGGGGAAGGGCACTTGCACAGGCGTAGCCAGGATTTTTCAATGAGGGGGGGGGGGCCGACGTGAAGGATCCAACCGCGTATCCAGGATTTCATTTTTTTGGGGCGGTTGTGAGCACACGAAGCGTGCAAAATTGATGATGAGCACGCAAAGCGTGCTCCCCAGGGGAATCGGCGCGGGGAGGAGGGAGTTTTCCCCCTCCCGCGCGAAGCGCGAAAGCTCTGACGTTTTATAGCAAATTTGAGAGAAAGATAATGGCTCGGGGCACCTTTTTTTAAGCGGAAAGTTATTTCGACGCCCGGACTGCTTTTCAAGTATTTAGACGCAATGTCGCACTGTATGTAACAGGGGTGGGTGCAGGGAGGGGGAATTACTTCGACGTTTTAGCAAATTTTGAGAGAAAGATAACGGCTCGTAGCGCCTTTTTAAGGCTTTTCTCTCTCACTTCCCTCGCTTTAATTTTTTTAGGGGCTTAATAGGGGGCATGACCCCCTGTGCCCCCTGGCTACGCCTTTTGGCACTTGCAAGTCGTACCCCCTCACCCTGAATCCACTAGTGGTATCACGAAAGACATAGCATGACATCAGAATGTGGTGCGTACATCAATTGTTGAGAAATAAGAGAAAGAGCACTATCTTTCGTAACTAATGAATTCACTTTCGAGAGGCCGGGTCATAACGCAGGGGCGAATCCCGGGATTTGTAAAAGGGGGCACAATTATGAAAACAAAAAAATCCGACAAGCAAAAATATGGTTATAGCATTTCTCAGGTGCCTCTGTTGAAAGTGTTTCGTGCCCCTTTCAAGTATTGAAAAAAGGAGGCAAAGTATGGGGCTGTACTTTAGGTATGCACGATTTGGTTTTAAAGGGGGTACGGGCTTCCCCTCCCCCTGAAATCTATCACTGTCATAACGGAAGAATGAACAAGATATATTCGTTATTTCTTTTGTGTGAATTGGGAATAAATCAACGTCAATGGGATTCGTCGTCTTAGGTTCGCTATCAATTAGACATTGTCTGTACAGCCCTCAGACAGTTCGCTATTTTATTATTATTATTTTTTTAAAGAGTTAGCAGGTTTCCTGCTCCCTTCTTTGTCTCCAGTTTATTCAACCATCTTTAAAATGTCATGACAGGAATCTAGGTTAGGGAGGAGCAATATCATCCTTTTTTTTCTGCTGTCGGAATAAAGTTAAAAGAAGAAAGAGTCCACCATAATAATGATCCTCCATTAAAATGAAATTCAACACTGCACCTGTTTGTCCGCGTAGAGAAAGAGTTCTGAAAGGAAGGGGATACCGGATCTTTCCTTCAGCGATAAATTTGTTGATAACATCATGTCCATACGGAATATGATGAGGGTGACGGATGCGGTAATGCAGTCATGCATATTGTTGTATACGGTAGTTGTTGAGATTGAGAGTTTTTGTGTAATTCTAAAGTGATTGGTTCCGTGAAGCTACAAACCTTACGGACCGGGGTTTGTTGTAGAACCCCCCCCCCCAAAAAAAAAAAACAACAACAACAACAACAACAACAACAACAACAACAAAAAACAACAACAACAACAATAACAACAACAAACAAACAAAAACAAAAACAAAAACAAAGAAAATTGAAATGATAATTTGTAACGATGGGTACAGAGTGAACAGTGTTCGTGGGAGGGGTGGGGGTATTTCATCATTGCTAGTGATGGTGGTAGTGGTGGTGGTGGTGTGTTGGTGGTGGTGGTGGTGGTGATGAATACGTTGTTGATGCTGCATGGTGCTTGTGATGGTAGCGATGATGGTAGATGGTGATGTGATATGTGTGTGGCAGTCAGTATGGAACCACAGGGGTTGGGGCGAAAATGGAACTGAATGGGCGGGATCGGATGGGATGGGACGGGAAGCAGACGCACCTATACACCACCTCCAATAAACATAGCATAGGCCTAGGTGGGTGCATGCGCCCCTCTATTTAAAGGGAAATTAAACGGCAGATTGTGGACGTGTTTCTATGCCGCAAGAGGGCACTGTGTTCTTTACCTGAAGATGCCATAATAGCCCCGAGGGGCGCAAACTTCGGACAGACTGGTCGCCGCGCAACATGCACGCTCAGCCTGAGCTCGAACTCTCTTGCAAGATTCGGGCGGCTTCGTGCAGTCCGAAATGTAATTGCAATATTGCATTAGTCCGACGGACGCACAAACTATGTGTACGAGTCAATGGGGCGTAAGCCCCTTTCACACATCAGCGGTTCACTCATGGCGGTTATCATGGCGGAAGGCCTTGAACGCGGTGTGAATACGCTCTCAACACGTTGTGAAGACGTGGCCAACGCGGAGTAACACGGCAGTATTAACGCGGAATTTGGCGGAAAGCCACGGAGCACCCCCTGAAGGTGGGGGATTCGATACGGAGCCTCCGACATCAGCCGCAGTGCCACCGTGTAGCCGTTTAGCTCCTTGATGGGATCGTGTTGCCTCCGTGTTGGCTCCGTCACCTCCGTGTTGCTACCGTGTTCACATCGTGAGGGTCCATGCGGAAATTATGACTGGCGGATTAACGGCGGTGTAACACGGTGTTATTAATTACGTATCTCCCAATGCCAACACGGAGGCTGGTGTTCTTTACACAGTGAACGGCGTTGCGAACGCGAATGAACATGGTCCTTTTCAAACCGCCAAGACCGCCACGAAATATTAAACATGTTTGGGTTTTTTAGCGGTTCCCCCGCGATCCTCACGGATCATTGCGGATAAGTGATAATTGACTAGGCATTGTATACGGTGTTAACACGTTCCTTGGCGGAGCATGGCGGACTGCCGAACCGCCATGTTCGGCCGTCTGAACCGCCGATGTATGAAAGGGGCTTATACGCATTTCTGACTTTCCCCACGGCAGCCTGTTGGATAGTCCCTTTTAAATATAAACATTTTTGAGGTGATGGTGGTGGGAATCATTAAAAAGTTTTTTTTTTAATAGGTTTATTAGTGCATCATTTAGATATTATAGTTCTTCTTCGTGCCACGATTTGTTCCCCATCTACTGGATTGGGAAGTTTGGAGGACTATAGCTAATTCACCGAAATGGATCAGGAAAGAGAGCCCGAGAGAAAGAAACGGACAGACATGACAGAGAAGCTGAAACTGAAAAGGAAGAAGTGAGACGGAAAGTAGACCAATACCCGTTCGAGCTCTTTGATTGCACTTTCATTCACCATCCTAATCACAGCGACCAGGGACGAACTGGTTGTCGAGGACAATGACAACATGTTAATAATTTCCTTGGAGACGGTGGAGCACAGAATCCTTGCATCCGCGCTACCAAGAAGGGTGTCACGTTACCCAATTTTGTGTCTAATCATGGTCGAACAATCGGTAACCAACGACGAAGAACATCCGAATGTCCTTGGGCGCCAGTGATATCATCAATGATAATGATCACGGAAGCTCTCTTTATATATCTTCTTCACCATTGCACTTTTGTCGAGACGGGTATCACCAAGGAGTTCTGCGATAACTCCTTGGTATCACTGATGGAGGGAAAGTGAGGGTTAATAATCAGGTATTCAGGGTATTGAGGACTTTGAATTTAGGTCGCGAGATCCTTAAGGAAAGGCAGTGCAATTATTTTGGTGATATATCCACCCTCTCCGCTATCCTATTTTCCCCGCTAGAGATATACGTGATTGGGTGCAGTTCCGCAATCAATATCCATACATAGTGCCTTTGTTATTTAAACATAGGATATTGTATTTGTAGACTTCCGGTTCTAGTTTTCAGGGGCCAACTGATTCAAATCGATCGCAACTTGATATAAATCACAACTTTGCACTAAAAAGATAGGAGTTTGTATAAAGTTTGCGATTGGAGGACTTGTAATGTACCGATCCATGCATGCACGATATCAGGAATGCCATTCATCCCAGCAATATTTATTCATTCACAAAAATTTGAAAAATGGATACCATTTTAGAGTTACTAGTAATGAGAACAAGAAGAAGAACAAGAAGAACAAGAACAAGAAGAACAGGAGGAGGAGGAGGAAGAAGGAGGAGGAAGAAGGAGGACGAAGAAGGAGGAGGAAGAAGGAGGAAGAAGGAGGAAGGAGGATCTAGAGGAAGGAGGAGGAAGAAAGAGGAGGAAGGAGGAGGAAAAAGGAGGAGGAGAAGGAGGAGGAGGAGGAGGAGGAAGAAGGAGAAGAAGAAGGAGAAGGAGAGGGAGGAGGAGGAGGAGGAAGAAGGAGAAGGAGAGGGAGAGGGAGGAGAAGGAGGAGGAGGAGGGGGAGAGGGAGAGGGAGAGGGAGAGGGAGAGGGAGTGGGAGAGGGAGTGGGAGAGGGAGAAGGAGGGGCGGCGAAGGAGAAGTCTAGTGGATGTTTGTGGTAGGACAGTGATCGGTTCAAGAATATCATAAAAGTACATTCTCATGACAGGCGATGAAGACGACTAGTCTGTCAAAAAGTTTGGCGCTCTCTATTGCGTTGATAGAGAGAGGGCGATATTGAAGAAAGGAGACAGAGGACAATCTTCCCGAGGTTAAACAATAAACTTCTATGGTGCATCTTCGAAGAAGTTAATATCATCGCAAGAGGATCGATTTAGGCTGAAAATGAGTGGAGATGGGGGAGAAAAAGTATCTTCAGGGAGGGTTAATTTTGAGGCAAGACATATCTAATCTTTCCAGGGAAAGATGGAAGAGATCTAAATAAATAAATCTATCTTCCCACGATTGAAATAGAAGAAAATATGACTAAGTTTGCAGCAAAGTAAGTCAACAAAAATTGTTTTCCTCATGCTGTGGGGAGGGGGGGGGGATTGTTCAAGAACTGGCACAATTTAGAAACATTTTCTAGAACAAAAATTCTCACGAAATTCTCATACTTTAACCACTATCTTGCGTTTCATAGTACATGCAGTTCTTGAAACTGATCATTAAACACAGCCCTTAACTTTCTCACTCTCCGTTTCCATTTTTCCATTATCTCTGATATCATTTTTGCCTTTTCAACGTTCACCGTTCTCTCTCTCTCTATAACCATTTCACTTTTTCATATTTGTGAGATCTTTATCGTCTTTTTCTTGACCTCTTTTTCCCCCCGGCTCAAATATCTTATCAATACCTCTTCTCTTTCTATTTTTTTGTCACTCCCCCCCCCCCCCCCCCCCTGCTGTCTCTCTCACTCACTCTCTATTTCTCTAACTGTCTCCTCTGTTTATCCCTCTTCTCTCTTTCTCTCTCCACACACACCCCACCCCTCTCTATCACCTTTCTTCTTTATGTTTTACTACTCCTCTCCAAAATAACGTATAAGATATTACAGTGAAATAATCATCCGAGTTGTAATAATAATTTA
Organism: Heliocidaris erythrogramma; assembly: GCA_025617745.1. Lineage (NCBI taxonomy): Eukaryota > Metazoa > Echinodermata > Echinoidea > Camarodonta > Echinometridae > Heliocidaris > Heliocidaris erythrogramma. The sequence continues at coordinate 11,691,807 of CM046861.1, forward strand.
TTCAGTACTCATTTACGTTGTGGTCAGGCACCAATATTTCAGACGGAACAAGCATGGAAGTTTTCAAAACATCAACTGTAAATTTAACCTATAAAAAACAACAAATATCATTATAACAAGAGAGATAAACTAAATAAATCCTTGCGCTTTCAACAGTGAACTCCCTGACGTATGTCCAAATGTACATATCACTTGGCAAAAAGAAAATATGACATTGTAAGGTTACTCTTAGAATATATATAATACAATGATTTACCCAGTTTCCCTTCATTTATTACAGCATAAGTCATTTTCAGATCATATTCAAAACAAAAAAATGCATGCAAAATCGCATTTGGTTAATTTAATACATTCAAAAGAATGAAAATTGGCATTCATCCATACTGATATTTTCAAAATGAAATGATACACAGCCATAAAGACAGATAACAAAATTGTATCGATCTCGTCTCACTTCCTAAATTTAGCTGAAGTTGGAATAAGTTATTATATAATATGAAGTGAAACGCAATGCTCTATGAATACCACAATTTCAACAAAAAAAAAATTAGAATTATATTCATACTATAAAACCAGTCCTATAAAACTACTTTTTATTTCAACACATAGAAAACATTTGAGATTGAAAAATAAAATCTATTTGAAACAAATTTTTATCATCGTACTGTACTAACTGCAAAGGACAAGTGCCCTTTCTAGTACTTCCATACCTTACCTTACACACATAGCTGGACGGATCAACAAAGTGAATATTGAATTTCATGGAAAACAGACTGTAAAGTGTAATGTCACATCTGCGACTGGAAATTTTGGAAACTAAGCAAACATACAGATCTTTCAAATTTCAAACAATTTTTGCAATCCCTGCAGTTATTTCCACAAAAAGGAAGTCAGTAAGGAGGAACAATGAATTTAGCTACGCAAATTATTTCTCTCATTCAATTCAATTGATTTTCTCACATTATATATATCTATATATACAGTATAAATACTTCACTAAGCATACAACACACTTCAGCAACTCAGCCTAAGGCAACACATTCTCTCACATATAATAATTTAAAATCTATATATATATTTCTATGCTTTAAAATTCTAACCTATGTACATATTAATGCTACATGCATGCCTATCTTCAGTATCTTGAAATATTAAAAGTAATATCACTTTATAATTCTTATTGCTCTCACTGAAAAATGATAACATAGGTGGGCAAAGGGTAAGTCGAGATAATACGGGTGGTATTAAAACTTAATGTGGAAAACAAGGTAAAAATACACCAGAAGAAGAATTAAACAAAGAATAATTTCATACAATTAATCCTACAAGTCATATTCTACATACTTAACATGTTAAGATGTTAAATAATGGACATAAATATGTATTGCAATCATATAAATCATCACATCATTACAAGATGACATTCTCTTTGAGTAAAAAGGGATAAGTTGAATAAAAAGTCAGGTAGATCTCTCTCTCTTTTATACATTACGTATCAATTAATTGGCAAAATAATTGTCCGAGGATACGTAAACTTAATATAAACAAAATTAAACTATATGCACTTTATTCATATTTCATTCATTATAATTAATAACCATTGTGAATCACAATATCAAAACAAAAATTATTGGCACTTTCCCAAATCTATTTAATTATGGATCTATAAACAAAGTTTCTATAAATGAGTTACGTACTTGTACATGAAGGCATAGTTACTTTTACTGGAGTTCCTTTAAATATTGAATTGCTTTCAATCACTATGAGCATGACGGACAAAGTGAGTGGACAACCCGCCCTTATTCTACATCCAACAAAATAAAAAACTTTTCATTCTACGCTTGGTTCTGGTAGTCATAAGAACATCCCTTCACTACTATTATGTAAAAATTATGAAGAACGAGTGTCACATGCATCTTCACCTGTTCTATGTGTTTTACATAATCAGTGAAGGGATGTTCTTTTGTCTACCAGGGCAATTCAATTGTGAAGGGTAGAATGAGAAGTTGTTTATTTTGTCTGTCATGTTCATAGTGAATACCATCAGCTTTCAAAAGAAGAACAAACGTTATCTACAAAAAACTTTTACAATATATACATGTACATGTAAATAACAGCAGTTTGAAATCCCACGTGGACAAAATTTGAAGGTTTAACTATGTAAGGAATTGTAATGATTCAACTCTTTACAAAGAAATATTTACAGGGGCACATATAACATGCAATCTCGGGTTGGAAAAAATAATGCTCTTATAACAAAGTAAAAACAAACCCCAAAACTTGCTAAATATCTAGACACTATTTGCAAAGGACAATGATTATTCAAAGGTTTTAGAGGTATTGGTCCAATATATGGATGCATGCACAAATACAATAACATTAATAAAAAAAAATTGAACACACTGTATAACCCTGAATAAAAATGGTTTAACCTAGCTACAATACCTAACTTTAAGTAGACCCTGGTTGTAACACAGTTTCTCCTAAAACATATTCCTGTCCAAACCAGTTGATCCTAAAAGAGTCCTGGTCCTAATCCAGTTCCTCCTAAAACATAGTCCTGTCCTAACCAGATGGTCTTATCTAAGCCACACTGGCAGACTTTAAAGGCGGCTCTGGCTTTGGCTTGTCCTAAAAAGTGATACAATAAGTCCAGTTCATATTTTCTATTTCATATACATCGATATAAAGTTTCCTACACATTTTAGGGAAAAACATTTCAAGACTTAAAAAAAGGCACAAATTACAACCATGACATTTGCCTCTAATAAATTTGGGAACATACCAACAACTGTATGGATTCACTACATGCCACAGAGATCATACATAATTACTATATTGAGTCTTCATGACTTTTTTTCAAAATGACTTAATATCCAGGCCTGGAAATATGTTTTCAAATTTCCATACCTATTCCAAGTTTTCACTGATGGGAGGAATTTTGAGGAATACTATTTTTATACAACTCATGTTCCTGTAACATTGGCAATTTGATTTTGAGGTAGATCATCCATGACAAACATTAGTTTGGAATTTAATCACATGGTAAAAGAAAATATAAAGTCAATTTCTTTTATTCAAAAAATGTTTTGATCCATCACTACTGTTGCAGAATGTGCTGAAATTGTTCCAACACTACATGTATGTGTCCTTCTTGGCCACATCATACTGCCCCCCTCCCAGCTCTCTCTTCTCTTCTCTATGTCGTTTTCTTTCTTTCTCTCTCCTCTCTAATTTTTCTCTCTAGCTCTGACTCAACTCTAACCCCCTCCCTCTCTCTCTCTCGTTGTCACTGTACAGCACATACCCTTACACAAGTGTTTGTTAATCTCTCTGATACAAAGCAACAGCCAGTCTCCTAATTAAGTGAACATTAAAAAACGTTTTTTAAAGTTATCATTTATCGCTGAAAATTCCGATACTCTATAATTACCGGTAAAGTTTTTAACAAAAACAAAGTTTTTCTTTGCCCAACTCATATTTCTGTGAGAGTTGCCATAGTATTTTCATGTGATTACGATTTTAGGCTGTGTGCTGACCTTGAACTAAATATGTATTAAAACACTAGGAAATTTTACGATATAATTTTTGATGTGCCACTGATAAAAGTTTGTGAAATTAAAGTAATCCTTGTAAATAATATTTTTGCCCTCAATCATCTTTTTTGGTTCATTATCTCAATGCCAAAGTTATGGAATAATAAATAACCCTTTTACCCAAAGAGGGTAAAGATCATTTTTCATTTTATCGCGCTACATCTTTGTTGAATGTTGATCATAAATTGTTGATTTCAGTAATCCAATGATGATGTCAGTATGTGGGCATCAAATTTTATTGCTTTAGCCCACAGAGTAGTTGGTATGTATGTTTTCGTGCAATTTCAAGTCACTGAAAATAAAGCTGTAGAATATGATCTGGTTATTGATGCAAAATGGTCGAAGACAACCTCGACTTAGTTTTGCAGTTGATGAGGACGAAAAGGACAGCAATTTTGAGGTCAGGAGTGGTGAAAGATTTAGGGGAAATGGACGCGGAAGACATGGATGGTGATGCAGCGGTCCAGCCGTATCGGCACGAGGCTTGAGGCCGATTAGAGGGGTCAGCAGGACTGGCTGCACAGGAGAAACTGATGCCTCTCGACTTGAACCCAATATTATTGACAATTGGTAAGTTTTGACATAAAATAATCTTAAGGTGATTAACCATGACTGAATGAGGTGAATCATTGAATATTTAATTTGTGATAACTAGTAAAAAGTAATAGAGGAAGACAATATTTTGCCATGACGAGACTTTTCTAACTTACAGAGGACAGTAAATATTCTATGAAATGGCCAATGAAAGTTTGTCGGTGCTGGTGCAAGTTCTCTCATGCTAGGTTCCTACTGTCGTGTGATCTATTACGAATGCCATGATTGCCCATTCGTAGCCGATTGTCATTAGTGTGGGGAAACGTAGGAATCGTCAAGGCCACTATCTCCATGGTTTGAGACAATCGTGGTTAGCGTGGGGGAATCGGGATCGAATCGTGGGAAAATCATAATTCCACCAAGTTTCCTCAAGATCGTCATGATTCAATTCCACATCCCCCACGATAATCACGATTCGATCCCACGTTCCAGCACACTAATCACGATTCTCTCAAATCATGGAAATTGTGGCCTCGACAATGGTCAATCTAGGCTTTCGTAACAGATTGCGCGACAGTGAGAACCTAGCATAACATGATCACTACAATTTAAAAACATGGGTAGTGTATGTACGGCCACTTTCTGGCCTCTACTGAATTATCCAAATTTCCAATTCTAACCCTGTGCAAAATATGCAAAAAATTTGTCAATCCGGACGTAAATGCCACATCCAAGAAGATCCATTTGAAGAACCCGTGTACGGGGATGAAGAAGATATCGCAGAAAGAGAAGCAGAAAAACGAGGAGAATGAAGAACAGAGAAATTGCTGAAGGTTGAGAAACCAAAGATTTCGACGTTTGTGTTTTTTTACTTCGAATGTACTCAAAATACAGGAAAAGACATACCCAACTATTGCGCGGCACGGAGGGCTTGCAGCTGCTGTGCCAGTAAACCATTTGAAAAGGACTGCAAGACGTGTGGCAAGGTGGAAGAAAAACAAATTGTGTTTAAAGGACCCAACACTAGAATATGTATACATGTATTTCAAATGTTACAACTTACAATACATGCACATGTACATGCACAGGAAATGGGAATGTTTGAACACAAATGTAAATTTTAGGTGAATCTGTAGTGTTACTTGTTCAGAGGTGAATGAGGATTCAGGTTTTGAGCTAAATTTATTTCCATGTTCTAATTTCCTTTTTTCCTTATGTTTATGCATATTTCAATTTCACAGGTCCTACCGATATTGTGCGTATAGGATGTTCACTTATTGGGTTCACAGAATTCTAGGCAAAGGGGTCAGGAGAGTCATCCCAGCATGTGCTGTGATTACGATTCGAGCATCGTTTCCAGCCCAAGAGGGTCATGTGTACATAGGATATAGAGAACTTCCTGACGTCCCAGAAGAAATAGAGTACCGAAGTGATGATGTCAGTTACCATGGCAGCATGGCCGACTGGTTCTAAACAAAAGAACCCGGAAGAGCTTGCACCTTGCTCACAATGTTTTCAGTGTGTGTTTGCATAGGAGAAAATGGCAGCTATCGGAATTTCCTCACTTGCAATATACTTTTCAGACGAGCCAAAGTCATTACAGAAGGGTGAAAATCACTTTAAATCAGATCATGTGGAGAGTTTTAGTTATTTTCCAGGAGAAATCAGTGGTGTTGTGCATGCCAGCATGAAATCTAAGAGTTATATTTTTGTTCGCGGTTGGACGACACCGGGTGTTTGCACAGTGTGGTCCCACCTGCTGCTTTTTACGTTAGCCAAAGAAAGAAAAGCAGATTCCACCACCGGAGCCAGGGCTTAAACTTTTTAAAGTTCTTTTCAAAATAGTTTTGCAATGGTTCTGTTATCAAAGCCATGATTATAAAATAGCATAATGCCTATTAAAACTAGAAATGTGCATTCCTCGTGCCGCGCAATGCGAAATGTATCCCCCGGCGCTGGCAGCGATTTGAAGGAGGGACAAAGACCCTCCCCCATCCCCTCCCTCAAACAAAAGGATGGTGTAGAAATTGCCGCCAGTGGCCCGGAATATTGTCAACACCAGGAGCAGCACTACCAAAACGATTTGTGTAGATTAGAGTATAATGCATTTTTATAGAAAATTCGGAAGAAATATGACCTCAGAGCGCACATAAGACATCCACTAAAATATGACCTTTGATCCTATGAAAGACAGAACACTAGAGGCAGCATCACCAAAAACTGTAGAGGTGTAATCTATAATGGACCTACATACAAAATTTGAATGAAATCCGTCAAGAAATGCAGAAGTAAGAGTGCACAAAAGGGACAAATGAGCTTTGACCCTATAAAGGACGGAACAATGAGGGCAGCATCACTAAACAGTAAAGATGTGTAGATTATACGAAGATACATCTCCATACAAAATTTGAAAGAAATCCATCAAGAAATGTGGCCTGCAGAGTGAACTCACGCCATCCCTTGAAGTATGACCTTTGACCCTATAAAAGACGGGACACTGGTGGCAGCATCACCAAAAACTACAGGTTTTTAGATTACACCAAGGGACACCTTCATGCAAAATTTGAACGAAATCCGTCAAGAAATGCAGAAGTAAGAGTGCAAGAAATGGAAAAATGACCTTTGACCCTATAAAGGACGGAACAATGAGGGCAGCATCACGAAAAATTAAACATGTGTAGATTATACCAAGATACATCTCCATACAAAATTTGAATGAAATCCGTCAAGAAATGCAAGTAAGAGTGCACAAAAGGGACAAATGAGCTTTGACCCTATAAAGGACGGAACAATGAGGGCAGCATCACCAAACAGTAAAGATGTGTAGATTATACAAAGATACATCTCCATACAAAATTTGAAAGAAATCCATCAAGAAATGTGGCCTGCAGAGTGAACTCACGCCATCCCTTGAAGTATGACCTTTGACCCTATAAAAGACGGGACACTGGTGGCAGCATCACCAAAAACTACAGGTTTTTAGATTACACCAAGGGACACCTTCATGCAAAATTTGAACGAAATCCGTCAAGAAATGCAGAAGAGTGCAAGAAATGGAGAAATGACCTTTGACCCTATAAAGGACGGAACAATGAGGGCAGCATCACGAAAAATTAAACATGTGTAGATTATACCAAGATACATCTCCATACAAAATTTGAACAAAATCCATTGAGAAATGTGGCCTGCAGAGTGCACTCACGACATGTCCTGAAGTATGACCTTTGACCCTATAAAAGACGGAACACTGGTGGCAGCATCACCAAACACTATAGGTTTTTAAATTACACCAAGAGACACCTTCATGTAAAATTTGAACAAAATCCGTTGAGAAATGTGACCGCCAGAGCGCACACAAGAGTACACACAAGACATCTATCAAAATATGACCTTTGACCCTATAAAAGACGGAACACTGGGGGCAGCATCACCAAAATCTATAGGGTTCCAGATTTTACCAAGAGACACCTTCATACAAAATTTGAACAAAATCCGTTGAGAAATGTGACCGCTAGAGCGCACACAAACTTTCCCCAAAAATATGGCCTTTTACCCTATAAAAGACGGAACACTGGGGGCAGCATCACCAGAAACTATAGGGGTCCAGATTTTACCAAGATACACGTCCATAGGAAGTCTGAAAGAAATTCGTTGAGAAATGTGACCGCTAGAGCGCACACAAGAATGTGACGCGGCGGCGGCGGCGAAACGCTGCTGAATCCAAAGTATCCTCCGGCATACTGCCGGGGGATATGTTGAAGTATAATGGTATGATATGATGTAAAAAAAAAATTATACAGTTTTGGGTCGTGGGGTGGGTTGGATTAGATACCATATTAGGGAACAGAGCTTTGGAAGAAAGCTCAGGAACACCAGATCTTGGCTTCTTAGATTTTATTGAAACATGACAGAAGTAGAGTATACAAAAACAACAAAGAAAACAACCCCAAAGTCAAGAGGCTACTGGTGGTAACCCACCACCAACACCATCCAGGATACCCAACTTCGAGCACTGCGATACTCTGTGCACAACAGAAATTCTATTGCTGCATGATGGAGTCGAGAACAGATATCGGATCAGATCAGCCGTTCTCCAGACTTGCTTCGATTGCAGCTCCGACTTGCACCAGAACCGGAGCATGCAATAAACTAGCTAACCTAAAATGCCTTGCAAGCTGTGCAACAATGGAACCACCCTAAGAAAATATCACTCCGCTACAGAGTTGTAAAAGTGTAAAACAGCCAATATTTCTAAAGAAATACTTACTCTTGTTTCAGTCGATGATAAGATAACAAAATCCTCCAAATTCATCAATTACATAATTATGATAAGAAATAATAACCATAGAATTATATTATAGCCTACAGACATCGATCATCCCAACTCTATCAAAGTGATTTGGTCAATCCAAAGAATTCCAACCACCTGTACGCAAATAGCATGCAAATTGAGTTGTTCTTCTCAAGTAAGCTAATCAAAATTCCATTTCCTGACAATATGAATTTAAAAAGCTAGGCCTACTTCAATCTCTCTAAGCTCTGAGTTGCAAATCAGGTAGGGTCAAGTAGTGTCGACATAATACAGGGCATGTTTTTCTTTTAAGGTTGCACTGCTATTGCCCTGCTCTGACTTGGTCTCGGAGACTTCTACTTCTAGTTCTACATGTAGGTTGTGGTTTTTTTTTAATCAACGTTCTAAATTAAATCTTCATTAATAAAAACAAATTTTTAGAAAAGAAATTCCAGTATTAAAACAAATTTATTTATTTTGGCTTTGTTAAAAAAAAATGTTTTGGGCATGAAATTTATTTTTTCTCAAAAACAAAGTAATCGCTATTTATTTAATTTTACTTATTTTAATTTTGTTTCAGGTGTACATGGATGAGGAGTCCATCAAGAGTTCTACGTGTGAATGCCCACGAGGAGACAAGTGCAGTCATGCTGCGGCGCTCATCATTTTCGGCATTCACAACCTCGGTAGGACAGACGTTGAGTGCAAGTGGCGTCAACTGAAGCCAGCAGCAGAGGTCACCCTCAGTTGGAATGATGTACCCGCCTCACGACGTCGACTATAACCCATTGACAAGAGCTGTGGGAGATGATGATCGCAACTGGCTGAGCAATAAGCTGAAAGGCTATGGTCAGTTCACGGGAATGTACTGGTTATTGTCACCTGAACCTGAACCCGAACCATCTAGTCAATTTCTTCCTGCACCAACCGTTGAAGAGATCATCATGTCGCCAGCATTTGTTGATGCTGAAATGAAAGTGGACTTTCTATTGGAGCAAATGAAACTCACCGGTGAACAACGCAGGGCAGCAGAGGTAAAGACAAGAGGGCACTGAAGCAACCCATCCTGGCACCTACTTCGTAGAGGACGGCTGACAGCAAGCAACTTCGGTGTAGTGCTAAAAGCAAAACGAGACACGCCATCCCTCATGAAGAGACTGATGGGGTCATATGATCTATCCCGTGTGTAAGCGATCAACTGAGGCATTGTAAATGAGGATGAGGCCGTCAAGTCATTCCAAGCTGCCACCAACATGGATGTCGCTGAATCTGGCATCTGGCTGATGGAGTCTGGTATGTTGGGGGCATCTCCAGATGGACTTGTGGGATCAACGGCAATATTGGAGGTGAAATGTCCGTTCACGCAACGCAACACAACCATTGACGAGGCGTGGCAAGCAAGGACTTTTATCTCGTGAAAGATGAGGGGACCTACAAACTGAAGGAGAGCCATGTGTATTGGCATCAGGTACAGGGCCAGGGCCAGCTTCACATCACCGGCAGGGATACCTGTTATTTCACTTTGTTGACCTCCAAAGAGTCGGTTCATCTTACGATACAAGACGAGTCATGGACTGACAACATTGCATACCTCGAGAACTTTTACAGAGATTAAGACGCTCCAGGCTTCTGTGTAAAGCATTTGGAAGAGAAAGGTAATGAAATTAATGTAACCATTTCACATGAATATATCCCCCCCCCCAAAAAAAAAAAAAAAAAAAAATTTTAACCAAAATCACAGGCAAGGCTGTGATATGCTGGTGCATTTGTGCATGCTGATTTCCAATTCCAACTTTCTGTAATTTATGCCGTCTCTAGGTAAAGATTGGATTCTTGATGAAAGGACATACAAAGATGTGGATCAGATTTTCAGCAGGATATCGGTGCACACATCCAAGCAAAATATTCAAACTCTTTCTTCACTAATGGCCAGCATTCCCACATGCGTATAAAAACCCAATAATTTATGCCGTCTCTAGGTAAAGATTGGATTCTTGATGAAAGGACATACAAAGATGTGGATCAGATTTTCAGCAGGATATCGGTGCACACATCCAAGCAAAATATTCAAACTCTTTCTTCACTAATGGCCAGCATTCCCACATGTGTATAAAAAACCCAATACCACTTCCGAACGACTGCCTTCCACGTTCAATGTCTGAATGACTCCAGCCTCAAATTAACAAGCCATTGCAGCACAGCCATCCTCAACAATTTCTGAATCACTGCAGACACACATGGTAAGGCTGTGTTGCATACCAAGATTGAAGAAGTGGAGTGATAGTGCCGAGTGGTAGTCCACAACAGGAGAGAACTACATAATCAAAAGTCATCCCAACGGTGTACCCGACATGGTGGTGCCATCTCCAGCTGAGCTTGGTCTCAATAATCTCCACCAAGATTTTGCCCACATACCAGCCCTACCAAGATGACATGGTTGAATGGGAAAATCTTATAAGTTTTCTGGAAACTGCTGATGGTATATTTATTCTTATGTTTACTATTCACATTTGCTGCATTTGAAGTTAATCTAGAATTTGGTTGCATTAATAAAGCATTGAAAGGACAGCTAGGGGGGGAAATTTTAAGCAAAATGATTATAGATTGGTGCGTAGTAAGATAAGTGCCATATTATGTTCCACCTTTTCGGCCATGCTTCAAAAAGGATACCCTTGTATTTGTTTCTTTCTAATCAATCTGCCCCAAAACTCATCTTCAAATAACATTTCAAAATAGCATTTCAAAATAGCATTGCCCAATTTCGCACAAATTTTCTTAATAACGCCATGAGATATTTAATTCCCTGCACGTTTCATTTTTGTTCAGGAAGGGGGGGAATGTCACAATGCATTCCCCTAGTTGAAATCAGATAACTCTTAACTTCAATTGTATTTTACAGGATTCTTTAACTTACATTGGATGGGTAGGAGAGCGATTGTTAACTTCATCGAACAAAGAAGCAGTGCCATCTAGGACAAGATAAGGATTCATTGCACAAACATATACAGCGTGCAAACAATCAGGCAGCAATCCATAAGCGATGTCTCAAGGCCATGCCCAACATTCCATCTCCGACAAATCATGGATGGAAAGCTAATGGTGATGATTTGGTAGTTGAATGGATGGAGCTACCTCCTGCACCTGCGAGTTATCGCACTGTTCGTGCAAGAAGAAACATTGTTCACAGCATCAGTGTTCTTGTTTGGCCCACAAACCTCCCTGCACAGATCTGTGTTGACTGTGAAAACGTGTCAGTGTCAGTAGATGAACTTGAACAACATGAAGCAGAAGATCCTGACTCGAGGATGAGATAGATGTTTAGTACATGTATCTTTCAAAAATGTTGGTTTATGCTTTGTGGATACAGTAAAATGAAGGTCTCAAATTTTCTTGAAAGGACAGCTACATGTAGTTGGGAAAATTTTAAGCAAAATTATAGATGTTCCACCTTTTCGGCCATGCTTCAAAAAGGATACCCTTGTATTTGTTTTCTTTCTAATCAATCTGCCAAAACTATTTTGAACCTGAATATTGCATCCATTCATTTAGAATAAATACTAGAGAGTACCATTTTTGGGGAATAAAAGTTATCACAGAGACTTCCTCAAATAATGTGATAGGCCTGCACAAATACATTTATATTGCTGTTTATGAAATCATAAATTTTGTTCAACTGTTCAAGCATTAAGAAATTTTCTAATGTAACAGTATGTAGATGTGTGACATTGTTGTTCTTATTTTAAACAGACAATGATCAAAATGAAGGATTGAGTGGAAGAAACAAAAAAGAAAGAAAAAAATAAAGAGAAAAAAGAGATGGAGAAAAGAAAAATATACAGAGAGGGAGTGATACAGAGACAGAAAAAAAGGATCAGAGAAAGAAAACGAGGAAGACGCTAGACTGAAGACATCAATAGCGCTGAAAGAACCATAAGATACATTAAGACCATGGGGATGGAGACAATTGGTTAAACATTTTCCACATAATTATCAACTAATGTTAGTTGCCTTTCATTCCCCTTTAAGAGTGCATGATGCATCATGATCAAGAATCAGTATAATTCGGCAACGGTGTTTATACCATATAGGTAGGTTTACGTTTGTACATCGGTTGTCCAAGATCGATAGAGACTCGGTCGCGACGACAACTGTTGGCTCGATCACGCGTGCTTGCAATGCAATTCTTCGCTAGTAGTACACGTTTCGGAAATATGCTACCTTTTTAATTGGAATTTGGAAGTGATATCACCAATATGGTAAGAATAAATCAAGGATCAAACTTTACTGTTCATGTGATAAAGTGGCCTTATTGTGTTTTAAGTCCGCTCTAAGACTAAGTTTAATAGTCTTCTAACTTTAACTATTCTATTATGTCTAGAGCCTGTGAACTATGTAGCCTTACTTCATTGGAGAATGTTGCCCACTTTTTTGGGAATTTCAATTGGGGAATGCCCGATCTGCCAATGCTCAGCCATCACAGAAGGACTCTCCAGGACCAGGCCAGGCCAAGCTCAGGGGAGGATTAACTAGCAACTGTTCGAGTATTTTAATGAACAGCACCCTTTACAAGTCACTCCTCTGTGGGCAATCAGGAAATCCCAGTGGAATCTGGGCGGAGGCCACAGGTGAGTGCAGCCCATGTGGTACACCTCAACAAGAAGACCGTTTTCCCGCCTAATTCTATAAAGAGGATCTCGGGAGTCCTAAGAGAGTCTTTGCTATGGGTACCCTCCTCTTTTGAACCCGAGTCTGGCTTCCCGGCTATGTTACCGTGGTCTGTCCATGACGAGGGGATGGGAGTGGTAATACCATCATTTGCAAAAGTTTAAGACTATTCCAAAACGCAATGAGTCAAAGAAAGAAAAAAAAAATTAAAGACTTATTTTTCAGACAATTGTATCATACTTGAACTACATGTATAGGCTTATACCAGTACTCTTGTGCTACTGGTCACTTTAATAGTAAACATATTAGTAATCATTCAATAAGACATAAGCAAGTATTCCAAATTATTGAAATACCCATAAATCCTGAGGTGGTCTTACGGATGTCAAGTTCAAGGGAGGCGAGAAACTATGGGAGTTGTCCCTCCTGGATTGTTTGTGGGTCCGCCATCGTAGGGGCTAGATGCAGGACCCGATACTGCTGGTTCTGGGATAGGGGGATATTCAAATTCTACCAGAGGCCAGGGGTGGAGTCCCTTATTCTCACACAGTACAATTTAGCTGTAAGCCGAGGGGAATGGTGGTGGGTCAGCGCCATGCAGCTGGCATGCCAGGCAGTATTCCCTACGCACTGGATCCTAAGTAACATCCCGCACAGGGATCCTTCGAGGAACATAACTGAGGGATGGCCGATCGCTGGAAACTGAGCACCTGTACCACCCAGAGGGCAGGAGGCATTCCACCGTAGCACCGCAGGACCTAGGAGAAGGAGGCAGACCACGAACCCCAGAGCGCAGGGAGAGCTCACAACCCTAGCGCCCCAAATTTCCTTGTGGACCATCGGGTTCAAGCAAGAAGGGCTTGGCCGTCTGTCCCTACCCGGATTGAGGGAGATGAGTAGTTAAGGAAGCATTTGATTTGATTTATTGTTTCACATTCCACACAATAACAGTTTTCATATAAAAGTTCAACAAGATAAGGTATGACAAAAAACAAAAATGGTAGTTAAGAGATAAGCAATGACGTGAAATATGAGGAACCTATTAAAAAGCAAAGCTTGCGTAACATATGTTCCCAGGCAAGATACCAATGATAATATAAAACTTCTAACGCAATGAAGAGAGACGAACTTAGGAAAATTAATGATACGCATAAGTAAAGGTTAGCAAGTCACTCGAGCGAAGCAATATAAAGAGCAAAAAAATCTTACATACCGGTACATGTATATGGTTGCAAAAGAAAAATCTTTAAATGAATACAACGAGGGAGATTGAATTATCTTGCCCCACCTTCCATAATGTTTTCATTTTACCGAAAGGGTGCAGTATGTGCGCAGCCTACTGCTACCGAGGAGGCTAAAGATTAGAGCCTTCAATTCTTGGGCCGGTGCTTGCTAGGAGGAGAGGGTAATCTGGAAGATCTACACGAGTACGAGGTGCATAATTGGGAAGGAACTGTGGACTATGCATCTCAGGTGATGGCTGAGGAGATGGGGGGATGACTCTCCACTTCGTTTGGACGGTTCCGGAGTATTTCACCATCCGGCCCCCAAATTCCTGTGCTGTCCTCATTCACTGGCGGATCCGGGCGTTCATGGTTGGACGTATCACCCGCAACCAACGAATCCAGGCCAGAGATGGCCTGGGTAGGCCAGGACCTCTTTGAGGCCCAAGGTCCCTTCAACTACGTAAGTCCCGCCCACTCAGGCTCATTGGGAAACTGCCTCTTCTGAGGTTCCCGCGCCTGATGACGTAACCCAGCCAACCACTGACGAGATTCCTCAGCTAGTAGAGTCACCTCCCAGAACGGATGTCTCTGAAATGACAGGAGCTTCTACAGACCTTCAGGTTAAGGCAGAGAGCCCAGGAACTGTCCCTGAGGAGTTCTTGCCAGCACTCATGGACTGCGAATGCAGTGGCTGTGGAAGTGAGTTAGACGAGGAGATGCCCCCGTTGATAGATGTCTTACTATCGGGTGTTCTTGGGCCTTCGACCTTGGCCCAGTGCTTGCTCGGAGAGAGTAATCTGGAAGATCTACGTGAGGAACTGGACTATGCGTTGGTTGAGGAGATGGGGGATGGCTCTCCACTTCGGTTGGAAAGTTCCAGAGTATTTCACCATCTGGCCCCCAAATTCCCGTGCTGTACTCATTCACAGGCGGATCCTTGCGTTCTTGGTCTGGCATATCGTCGCCGACATCACGAACCGGCACAAATACCATTTTACGTGTAAATTTTGAGTTTTGAGATTTTTACATATTATGAAAGACCATATCTATCATCTACATTAGATGTGAACATGTTCATTTATTTCTTTCTTTCACAGTGACTGGGTGACTGTACTGCATAGTGGAGATAGAGAAGAAATATGAAAAAATATTTTAATCATTGTATAGAAAATGTTAATAGACTTATGCAGTTTTTTTTGTTGGAAGTTTTACATTTTCTCCACTTGTCCATTTCCATAACAGCCCAGCCAGATGTTCCGGTTAAGTGGAAAAGAAATGGAAGAGTCAATATTGTCAATTTGAAAGATCTCCAGATAACTTCAAAACAAAAACACATAAAAAAGGCACAAGAGTGCGCATGAGGGGCAGACATACTTGGTGGACTATCGACATCGTTGGACAGCCAAGTGAAAGTGATGAAAACGATAGTGACGATGAGGATGAGGATCATGTCCCATTAGCGTTGCTTGGTATGCACATGAAATTTCAACACTCTGAAATACTATTCAGGGAGTTACAGTTGACCAACTTTAGGGAGTTACAACTGATCAACTTCAGGGAGTTACAGCTGACCAACTTCAGGGAGTTACAGCTTATCAAGCTCAGGGAGTTACAGTGAGTCACAAGTGAAGCTGCATGCAGGCCAATTCAGGCAGCTCAGATTTCATTACTGAATTACTGAATACTGAATTACTGAATACTGGACTATCGACATCGTTGGACAGCCAAGTGAAAAGTGATGAAAACGATAGTGACGATGAGGATGAGGATCATGTCCCGTTAGCGTTGCTTGGTATGCACATGAAATTTCAACACTCTGAAATACTATTACTTCAAGCTCTAATAATAACTTCTTGTTATCTTTGCTGACCAACTTCAGGGAGTTACAGTTGACCAACTTTAGGGAGTTACAACTGATCAACTTCAGGGAGTTACAGCTTATCAAGCTCAGGGAGTTACAGTGAGTCACAAGTGAAGCTGCATGCAGGCCAATTCAGGCAGCTCAGATTTCATTACTGAATTTCAACCAAGCTGGAGGTAGTTCCGCTTGTTTTGAACGCGAGTTTCATTTCCGTTATTGGTTACTTAGAAATATTGAAACATATTTACATTCATCAATTCTTATTAGTTCCTTGAAACAATTTGTCAATGTCAGCACAGGATACACTATCACTCTTGGCTGAACGAATACTTCAATTGTCAGAACACTGAACTCATCTCGAGTGTGGGAATGCTTGAATGCATTGGTTTTATCCTGACCCTTATCTACGCGGTCCTGTTTAACCTTTGTCGAATCGATGATTGTGCCATTGTACGCCTCCTTGTTTCTGAGGACACCAAGCGACTGACCATACGATTTCCAGTCACGGATTTCATGTGTTTGCACAAAATGCACAAGATGCACGGCATAAGGCTTTGAGTGCCTTGCATCTTCATTGATGCTTGCCACTTGTCATGGGTGGTAGATGTTTGAATTATTGAGAAGTACTTAAACACGGCAGGCAACACAGAATTTCCATTCTGCCCTACGCACCCATCACAGTAGAAATCGACAGACTTTTTCTCCATCAAGTTTATCCAAATAGTGAAATTATTACACGCCAGCTGGCACTTATAGAAGATCTCCCCGCAATTGGACTTCGGGAGATTGAAGACCTTGCAATCAAAATGCGCGAAATCCATCTTTATAACAGAAAATCGCATTTCTTTCCCGGGTTTTGTACGGGCGCCTATTGAAAAGCGATATGAAAAGTTGATTTTATTTCTATTTGCTCTCATATTTAAGATTGGGGATTTTGATCATAGACAGGTATTCACATGAGCTACAGTGTGGTATTAATAACTCAATTTTCATCAAAAGTGGATTTAGCGCCTTTTGATTGCAAGCTCTCCATATATTCTGTTGCCTGTAGATACGTCTCGCAAAGCCCACATTTGTCTTTCTTGGGACGATGGATCTTGATATTCTCTTCTCTCATTACCTTCATGTACAGGGAGAAGCAGCCACCCACAGGAGATTTTTTTTGTACATCCTACTTCTTGTTAATTTATGTAACACATATGTGCATTCGGATGTCTTTCTGCAATAATGCGACTCTTCTGTAGGAAATCGCTCAAGGTGTTCAAGAATTTTACATTTAATGCTTTGTTAAAACCAGACTACGTACGTTTGTTACCTAGCCCCTAGACATGAGGTGTCTGCGAATGAATATCCCTTATTGGCATAATCACTATTTGATATTTTTTTAAAATTCATCTTCAAATAGCATTTCAAAATAGCATTGCCCAATTTCGCAGAAATTTTCTTAATAACGCCACGAGATATTTGATTCCCTGCACGTTTCATTTTTGTTCAGGAAGGGGGGGGGGGAATGTCACAATGCATTCCCCTAGTTGAAATCAGATAAGTCTTAACTTCAATTGTATTTTACAGGATTCTTTAACTTAATTTGGATAGGTAGGAGAGCGATTGTTAACTTCATCGAACAAAGAAGTAGTGCCATCTAGGACAAGATAAGGATTCATTGCACAAACATATACAGCGTGCAAACAATCAGGCAGCAGTCCATAAGCGATGTCTCAAGGCCATGCCCAACATTCCATCTCCGACAAATCATGGATGGAAAGCTCATGGAGATGATTTAGTGGTTGAATGGATGAAGCTACCTCCTGCACCTGCGAGTGTCATGGATTTATCGCACTGTTCGTGCAAGAAGAAACATTGTTCACAGCGACAGTGTTCTTGTTTGGCCCACAAACTTTCCTGCACAGATCTGTGTTGACTGTGAAAACGTGTCAGTGTCAGTAGATGAACTCGAACAACATGAAGCAGAAGATCCTGACTCAGAGGATGAGATAGATGTTTAGTACATGTATCTTTCAAAAATGTTGGTTTATACTTTGTGGATACAGTAGAATGAAGGTCTTGAATTTTCTGAGAGACGATACATAATGCAATATCATACAAAAATTGTTGGCTGCGTGTCAGTGTCAGTAGATGAACTCGAACAACACAAAGCAGAAGATCCTGACTCAGAGGAGGAGATAGATGTTTAGTACGTATCTTTAATTTGTCTGTATTATCCTTCAAAGGGGTGACTTTTTATTGTGTTAAATTACCTGCAAATAGAAACCAAAATCGGTTGATTAATTGTATTTTTCAGTTAAACAATTTGAGCAGAGGAAGTGATATACACTGGAGATTATATACCTTGGTATGAAACCAAAAAAAGTCTACGGAGAGACTTGTAGGAGAGACTTGTATGACAGATTAGAAGACTAATTTATTGGCATTTATTGTATAACAATGCACTTATTCCTCAACAAATAATTCTTTTCATTAAAGAATTCATAATGATGTGTACGAAAGATGATTAGATGATACATTTAAAAGTTGATTGACATACATGGAAGTCATCTTTTTAGCCACAAACCTTCAGTCACATACCACTTATTGACATTACCAGTATGTGAAAATGTTGGTTTATTGTGGATACAGTATATGAAGGTCTTGAATTTTTTGAGAAATGATACATAATGCAATATCATACAAAAATTGTTGGCTGTGTATCAGTGTCAGTAGATGAACAACACAAAGCAGAGGTATGACAGCTGAGGAAGGCCAGACCATGTCGAGGAACAATGACATACAGCTTAACCTACATGGCCTGTGTGACGAGTTAAGTGAGGGTGGGGCAGCAGGCAGCCAGCCAGATCTCTCAGCTCACTGGCAAGGCCGTAGATACAGCGCTTAAAGCTGCACTACCCCAAACAGGGAGTGTGGTGAAGGAGGCCTGCCTAAATACCATCAAGGAGGCTATTAATCCACATCTGCTGCGCATACAATTTCAACAAGACGAAATTCAACAGGAACTAAGGAGGGATAATCTCTGGTTAACTGGAATCCCTGAAGCTGGGGAGGAGACGGAGGAACAGCTGGCTGATAGCGTAACCAAAGTGGTCAGGGAGGCTGGTGTGGAGATACGCCCTGAGGACATATCTTCTTGCTACCGCCTGGGAAAGAAAAGAGAAGGAGGAAAAAGCAGGCAAGCTGTTGTCCGCTTTATAGCGAGGAGGAAAAGGGACAAATTGTATGCTGCCCGGTTCACACTTAAGGGAAAAGACAAAATGAAGGGGATATACATCAACGGAGACCTGACGGTGATGCGCTATTCCATCCTTATGAAGGCAAAGAAAGCCCCAAACATCAAGTCAACAACCAGCAAATATGGAAATATATCTTGCAAGCTCAACAGTGGAGAGACAAAGGTCATAAAGAACCCGGATGATATGTTTGATCTGGGCTTCGACGATATTGCATACAGTGACTTTAAACTCCACTTTCTGGCTTAGCCAGCACCTTCATTAGCTACAGTGTAAACTAAACTCCAAACTCTCATCAGTAATAATAGAAAATGAAGCCCATACTCTTGAAGTATAAGATTATAACTTATGTCCTAGTGATTTTGATAATGAAATGAATGAAATAAATTATAACGCTCTTAGTATCACTCATGTCAATATTAGATCTCTGAACAAAAATATTAGTGAACTGCAATTATTGTATGATCACAGTCTTAAATGTTATTGCACTTTCTGAAGTTTGGCAAGTTAGTAATGTTAACACATTACCCTTACAGGATTATGTTTTGGAGGTCAATTGCCGCCAGGCGAATGAGAGGGGTGGTGGAGTAGGGGCTTATACATAAGATGTTGAGCTATGTTCCACTTGATTATAATGTTGAACACACCGAAAGTCTTTGGTTGAGGATAAACCAGAAATGTTTTGATAAAGTTGTGATAGGTATAATTTATAGAAAACCAAACCACTGATGTTGTACAGTTTCAAAATAGCTTGCTTGGTGTGTTAGAAGAGCTTAATGTTGGAAGAACGGGCATCGTACTTATTGGTGATTTCAATATAGATGTATCTCAAACAAATAATCAAAAGGTATGTGATTATCTAAGTATGATAGAGAGTATAGGATCAAAAGATGACCCGGGTAATTACAGACCTATTTCAGTTCTGCCAGTACCTGCAAAAGTGTTTGAAAAGTTAGTTAATGTACGTCTAATGGACTTTCTAGAGTCTACTAAAATTTTGTACATACATCAGTATGGATTTCGTAAGAAATACAGTACAAAATTATCATTAATTAATTTGGTTAATACATTATTACAGTCAACTGATAAGGGTGAAATAACCCTTGGTATATTTATAGATTTCAAGAAAGCATTTGACACTATCAATCATAACATCCTCTCAGCAAAATTAGAGTATTATGGTATAAGAGGCATTGTGTTGCAGTGGTTCCAGAGTTACCTCTCAAACCGATCGCAGGTATTATGTTACAAGGATGAAATATCCAGTAGTAGAAGGATTATATGTGGGGTCCCGCAAGGATCAGTCCTTGGACCCACACTGTTTTTATTATACATTAATGATTTACCAAGCTCAACTGACTATTTTCAGTTTAGACTATTTGCTGACGATTCAAACATTTTCCATACTTTCCCCAAAGGTAAAAAAGAAATTGATATGAATGAGGTAAATGGAAAAATGAAGGAGGTACAAAAATGGTGTATATTAAATAAATTGACTATAAATTTGAAGAAAACAAATAATATGATTGTCAAAGGACCAAGACAGACCATTGCAATTAAAGGTGTGTTAACAGTCTCTGAAATGCAAATAGAAAGAGTACATGTAGCATCTTTTGTAGGAATTCAAATTGATGAAAATTTGATGTGGAAGGAACAAATTCAACGTATAAATACATGCATTAAGCGCAAAATGGGTTTGCTTTTCAAATTAAGACACTATGTTCCAAGGCATGTTCTCATGCTTTTATATAAATGTTTTATACAATCACACATCATTTATGGAATTGAAGTTTGGGGAAGTAGCTACAAAAGCCACCAGAATTGTATATTTTGGGCACATAAAATGGCAATGAGAGCTATTACATTTTCCCCACTTGAACAAGTTCTAGGCCATTATTCACCAGCCTGGGAATATTAGATGTTTTTGATCTGCATAAACTTGCAGTATCAACATTTGTGTATGATCTACACAGGGGACTTTTACCACATTCTTTAACACAATATTATGAGAAAATGAGTCATACTTATAGAACTAGAGGCAAAGAACATTCCATGTTTAGACTTCCGAAATGTATAACGACACATGGTACATTTTCTATTTCTTTTGTTGGAACAAACTTCTGGAATAGTTTCCCCAAAACTATTCGAGAGGAGAGAACAAGGCTTTCATTTCGTAAAAATCTAAGAAAACACTTGTTAAATGAAGTTTAGTGATGAAGAATAATTATATGTAGTATAATCTACTTTTGAAGGACAGTTATTTTAGACTTTGCAGTGAGCATTTGAAATGTAAGTAAAATGGGAGGGCCATTCTCGACTAGCACTTGTGCTAACTTTAACAACAACAAAGAAAAAACTGTAATACCATTGTTATGTACATGTATTCATGTAACATTATTACTCTTTATATTGATGATAATACTGTCATTTATGTGATGTGTTGTTGTTAATAAACTCAAACTCAAAATCAAATCGATATTGTCAGTGTGCATTTCATAGACCAATTACATACAAATGGCAGTATGTGCTTCATATGTAATGCACCAACCAAACTATTAATTCTTGGTTACATGTATTTTATTGTGATTTACAGCAATTAAATTATATGCAGTAAATCCCTATAATTAGCACAATTTAGTTGAGATGTCATCATTACATGTACATGTATGTCAGTATACTGTGTCTTTGGTTACAGAAAGTTCGAATTCTTTCCTGAATCAATGTTGCTTCATAAAGAATGTTAGTGCATGAGTAATCAGTAGTGACAGAGGTTACCCCTACATTGATTTTTGAGGTCATATCTAATGTAAATGTGACAGTTTGTATTAAAATCTGCATGTTTTTTTTGTTTTTTTTTTTAATGATACCCCACCCCTTGGAAAGCTGGATAATTCTAAATATCTATAGATCCTGGTTGTATACAAATAGTTTAAGGGTCATTTGAAATACTTTCAGTAAAATTTCTTTTTAGTACTTATGACTTTTCCTATTTGATAGTCCCTCCCTACTGGTTGGATACAACTCCTGCAAGAATAATCTTCAAATGCCTTTCTTTGAAAAAAAATTAAATGAAACTTTTTACTTTCTCTCATTCTCTCATTCAAATATTATGTATTATGTTACTAAGGACACCCTCGCCT
This sequence comes from Heliocidaris erythrogramma, assembly GCA_025617745.1. Classification (NCBI taxonomy): domain Eukaryota; kingdom Metazoa; phylum Echinodermata; class Echinoidea; order Camarodonta; family Echinometridae; genus Heliocidaris; species Heliocidaris erythrogramma. The sequence continues at coordinate 11,714,362 of CM046861.1, forward strand.
CAAGCTTTTGCTTTTAGAGGTGTGTCCTCCAACTATGTATGTACCATATGAATGTGTATTAAGTCGTATTTTTTGTTAAAAAACATTGTTACTTTGTACACTTATATTGAAAAGTTGGAAATAAATGTTTTGAAATTGAAATTGAATTGAAGAGTAAAATTTTCGTACTTTTGAAGAGAATCGTAGATCCACTAGAAAGAAGCAAGCTATTGATACATGTATGTTCAGAGATAAAGACGCTCCAGGCTTCTGTGTAAAGCGTTTGAAAGAGAAAGGTAATGAAATTAATGTAACCATGTAATTTGCCATTTGTAAATTAATGTAACCATTTCACATGATGAAGAGACCATTGCTAGGCGTAACTACTACGCGAAAGACAGCGAAAGGGCGAAAAGCATTCATCGGGCTATTGGTAAAATGATTGCCCTAGATTTACGGCCCTATTTTGTGGTAGAGAATGATGGATTTCGAGCGCTGCTTTCGACGATGGACAACAGGTATGAAATTCCATCGCGATGGTTCTTTGCAGAAGGCATCATACCTGAACTATATTCCGAGATGAAGGAAGCCTTACAGGCCGAGCTATCTGCAGCCCTCCCCGGGATAAGCTTGATCACGGACAGGTCGAGGTCCCACCAAAATAAGGAGTACATGGTGGTGATTTTTCACTGGGCGACATTCCAAGACAACACGGTTAGTAATAATTTCATGCTAATCACTTCCTTTCTTATCGTTATCGTAATTTGATATGTTTCTTCTTCTTTCTCATCATAATTATTTAAATTTAGTTTAGGAGAAACTTGTAGCGAATGTTTTAGAAAATTAGAACTCGTAGTTATTTGAATAGCAATACTATGTACATGTAGGCCTATAACTTTGTTGAATAAGGCAGAAGCACAAATTTAAAAAAAACACAGAAAAATGCAATCATTAGATTGAGACAATGTATATGCATTTGTTTTACATGTAGTTCATAACCATTAAAACAAAAGGAAAAAAATATTTATACTGATGTTTCTTATTCTTTTTCATTTTCAGAGACGGCAAGCTCTTGTCAGTTTGGAGGAATTTGCAGAGGCTGCCACAGCAGAGCAAATTTCCGCCCGCTTGATAGCCGTCGCCAACGAGTGGGTTCCAGCGAACAACATCCTCCTTTTCGCCTCAAGTGACAATGGGGCCAACATCCGCCGGGCCCTTATCGATAGCACGAGAGAAAAGATGATCAGAGGATGGATCCGTGCATCCCCCACTTTCTCAATCTTGTGACGAAGCGAGGCATTGAGACACAACGCTCTGTGAAAGATGTCATATCAGCTCTGCGGACCCTGGTATTTAAAGTCGCAAATTCACAGCCCTTGAAGAGGAGATCTGACGAGCTATTAGACCTGCATTACCCTAGTCCAGATACTGGCCGATTTTAATTCTTAATCGTCCGCTTCCCCCACACACCCACACACCCACACGCCATTGATTCACATACTCCACTCACCGAGCAAAGCCTCTGATCGCGCGACTCCACTAATCTGTACTCCCCGAAAAAAATCGTCCAGAATACCCTGCCAGAACGAGCGAGATAATGTAGTATGACATCATCTAATTGATATTCATATGTAACCGCTCCCTAATGAATATGCATTGCGAGAAACAGCTGATTACATGGGCCCGGGATCGTGATGTTAGCGAAAGAAAACAATGCATGTGTGTGCATGTGTGCAGTGGCCGTGAGTGAAAACTTCCAGAGCTAGGAGGTGCACGGTGTTTGATATACTCCCTGCTCGATGGCGATGGCGATGGCCGTCAAAGAAGAAAATGGCAGGGAAGACGAGCAGCTTTGCAATGGGAAGATGGTGCATGATATGCGATGTACAGCTTGTCACACAAAAACATTACACAAATCTTCAGTCGACAAAGGTGAACAGATCTGGGGGGCGTTTCATCAACATTTGTCCGCCGACAACTGTCAGCGCTGACTAAATTTCTGTTTCACGAAGCGCTCTAACAATTGACAGAGAGCTTTTATTTTTCAATCGAGTTGAACGAGCCCACTGACTAATTAGGCCACGCCCACTCCCCTAGGCGCGCTCCCCAAATCAACAAAAAAGTGCCGCGACGATCATCTTCAGCCTTATGAAAGCGATGAAAATGAATGAGAATACGGAGAGTGAGATTACAACGATGGAGGAGGAAGTGTCTGTAAGTAAAACCCTTCAAAGTATGTTGACTACTGTAGATAAAATGTTGGAAATGATAAGTAATGCCGTTGAGAAGATCAACAGGCAGCTAACCAGCAGTCAGCCCAATCACAATACAGATTCTAGTAAGGTCCCACATATTTGTTTCTGTGCCTGTACTACATACTCTTTCTTCTCCTGTTTTCACTGCCGTTGTTAAAAGGTGTCAGGAATTATTCATTTCTCCTGCCGTTATTATTATTAATTTTTTCTTGTCTATACTAGACATATTTTCGCCCAGGTAATCTAAAAGTGCACAAAAAAGTTATTTCTTATTATTAACCTGTTCGCGACAGCACTCTCATCATGTTTTGACTGAGTCAGAATTAATTGTTGAGGTTTTTCTTTTAGGATCTACTTGTGGTTTTAAGTTAGGTCTATTGTAGCGTACTACAGTTGGGTGTTGCAGAGGTGCACGGCCGATTTGGAAGAAACTCCCAGGTATTGGAGACTTTGAGTTTGATTCAAAGTCTCCAATATCAGAGACTGACCAAAAAATAAATAGGTCTAAGGCTTTTTTTTTGTCTGCCAAATTTATTCCTCTCTGAAATCAGTTGCCCAGGCCCACCCACACTTATGCGAGGTTGTTGTAATAACCTCGCAGTCGCACAATATACCTCTGTATTGTGAGCAATTGCCTCCCATAGGCAGTGTGTGATCTCATACATCACTATGACCAACTCATGCACCACGCGTTCATTCGTTTTTGCCCCTGGAATTCATCATTATTTCACTGTTTTAACAAAACAATATGCAACATAGATATCACCTTGTGTGATAGTATTGTATACTCGTCGCACTCATCACAATCGGAGTCGAGTACGGATCCTCGTTTGTCTCAAAACTAGTGAATTATCTAGCAGTATTTCGAGTCTGCAGTTATAGAAATTGCCTCTCTGGTCCCACCTGTGGAAAATTTTGTGTTGCCATCTTCCAGCTTCCATTTCCCTATCATGCCTGAGAAGAAAACCAAGGAGAGGAATGCAGGGAAATTCCTTTCCCAAGCCGCAAAAAAACCACAAGGACACCCATCCCCCAGACGCCCATTTGTTGATAATCCAGATATCAACAACAAGGTTCTTGCCGCACAAGGCATGGCGGCTCCAGTGGATGGAAAGGAGATGGAGAAGGGACTCTTCATTAATTTTGACATAGAGGACCACCTCCAAGATGTCAAGTCTACAAGAACGTGGAGAATTGGCTGAGCTAGTTTCAAAGGCTGTAAAAGCAGCCGTAGAAGCAGCGATTCCAGCTATTGTCATGGCTGTTAAAGATGTCTGCCTCTCAGCCGTCAAGCAGGAGGTACATCCCCACCTACTCCGCCTCCAGTACAGCCAAGATGAGGTAGCACAACAACTGAGACGGGACAATCTCCCATCACTGGTGTAGAGGAGGGAGAGGAGACAGATGAGGGAAACGAACAGAAGGAGGAAAGTGAAGAGATGCTACAAGAAAAAGTGGTCAAAGTTGCAGGGAAAGCAGGGGTCACTTTATCAAGGGAGGATATCTCAGAATGCTTCCGCGTTGGAAAGAAGATCCAGGGGAGGTCTCGACCAGATCTTGGTGCGGTTTTCACTGAGGAGGAAGCGGGATGCAATTTATGCAGGTCGCTTCAATTGGATGGAGTATACATCAATGAGGACATCACTCCCATAAGGTTTGCTGTCCTCAAAGCTGCCAAAGGAAGTCCTTCTGTGAAGAGAGTTTCAACGCAGAATGGAAACATTACTTGCAAGTTGCAAGATGATAGCTTCAAAAAGATCGTCTCTCCCGATGACCTATTTGAAATAGGACTGGACACCATAGACTACCGACGGTTCAAGCTGCATTTTATGGAATGAAAGCACATTGGCCTTTTTTAAGGCAAGAAGAAATCTTAATATTAATGATTGATACAAAATTGTCTTATGAATTGTTACCTAATGATATTGATATTCTAAATTTTGACACATCCAGTTCTTTTAAATTGACTCATGTAAATATACGCTCCTTGATGAAAAATTTTGAAGCCCTTAAACTGGTGTATGAAGATTGTATCCATACTAAATTTGACATTATTGGTTTATCTGAAGTCTGGGATGTAACTAATACATGTACTTCTGTTTTAGGTTTACAAGGCTATACTCTTGAAGTAGACTGTCGGAAAAATGATTTGAGAGGAGGAGGGGTTGGAGCTTATATCAAATCAGACCTACAGTACACCCACTTAAATTGCGATATTGCCCATGCAGAATCTCTTTGGTTACAAGTTAACATCACAAATGCACTTACAATAATCGTGGCTGTACTGTATCAAAAACCTAGTACAAATGTTAAAGAGTTCCGAGACAGTTTGTTAGATACACTGGAACAACTCAAAATTGATAAACATAAATGTATACTCCTAGGTGATTTTAATGTGAATATGTTAAAGGGAGCAACAAGTCAAAATCTATGGGCGCTTTTACAGTTGGCTGCTCCTTTCTCTGGATCAAAGTTCAAAGCGACTTCAATTTATCGTGCGCAGCTAATAAAAGTTCGCACATTGACCCAAATTTGAGTAAACAAGATCGCATGTTCTTTATTCCAGTATTTGAATCTCAATGGTCGGTTGCGTATGGAGGGATTCGAGTTAACGATCGCGCGAGGAATCCGGCAATAACATTCCTTCGGTAGTGCAAGATTGGACCTGATTGTATCCGAATTTCCCCGAGTCAGACCAACTGGTCAGGCCCATGGATTACGACTTGCCACTCCCTTTAAGTGTAGAAGAAATAGTGGATGATTTCACCTCATCTCTACAATGTGTGGGACTAGGACAATTAATTAAATCGCTGACAAGAGTAACCAAAGAATCATCTACATTATTAGACCACATTTATACAAACATTGATATGGTTGAATGCCATTCAGGGGTCATCCAAACTGACATCTCTGATCATTTTGCCGTGTTTGTAATTTTCAAGGACATAGTCAAGGAATGCTCGAATCCGAAAAATATTATATTTATATATCGGAGCTATAGGAAAATACAATATTGAACAATTTACAGAAGACCTTTCTATCTCGAACTGGGAGGAGGTATTCAATTGCCACGATGTGACTGTTGCATACTCTACTTTTTGTACAATTTTCTCAAATATCTGTAATAAACATGCACCACTGATAACTAAATGAATTGGGGAAAAGAAAGATATCAAAAAGAAGCCATGGATTACGAAAGGGATAATTAAATCAATAAGAAAGAAACAAAAGTTGTATGCCAAAATCTTACGGACAAATCATGATGAAGATGTCGTGAAGAAATTTAAGAAATATAGAAATGTTTTGACTACGGTATTAAAGAATGCAAAGAGAACATATTAAAGCAATTTATTACATGTAAACCGGTGGAATAGTAGTAAGACATGGAGTATTATTAATGAATTATTAGTCGGAAAGAAAAAAATGTCGCAAGTCGCTGAGATAGGCTTATCAAAAAGGTCAATGGAAGGAATACACTCATTACATCTATGTATGATATTGTAAATGAATTCAATAATTTTTTTGTCAATATTGGTCCGAACTTAGCGGACACCTTACCAAATAGAATTATGTCACATATACCTTACTTAGGGGTACAAGCTGATAATTCTTTATTTTGGAAGCCTGTTACTGAGGCTGAGGTTTTTAATCATCTCTTAAATCTAGATGTCAAAAAGGCTTGTGGTTATGACAATATACCTGGACGATTGTTAAGAGATGGTGCTGCCTACATCGCACGTGTCCTTACATATATTTTTAATCTATCCTTAGAGTGTGGGAGGATGCCAGATGAAATGAAAATAGCAAAAGTTTCACCTATTCACAAAAAGGGACCAAAAGAGGAACCTGGAAATTACAGACCAATTTCGGTTTTACCAGTGTTAAGTAAAGTCTTTGAAAATATAACAAATGGTCGGCTGATACAATTTTTAGAATCAAACAATACCTTTTACCATCATCAATATGGATTTAGAAAAAAATATAGTACAAAACTATCATTGATAAACTTGTCTAACACTATTTTGAAATCAATGGATGAGGGTAGAGCTACACTTGGGATTTTTATTGACTTCAAAAAAGCTTTTGATACTATAGATCATAAGGTCTTGATACATAAGCTCTCTCATTATGGTATACGGGGTCTTCCACTGAAATGGTTTGAAGACTATCTAGAAGGCAGGTATCAATATGTTCAATGTGGAGAAATAATCTCCAGCAAAATGAAAATCAGATGCGGTGTTCCACAGGGGTCAGTTTTAGGACCAACACTGTTTTTACTTTATATCAATTTCGGTTTCTAACTTTTTCAATTTCAGACTATTTGCAGACGATTCTAACTTGTTCCACACATTTCCAGCAAATCAAAAGAAGATTGATGCCAATGAAATAAATATCAATATAAAATACACGAATGGTGCATTGCAAATAAGCTTACTATCAACTCTCTGAAGACAAAATTTATGTTAATTAGCAGGAGGAGGAGAAAAGTCACATTATCAGGTAGACTAGAAGTAGGTGGAGAAGTAATTGAAGAGGCTGATGAAGTAACTTTTGTAGGTATAACAATTGATAAACATTTGACTTGGCACAATCATATCCGAGCTATTAATTCATGTATACGGAAAAGAGTTGGAATTTTATTCCGCCTGCGACATGTTGTAGCCAAATATACATTGGTCTTGTAGCGGCTATACATTGTATTTTCATTTTAATTCACTAAGAAAAAATATTGGTAACGTATACTCATTCATTTGCTATACCACTCGGTACAATAAGCTAGTCAACCACATCGTTGATGGCGTAGTATTTTTAACCCCAGTATCCAGTAAGCTTTTTTATATGCCCATTTCAGTGTTTTTCCATTTTTTCCATCTCCTCTACGTCCGTATTTTCCGATTTCTTCTTTGCCTAATTTGCCTAATTAAGCGGGGTCAATCTCTGTTTTTATTGGTCAATTTTGGATCCGAGCAGTGTCGATTCGACACCGCTAGGTCATATAAAAGCAGAGTGCGAGCTAAAAATAACCCTCTTATTCTGCCTGATTTCGCCCACTCAACATCTACTGATTTTTGTTTCTTGAATCGCATCACATGTTTTCTCAGTTTTGCCTATTTTCTGTATTTCGGCAAGAAATGATTTTAAATAGAGAAAAGGTTGCGTTTCTCGAGTACTACACTTCAATATGAGTTAATTTAGTTTTTCAGAATCAACTCGCTACAGGCAGAGACTTTTATAGAACTTCGCCAGCCGACATGTGTCCTGGCCCGAGCTCTCGCCGATCGATCCGGCTCTCGTCAACGTTTATCTTTTCGTATTACCTCAGTCATGTTTAACGTCGAACGACATTGTTATGATGCAACCGTCAGCCGTGTTCAACGTTCTCGAACTACCCTTGTCATGTTCGACGTCGAACGATAATTACGACCACCACTGTTAGCCGGCGAGCGACCGAATGCAACTCGAACCAGTCTTCAACTGAGTTTTCAACCGAACTTCGAAGTTCTGCTCCGCACCGTGTTAACACGTCCAGACTTTGTGGAACGCAGACCGCTTTTCTTCTGCAACCTATTCCTGCCGCATCCACACCAGTTCGAGTCAGGGCAATCATCACTCCATCAGTTTCTTCAGGTAACTTTCAGCGGCGGCCTTCCGCTCAATAAACAGTGCCAATCATAGTTAAATAGCAGCGGCCTTCCGCTCTATAAACAGCGCCTTCCCATTAATTGTTTGTTAACTTAATTCTGTTATTAATATTTAACTGTAATCATAACCTTAATATAATTTCTGATAAGTGCTCCCTAGTCTATACGATAAACTGATTTATTCCGTCTATTTTGATCGTTATTAAACCTTTGTGAAATTACATTCTGGCTTTGTTAGTTTTATTGTGTGCCTTCTCTCCAGCAGATTAACCAAAAAGGGAATTTGTTAGGACAGTGAACTTTTATTACTTATGCAAGAGTGATTCAATTTCAACCACCACCTATCAAATTACCAAATTGGTGACCCCAACATAAGAGCCGGAGGTGATCTCTGAGTGGAGATAAGGCCACTCTAAATCTTTGATTAGTTCCTCGTTCCCGTTTTATAATATACTTTTTGCTAATAACGTTACCCGTCAACTCTTATTAATACATAGCATATCACCTTTATTATGAATTCTTTTGGATATCCCTTTATATATTGTGTACATCTAGACTAGCTGTATTTAATTTTAGACATCAATCCGCCCTTCTTGCTTATCTGTCCTTTATTATTTTTGCTTGCCTGCTAATTTAAATTAGATTGTCTATATAGTGAAATATTACTTTTAAAGTTTTTTGATACCCAATTCTACGACTTGTCTTTTAGATTATTCATGCGCAATGTCTAACCCATCAGACCAAAGTCTCGCGGCCGAGCTAGCTCCGATATCGGCACTGGTCCCCATCAAATTGCCCCCATTTTGGGCATCAGACCCTCAAATATGGTTTGCCCAAGTCGAGGCACAGTTTGCTACCCGACGCATATCATCTCAGGCTACCAAATTCTCGCATGTCGTCGCCGCCTTAGAGCCTGAGATTGCGCAAGAGGTACGCGATGTGCTGCTTCACCCGCCCGCTGATTCGCCCTACGATCACTTAAAGGAGGAGCTTACTCGGCGCACCTCCGAATCGGAGCAAAGGAGACTACAATTGCTGCTAACAGAGTTGGAACTGGGGGATCGCAAGCCTTCCCAGTTCTTGCGAAAAATGAGGCAACTGCTTGGCGATCAAACTTGAAGAAAACATTCTGAAGCAGTTGTTCGTGCAGCGACTCCCCGCGAATGTGCAAATTATCCTTGCTACTGCAAGTACTGCCCTTACCAACGAGCAGGTAGCGGACCTTGCGGATCGAATCATGGACGTGCCCATGCCGCCGGTCCTTGCTGCTCAGGCTTCGAGCCTAAAGTGAACTTTTATTACTTATGCAAGAGTGATTCAATTTCAACCACCACCTATCAAATTACCAAAGTCTTATTATATAAGGCTTTTATAGAGCCACATCTAACCTATGGAATCGAGGTATGGGGGAGTACATACAAGGGTAGCTTAAATTGTATACTTTGCAGTCAGAAAATGGCAGTACGTGCCATGACATTTAGTCACTGGCGAGCTCATACTCGCCCATTATTTCGAGAATTAAAAATCCTCAATGTGTTTGATATGCACTATTTATGTGTAGGAACTTTCATGTATGACCTGGGTAATAACAACTTACCCCACTCTTTAATAGACTATTGTGATACAATACAGCACAATTATTTAACGAGACAAAAAACAGGTCGACAGGTACATTTACCAAAATTAAGGACTACCCAAGGACAATTTTCTCTTTCTTTTTTAGGAAGTGATTTATCAAATAGAATACCAACTGATATTAAATTGAAATCATCCAGAAGTAGTTTTAGGAAATCATTAAAAGAACATCTTTTAAGTAATGAAGTATAATGTTTTACTCTCTATATACATGAACATGTAACACCATGCTACATGTATCTATGTATGTGGTTGTAATTGTTATGTTTGTAATGGAAATAATATCTTCTACTATGTAAATCTTGTAGAGGGGCCAGGCTCGATTAGCACTTGTGCTATTTTCTGGTCCCATTTACCAGCTATTATCATTTAAGTTTCAATCCTGTAACAATATTTACTGTGTGACAAATCTTGTACACATAATGCTAGGTTATTGTTGGTAAATGTAAGGAAAGGAGCAAGCTCAGCAGCTAAAAAAGCCTGAAATTTCACTTGGTCGAGATGACAAAATTTCTTTTGAAGAATATGGCGTGGAATCAGATATTCTATCATCCAAAAATAAGAGGAAGTATTTTCTGAGAACTTTCCTGATTTTATTGGTGTTTTTACCTCTTCAACTAGAGAGGTTGTGACTGCCCCAAAATTGACACAGCCCCACATACATGTAGTAATGGCTCTGTGTGTGGCCCAGGCCAGGCCCTGGGGGAGGGGGGGGGGGGGGGGGATGTGTCATTGACACCTGTAATATATCTATCTCTCCTCAAAACAAAAAAATCTATATCATCCACGTATTAAACAAAACCATTAAAAAAAAGCCTATTTATCAGCAAAAGGCAGGAAAAATTTGGATCCATTCAAGGGTATCAAAACAGTAAAATCTGGAGAAAAAAATTACTGAAATAAATGAATATATGTAATCCTTAGATCTAATTGAGAAAAATCCCCGTTTTGTGTTTAAAAATCGAAGATGCTAGAAATATCTCACAATTTAGGATATCAAACAACTCCTTTCATCCCCACTTGGGATACTTTCCAAAAAGTGATTACGCAGATGATGTATAAGATGGTATAAGATGAGTTAGAGATGCAAGATGCAGAATATGTTAGTTTTATGGCTAAATTAGTTACACCTGTATTATACTTATGTATACAGCATGGTTAAAAATACACGAGACGACGGGTGATTTAGCCCTCTTTGAAGCCCTCTAAAATCCTTAAAATGCATTTTTGGGTGGTCAATCAATTTCTTCAGAGTCGTCTTCGCCTCAGTTTTGAAATTTAGCAATGAAGGTGTGAATCATGATCTTGGCGCAGTCAAAATATCATTTCTTAAAACACACTTAAACACATCATTTGGATACTCAATAATGCATAATCTCATGGACAAAAGTCTGAAATCAGCTATTCAAATTCAGCAAACCCTTAAAAATCCTCAAATTCAGCAAACCCTCCTTGGTGCTAGAAATAGTTGTAAAGTTGTTCTCTGGGGCGATTTTCGGTGGAGAATAGACCATGCTGGAAAATAAGCTCATGTATTTCTATACCTTGGAATACAGGTATATGCCTAAAGTTTGAGCGAGTGTTTCCATTTTGTTGATGTCTCTTTTAGTTTTTCTGAATCCTTTTAAAGTCTTCCTCATAAATTATTTCATATCATTTCCCCTTTATCTGCCTTTGTAGACGAAGTCTGGAGCGGGCATTAAGCGTTTCACCTGTCCGTACGTCCGTCCATCCCCAAATTGATTTCCACGTGATAACTTGAAAAATATTGGACAGATTTCAATAATTTCTGGTTTGTAGGAACATCACAATAAAATGCAGGTTAAGTTCAAAATGAAATTCTGCAGGTCAAAGGTGACAGCTCACTCTATCTGCATATTATTACTTGACACGCAATAACATGAAAAATATTGGATGGATAAGAAATGTTCACTTCAGGTGAGATCATCGTGGTCATACCCGACATGTCTAGTTTCTTTCTTTTTTTTCCAGCCCCGGCTTCTGATGGTCATTCATGAAACATTGTTCAAAAGAATTTGTTGACATGGACATTTCTGTTTATTTATTTTTTTCAATTTTGTTTTGGGACAGGAAATAGGAAGAACTACCTACAAGTTTTCGACAGTGCAACTGATGTCAACTTACATTAAGGAGCACTACGGGGATCTCTATCCCCTTGCTGATAAACCTAATGTGAGTATTTATTCAATTTAGTTCAGAGCTATACCTTTGCATGGGATGTACATTTGCAACATCATATTATTGCTATGATTATAAATGGAAATGCACCTACAGTTAGCAAGCAGTTCATAGAAATCAGGAGTAAACTATTCAATCACTATGAAATAAATTATTAATGAAAATATTTATGAAGTATGTTCAGGAAGAGTAAGTGAGTTTTTGTTGTTTATATAATGAAGTGCAGGTGTTATATCATGATAGGAATTATAAGGAACACTTCATTATCACAGAAAGAAAGCAAAATGATTCCTCTTTTATTTCATACCATATTTCAATCCATTTGGAAACACCTCAACATTCCAAATGACTTAATTGATCATGATTTAAAATTGATCATGGATTCAAATCCAGCAAGGCATTGTTGATATTGGTACAGAAGAATTTCAGTAAGGGAAAGCATTGGACTAATTGAATTCATAATTGATTCTATACAAATGAGGTATCATAAGAATGGGGAATGAATAGTCTATTTAACAGCAATAAAATTTCATGTTGTATTCCATCACATACATGTATATTAGGATTCCAGAAGGCAAAAGTGTAGTGGCTTTACCAAGTAACCATATGACTTTGGATTCTCTTTCTTGCACTCGATTGTAACAGCAGAATGAAAGAAAAAAAAAGAAGAGAAATACCAAACAGGCGGCAAATAGCAGTAGAATAATTAGTTCATTTGATCATCCTTTTTTAAAAATTTGGAGTTTAACATTTCTAAAGTAATACTCAAACATGAAATTAGAACATTTTTCATTACTCACTGTGTAAAGCTTTATAAGTCTTACATAGACGTGATTTGTTTCAATCTCTAATTTCAGACTAAAGGAAGACTTCTGCATGCCTGGGAGAAGGCAGCCCTGGACCTTCAAAGCCAGGGTCTGCCCATCTCCCATGGCAAGAAGAGTGCCGGGGCCCACCTGCGTGACCTTTGGCAGAAGATGGTGTCGCGGGCCAAAAAATATCGCGACAAAAGAGTAGTGACAGGTAAAAATTAATGTCATCATATTACTCACAAAATAATGTTTGATTGTCTTGGAAATGTGTGTAGCACAGAGGATATCAAGATCAGTAAGGACAATCTGGTATATGGCATTGCATTAACCATCAAAGTAATCTACTATTATAACTTGTAGTTATTCATTATATAAATACATGTATACAAAATCATAATTTGCATGAGAATGCTTTCCCTTGCTAAAAACAAACTTAGTGTAAATTGTGTAAGAATGCATCCATCTTTTTTTTTACATTGGACAGCAAAAAAAAACAACCTTGCATTGAGTTGAAGTAAATAAGTCTGATTGTGTTAATGTATCTGTGTGCACATATTTTTTTTTCTATTCAGCAGCATTTCCTTTACTTAGTTTGACTTCAATTATTTAATGCATACACACACTTAAATCTCACCCACTCTCTCTGCAGGTATATATATATATATATAGTTATGTGTGATTTTGTTTTTATACATGTATCCTATATTATATATCTTTATCACAATATTATAAACTTAAACCCTTCATACCCCCTTCCCCACCCCCCCCCAAAAAAAAGTATTGATGGAAACATTTCTTGGTCATTATAAAGATCAAGGGGATTTGTTCGATCGCGAAAAACACGTTCCCTGCGCAGGGCAGCACCCCCTAAGATTTGCATAAGTGCTGCCATTGTTCCACTTTTGGTTGCCAAGGCCCTCAAGAGCCTGATTTGTCGGTGAAAATGAATCTGTCGGGACCTAAAAGGGCACCGACAGATTTCTTGACATTAGTCGGTGAAATTCATGAAATCTGTCGGTGGAAAACACAGACAGATTTTCATGAAATGGAAATTAGTCGGTGTCCGACTAATCACTTCAAAAACCAAAATTAGTCGGTGAAAAGCACCAACTAAAAGTTTCATTAAATGCCCCACAGTTCTATCGTGAGTTGGACCAAGAAGACTCTGCCTGGATGGAGGCTCGCACAGGCAGGATTACTGCTAGCTTGGCAGGGGATCTACATGGACTGCGTGATTCATCAGAGGCAAAGGTTGTTCACATCAAATGCAACTGAGTATGGGAAGAAGCACAAGAGCATTAGCAAGAAGAGGCTTAATTGACCGAGCTAATACCATGCAATCCCCATTCCACTTAGTGTAAGATTGAGAGAGCAAGGAAGAATGCACTGGTGCCTGAAAGCAATGACCAATGTACACGTAAGTAAATGTTTTGTAATATACACATACACTCAACAGGCGCGGATCCAGGAAGTTACCGGTACATAACGGGGGCTATTACACATCTGGTTTTATCGACTTGCTGAACTTCTTATCCATGCCCTCTCTGGATTACCAGGCATGTTTGGAGTGGAAGAACTGAAAAAGGTTTTTTTTCCCACACCTCTTCAACACCGATGCAAACACACACTACAGGGGACCTATGCCATATGTCAAGTACTACCATCCAGCAGGGGATGTCATTTAAGAAGACAGAAGAGTTTCTTTTTTTTTTGTATTTTGAGACGCTGTTGCCTCCAAATTCAGGGCCCTGTTTATGGAAGTTTCACAACGTTATCAAGGATCCCGGGGTCCACCCTCTGTCAAGATATATCACCATCACTGCTGCCTGCCATCTCATCTTTTGAAGAAACTTCCTCCACAAGGACACAATAGGCATCAACCCTCCACAAGGCCCCCAAAGACATCCAATCGAATAAAGCCATACGATGGCTAACCCACTTGGTGGAAAGGAACAAGTGTACATCCGATATGCACAAAACGAGGGAGAAGTCTCCAGGGAAAATACAAAGTTGATGGTTACTGCGAACAAAATAAACCGTCTACGAGTTCAATGGCTGCTTTTGGCATGGATGTTCCAAGTGCTATAACTCCGATACCGACAGTGGAAGGAGAGGGCTCAGAAAAAACGATGGGAGAACTGCACCTGGACACTCTGGAGAAGAAGAAGTACGTACAAAACATTGTCAAAGATTGGCAGCTTATCACCATGGGGGAATGCAACTGCAACGAGGAGGAAAAGACCATCCCTCAGCATATTGAGAAGAGTCATCAGAATCCAGTGCCACTGAACCCCCATGAATATTTTTACGGTGGCCGGACAAATACGATGGCCCAGCTGTACCTCCATAATTCGAAGAAGAGGTCAGCAAAACCAACTCCACACAAACTCCATTCACTGGAAGGAGACCCTCTGCTGCCCATTTACATTGGACTGAACATCCACACAGTGACAAGAAACAAACATGTCCTACGATGATGAGGACATCGGTGGTCCAAAACATCCACGGTTCATGCAGGAGGAGACGGCCGGTCCTCGATTGCCAGCAGCAACACGATTTGCAATTATGTCATTTACATCTGCTTTGCAGTTTTTTAGATTATTTTTCACATTAGAGATTGTGCAACAAATCTGTGCATTTACAAATTTGAAATGCATAGAGATAAGAGCTCAATTGAATGGCCAGACATTTCACCTGATGAATATATTTAGGCCTCATCATTTATATGGGACTTGTTCAAATATCCTGCCTTGAAGTTTATTGGTCAAAAAACAATATATACTCTATTCCTTTCCCTCTTTTCCTTTCCCTCAGTCAATATTGTCATTGAAACGTTTCAAGCAATCAATGCTTTTCTTTATGTAGTTGACCCTCGCAGTGACAAAAATAACAAAGTCAGGTTACGAAAAGTCACTTTTCTCGTGGATCACTTCAAAAAGACCTGGAAGGAACTGTATGTTCCTTCGAAAAATGTCCTGTTGATGAAAGAAAGGTGAAAAGCAAAGGGCGTTCAGGAATCCGGCAATACATAAAAAATAAGCCAGTCAAATTTGGGATAAAAATTTGGGATAAAAATTTGGGATAAAAATCTGGGTACTTGCTGAATCAAATACTGGTTACACTGTTGATTTTGACATATACAGGTGTATACATGTACTGGGGCTAAGGGAAAGGAGAAAAAAAATATGAACGTGGCAAGTGTTATGTTATCAGGTTGTGACGAGTCTTTGTGAATCTCTTAGGAATGATGGTTACCACATTTATTTTGATAATTTCTTCACTTCCGCTCCGCTTCGATGATCTACAGAAAAGGGGTTTCTTAGCTTGCGGAACAACTCAAAGGGGAGGTTAGGCTATCCATTGCAATTCAAGGGAACAGATGCTGCTTGGAATGAGATGGTTCAGGGATGGGGATAAATTAATTGTACAATGGAGAGATAAGACAATTGTCACAATTATGACAACCATCCACAAAGCAAATAAGTTTGATCTTGTAAATAGAAAAGTTAGAGTTGGGGACAAATGCGACAAGCAGCAAGTTAGACAACCAAAAGCTATAAAAGATTACAATAAGTACATGGGTGGGGTAGATCTTTCAGATCAATTGATTAACAAATTTAATGTTCTTCGGAAAGTGAACCGGTGGTGGAGATCCTCGTTTTTGATTGATTGATATTGCAGTAATAAATTCATACATAATATTTCGTGCCTGTTATGTAAAATATGGTATAGAGGGACTGAAACGAAAGAAAACATACAATCAGAGGAGCTTTCGAGAGGAATTGGTTGCACAGTGAATAAGAAAAGAGAAGAGTCACCCTCTAGGGGACATGAGTATGTCATAGTTACAAAAGAAACGAGTCGAAATTGTGTTGGGTGCTATCATCATGAAAAACTACCCAACGGTCGTGGAAAGGAAAGAAAAATAACTACATTTTGTAAAAATGTGATAAACATTTTTGTAATACAAAAAACAGAGATTGCATGGTAAGGGCTCACAAAAAAGAAAATGAACGCACTTTGTTTATGATAGTTTCTAAGAGGTTATAATTGTCTCAGTTTAGTGACATTCATGTATTTCAATTGATTTCTGTTGATTTGCTTGTTTTAGATAATAGTACTCAAGTTTGACATGTTGACATAAATTTTTTTTTTAAATTGGAGACAATTTCCACACTTCTTCTGTCATATTTTTATGCATGTATTTCCATGTGAACCTAAGAGATTTCCAGGTGCACTGCACTTCTGTGCCATGAGTAAACTTATTCACCAGAGACTATGTTGATGCTATAGGCTAGTGATCTTTGAAGGATCCATTGAAACGAGCTCTTCTCCAACTATGATAAATTTCACATGTACTTCCATGCATATTTCATTGCATGATTTTCTAATACTTCATTTGTGCATGTTTTCTTAGAGATACCAACATGTTTATCATTTTCCGTTGCCTTGATATGGATTCAGCTATGTCTAGCATGCACAAGCTGGAGGACATATAATGCACGGCTTATGTATCCTTTTCATTCAATCATATGTATTCTTTTCATTCAATCATATGTATTCTTGTTTGTAATTTACCCATTTAGTCCATTGTATTGATCTAATAATAACCTAACATGAGATTAGAATTCATTCCATGTACATGTATATATTCATGTATGTTTCATTGAATATAAATGCAATTGAAAAGAAGCTCCTCATCCATATACTTTGCACTAGAATCTGCACAAATGGCTTCAACTACAGCCTCACGTTCACACGGTTCTATTAATTATGCAGAATTTGTTAATTGTGCATTATTGAATGTTTGTCATATTTCATTATGTGAATAGAAATTACTTATAGAAAACTTCTAATGCTATAATAATGCACAATTGGATGCATTTATGTTTCAGAGTATTTTTTTAATGTTTACTATTTCATCATGCATACACAGTCATTCGCTATGTGTGTAAAAGGTAATTTCTTATGTTTTTCATTATATGTAATTAATTAAAAAGGAAAACAAATGAGTTGTCTGTTTCAAATAAAAGAGCAAGTTCAAAATCACATCATTACAGTCTTTTGATCAGTCTTTCCTTATTTTTGTTGGTTAGAGAGCTGTGAAAATGAGTTGGTTGACATGCTATTCCATCTATGCATAACCTGAGCCTATTTATTACGTAATCCTTATCTTTAAAAAAAATTTTTTTTTTAATATAAGCAATCGAGCTATTGACTTAATTTTTTTCAACACATATCCCTCACATTGTCTTCTTCAACTTTGTAATTGAATGAATAAGGCCAATGAAGACCGGTTTGAGAGGCAGGAAGGTGAGCTGCTGGAGAAGGAGGCTGAAGTTCAGTCCCTTTCCCTCTCACTGAATACGCTGTCTGACGATGTGGAGATGTTCAACATGCGGGCCAATGATCTTGAACAATATAGGAGAAATTCTATCCGCATATATTTGGCATTCCAGAGTCGCAGGGTGAGGACACTGACCAACTTGTCACCAAGGCCGTGTCTAATCATCTCTCTTACACAATTTCTCCTGCCGACATTGACCGATCGCACCGCTCAGGTAAGCCCCGATCTGACGCCAAGAAACCCCGCCCAATTCTGGTCAAGTTAAATTTTTAAAAATACGCAGAGGGATATTCGGAAGACTTGGTTCCATATAAATGAATTACTTGGCAAGGGGAAAAAAAGATCTCACACCGAATGAAATGTACCATGGTGATATACATTTGAAATCAGATTTAGATAAAGATTAATTTGCCTGCAAGAATAAGAACAGAGATTCCACCTGTGCAGACATCATTTGTTCTGCCGAGGAACCACATCCAAGGGAATGTATCTCGGAGGGAGCTGCATCCTCTCCTCCCCAAGCCATTGACACTCATTTTCATCTGGATCGGTTCGAAGGTCTCGAAGTGTCTGGCCTAAGGACTGTCCTTCAGCAGTTTCCCGGGCGCAGGCCTTTAATTCCTGTATCTCTAGTGGGAGGGGTCCTGAATTTCTGCGACCCGGCGTGCTTCCCAAATAAAAAAAAAATGGCAAACATACTCTCTATTATGTTCCCAAAAAATTATTACTGAACGATATGAGGGACTTCAATGCCCAATAGATGCATTTACGGAGGACCTCGTATTTATAGCGGAAGAGTCAATTCCCAAAACTTCCACTATCCCCCAACGAGTTTCTCGACCCTGGTATGATGATGAGGTCAAAGAAGCCATTAAAAAACGAAAAAGAGCCCTTCGGCTATTTGATGCTCATCACACCCCTTCAAATCACGACAATTTTCGACAGGTTCGAGCTAAAACGCGACGTCTAATTCGTCAAAAGAAACGTAGCACTTGGAGATCATATGTCTCCAAGTTAAACTCTCGTACCCCTTCCTCTAAAGTGTGGAATATGGTGAAGAAAATCCAGGGAAGGAATACTTCATCACATATTCAGCATCTCTCTGTTGATAATACAATAATTACTTCCCATAAAGATATTGCAAATAAACTGGCCGATCAGTTTTCTCTAAATTCATCCTCACAGAATTATGCTCCTGCCTTCAAACACCATAAATCGCATGCAAAGTCTAATAACACTGAATATTATAACGCTTTATTCACCATAGAAGAATTAAACACAGCAATACAGAGAAGCCGCGACTCATCTGCTGGTCCAGATTCCATACACTATCAATTTTTAAAACACCTACCTCATTCATGCCTTAAAGTCCTTAAACTAATCAACATAACATGGGATTCTGGTGCTTTTCCACCTATTTGGAGGCGGGCAACAGTTGTTCCTATTCCCAAACCAGGGAAAGATCACAGTGATCCTATAAATTATCGACCGATAGCTCTGACAAGCTGTCTATGTAAGACTATGGAACGTATGGTCAACAATCGGCTCGTTTGGTTCTTAGAATCAAATAATTTAATTTCAAATTATCAATGTGGCTTCAGACACCACAGAAGCACTGTAGATCACCTAGTTCGGCTTGAGTCATACATAAGAGATTCTTTCTTAAACAGACAACATGTAGTCGTATTTTTTGATTTAGAAAAGGCCTTTGACACCACCTGGAAGTTTGGTATCATGAAAAACCTTTTTGATTTTGGTCTTCGTGGTAGACTTCCCATTTTCATATCGCGCTTCCTGGAAAACCGTCAATTTCAGGTACGAGTGGGATCCACCTTGTCAGATCTTCATAATCAGGAAATGGGAGTCCCACAAGGCAGCGTTCTGTCACTTACATGTTTTAACATAAAAATGGATCGAAGAAAAAGACATTAAAAAAATTAAAGCCGTTGGTAATCTGTCCTATATGGAAGCTAGTAAAAGGTATCAGGCACAAAATACTTTATTTACAGGTTATGCACATGCTGTTGAACAGCATATACATGTACCAAAAGTGTCGATGGCTGTACAAACAGACCTGACGTGGCCGATTGGATGCGACACTCCCATACCTATTAAGAAGCAACCAAAGACAATTACCCACAAGCAGACAAGTACTCAGTCGGTGGAGAAATTGGATCAAGTGAAAGAGACGCGGTCTGCTAGAAATAAGGCAGACCTGACATCTGCCCGCAGCCATAGTCTTTCTAGAGATCCTCCGGGAAAACCAGTTCCTCGTACCTCCATTGACGAGCCACTCAAAAAACCAACAAAAGATAAACTAAACCAACAAAAGACAAAATTCAAATGATGTCGAATAGACAAAAAAAGGGGTCCACTGATCTCATACAAATACATAACAAGTATGATGTATTAGCAGCTGAGGGGGAAGACATGGAGTTTAGTGCTTCAGATGTCCAACCCCAATCAAAGCTCACTAATACAAAAAGATAACACATACATGTACAACGAAGGCTTCTAGTAAGCATAAAATAATCCAATGGAACTGTCGAGGTTTCCGAGCTAATTACGATGAACTCGGTCTCATGATGCTCGAACAGATGTATTTGTACAGATGTATTTGTGTATTTAAGTGTGGACTGTTCATGGACCCCTGAAAGAATGAAGAGACACAAGGAAGATGACGGGCACCGAATGTTTATTGACAACCATGTTGAAGAGGTGGAACTTAATTGGGAGCATTGAGGGTGATAATGACTTTCTCTATGTTCGCAGCCATGTCAAACCAGAGCAGCGGCAGACAGCATCACGCTATTCTACATGGATTATCTGTGCTTCCTCTGGTGAAGTAAAATCAGCAGGATGTGGATGTGTTGCTGTGTATGTATACCAATGTCATAATGACTGTCACGAGCAGGCATATATCATTTAACTTGTACTGTAGTGTTTTTTAATAGTCTAATAAAATATAAAGGAATGAAATTTGATTTTAACTTGTGAAAAACTTGTATGGCGTTCTTTTTTTTAATATAAAAAGAAAACAAGATTACAAGACCCTGACATACATGCTTGAATATCAACAATATGTACAGAACTCAAGTGTTCACTTTAATGGCATAGACTTTGATTTAATGCATAAATATAATTCTAATTTATTCATCTTTAAATCTTTACATGATGGAACATACATAGGTTATTAACATTTTTTTTTACCTCACGCCCAATAATGCTGCAACCTGTAAGCAATGTTGAAAAGATCAGCTGTCACAATTTCTTATGACATAACATTTGTATTTTGTTTTTCCAGAAAAATTAATGAAAAGCAGCATCCATCTTTTTTGTACTAAAATCACTGTTTTAAACCTGTCGCTAATGGCCAATGTCGCCAATGGTGATGCATCAGCGAATTTTATTATTTTAAAAAAATATATTCATGATTGTGACCCCCCCCTCTCTCTCTCTCTCTCTCTCTCTCTCTCTCTCTTGTATTATGCAGTGATGCTGGGTCATGCAAGCATGTTGTGTGCTTACTCTCGTTGTCGAGAGTTTCAGCACAAGGCAGACGGATTGTGGCGTAGCAGTCGGCACGGATGAACCATGTGTCTGGATGAAGGCAAGGAAAGAATCTCGACCTGTTCCTGTTGGTTCTTTGGATTTCCGAAGTAAAAAGGACCTGCCTAAGAAACGTGGATCTTCCAAATTTAAGCCCCTTAGTACGATTAATGCAGACTCTGTATCAGCCCTTCGTACACACCTCATTGATGTCTGTCACCGCAACCATCATTCAGCCATATTCCTTTCCACAGAAGATCATCCAACGATTTCCCCCACTCCTCCATCCATACCTCAGCTAGTTTCCAACTTCCATCAGTCTGGTTCTGCTTCCATCCTCGACTTCCTAAAATGTAACACCAGTGAATCTGACATTCAGTTCTATCGTGAGTTGGACCAAGACTCTGCCTGGATGGAGGCTCGCACAGGCTCCTCCATCCATACTGCTAGCTTGGCAGGGGATCTACATGGACTGCGTGATTCATCAGAGGCAAAGTCTTTTGTGCAGAGGATAATGGGAACTCAGCCAGTGTTCACATCACATGCAACTGAGTATGGGAAGAAGCACGAGTGTGTTGCACGACACCTTTATGAAACCAAGATGTCATCTACTCACACCTCCTTCCAGTGCACTACTACCGGCCTCCAGTACCGGAAGTACCCATCCTAGCACACCGGGGTACTTGGAAAGAAATCTTTGCTATCGATAGCTGATATCGCTGGATATCGGATATATGCGATATCCAGAATTGAATTGAACCTATTGCTTATTGCTATTTACTTCCTAAATTACTGTTACACGCCATTTCATTGTAACCGTTCGAATTGACGTTCGAAGACGAATTGTAATAAGTATACACCGAATAAAGAGAGCCAGCACTGCTCCGTTTTCAAACTGTTTACTTATTTCTTGTTTCATATTTGTCTTTTATGTTGTACGAGGTAGATATATAAATTTTACATCCCACTCTCGCTTTACTTCACAAGCTGCTACAGGGTTTATCTCATGTCTTCAAAAGATAATAAATTCCAAAGTCTGCCAACATGACCAAAGAGTCAGAGATTGATGATGAAATGGAGAGAGAGAGAAAGTAATAGAGGAAGGGAGGGATAAAGAGGTAAAGAGAGAGAGAGAGAGAGAGTTAAATATGCTACATGTAAGATTTCAAGTTCAACCATGGCTTGCATTCCTTGTAGTCCGTGGGCCAAGCCTCAAATTTCGTCATTTCCCTAATCCCTGGCTGGGGGCTACTTTATTTGGTTAGGTTCTAAATGATCAATGGACATGCATGTAAGACCAATGGTGAATGTTCCCACTTCTGAATTTTGAGCATTTTTTCGGAAATCTGAAATAAAGTTGCCAATATTAGTGCATGTAGCAGACCTCTTTCCTGCAGTGATGATGGCATAATTGAGCCTTAGATAACCAATCACAGCTGGTGTATTAGGGAACTTTGTGTGATTGACCAATCACAGGCCCTGTACTCATGAGTCATACTCATAGGCAGGTTCATTGTTTCTGTGCATTTGGAGTGCTGCAAAGCCAGCAACATCATCTGGGCCTGGGGTTACTGGATATTTTGAGTAAATTCTTGTGAATTCATTCACTTCTCACTCACACACCTCTGATTACGTGACTGACTTTGAGTCACGTCCGATATGGTGATTCTGACCGAGTGTTAAAATTTTGAGATTCTATTTAATGTTCTCAAGCTCATTAATAAAAAAAAAAACAGATCAGGATATTGTTTAATTTGAAAATCGCCTGCAAACAGGAATCTAGTATTGCAGACATGGATTTATGTTCATGTCATTAGCATTAGCAAGAAGAGGCTTAATTGACCGAGCTAATACCAATCCCCATTCCCCACGATGGCTGACAATCTGACTTTCGGCGAGAAAACATTGCACTATAAAATTTTAGGACTGGGATTAGTTTGGATCAGTGAGTTTATTTTCAATATGAATCCAAAATATATTAATCCCTACTAAAAGAAAAAGTGAAAAACCTGATATATTGCTTTATTGTGGTTAATCTTCATAGAATCTTCATAGAATATTACTTCTACAAAAGAAAGCCATGCGTGTTATTTGTAACACTTCATGGAGATCCCATACTGATGTCTTATTTATAGAAAATAAAATCTTGAAGATATCTGACTTATATCGCTATAATCTCGGTCAGTTTATGTACCAATTGAATAATAATGCTCTACCCTCAATCTTCAATATAATATTCAATAAAAACAAAACTATACATCAATACCCCACACGACAATCTGACGAATTTCATCTGCCATTAACTAGAACTATTCTCTCTAAATCCATCTTTACTTTCACAGGCCCGAAGCTCTGGACTATTCTTGATAACAGCATCAAGAATGCCCCTAGTTTAAACTCTTTTAAATTTAAATTGAAAACAATTCTTCTGAGTAACTGTTCTCAAACCTTGGCTCTTTAGAACTCATCATCCCTCAATCTTCTTCAAATTATTTCAAACAACATTGTACACGATTACGTTCCTATTCAATTTATGCTGCCATCCGTATTCTGGTCGGTCTGTGTTGTGTTGTGTGTGTCCCTTAGTAAGAGTCCTACCCTCTCTCGTTCTTTTTCTCCCTTCCTTTTCTGTCTCTTTCACTCCTGTTATGTTTTGTTTATCCGGTTCATGTGCAAATATGTTCCCTTTTCAACGATACACTACTTTGCAATTATAAGTTATCGGGGGCTGCAATCTACAAGCCTAGCTTTATAGCAGTCCCCTCCGCTACCAACCTAGTTTGGTTTTGGTTTTTCTATGTCTATATTGTACGCTGTAAACAATAATTGTAAGTTTCATTGATTTGCTATGTACGATGTAAACCTATGTATTTTATATTGTTGGAAGTGGAAATAAATGAAATGAAATGAAATGAAATGAAATCTTTTCAATTTTGTTTTACATTTTGTAATTTGATACAGGTATCAACATTTTGAGTCTCCGCAATGCTCCTTTGAAGACCAAGCACAGGACACGACAATGAGTTGCTGTATGCACATTACTGGTGCAAAAGAAAAGGTCACTTTGTTTTCCGATGCTAGCTGGCAAAAATTCATTACAAGTGTTCATCAGTGGAAATTTACAGACTTCAGAAGCCAATCTTGCACAAGATGCTATCAAAACGTGTGGATTGGAGCTGGTTAGATCGCAAGAAAGGCTCGACAAATATCCCTATGTAGCAGGGTACCATCGCAAGTGCTACATGCGATACACAGACAAGTGTAAGATCGAGAGAGCAAGGAAGAAGAATGCACTGGTGCCTGAAAGCAATGACCAATTTACACGTAAGTAAATGTAATATATATACACATACACTCAACAGGCACGGATCCAGGATGCTGTACATGTATCATAACGGGGGCTATTACAATTTTCTTTCCTTACTATCAAGCCTGTGTACCCGTCTACACATGTATCTCCCGAAATAGTTGACTACCGGGGGGTTGGGGGACTCCGATAAATTTTCAGAAGGGCCAGCAGGTCAAGAGGCGTTCGTGGTTACCGACCTGCATGAAGAAATATTAGTCCAAATTACATGTAGGTTAGTACCTACTAAGAACTGTGTTACATGTACATTGAGCATTTGTACACGTTATCTCTTGTAATCCTTTGTAACAAAAGACTACTAAATATGCCATCTTATCAGCATTTAACAATGCAGTAGGGTGTGTTGAGAGGCAAGGAGTCTTTTAAAAGTTTTTCTGCCCATTTGATATACATCTGTGCTCTTAAACCCACATAAAATGCCCATATATCTCCGTTGCTAGGGTAAAAACTATCATAGCAACCAATTTCTATGTATTTCTTTGTTTTTGTAAAATTCTCATTAACACTCAATTTTCAGACGTCGGAACAATTAACGTTTTGTTTAGATACTAGGAATTTGCCCCCAAGTTATGAGAACATCTTTACCTTATTTGTATTCCCATACATCATGCAAAATTTCTGTAATGAATTGATAGTAACAAACATAAAATTAATTGGAAACAGTCTCATTTTTAAAAAAATTTGCATGTGTGTTTAGAGTCTGCCCATTTCATTGAATATATTTTCTCTCATTGAAATATTTGTTTTTCTTTTGCATTTCCAGATCAGCGGATGTTTAATCTGTTGGAAAGAATATTACAGAGGCTGAAAAAAAGACATGAGTGACTGCTCAGTCAGATTGCAGAGAGGCAGGTAGAGCCAATGCCAGCTGTTGGGGAAATCTGTGATGACATTAATCTGCCGCAGTTACCCTGCGAGAGTCGGGAGGCTCTTCAAGAGCTTAACACTCTCCTTGAGAACTCTGTAGCTGCCCGCAAAAAACTGATGAGCCAAATGTTCTATGTAACATAATTGTGTGTGTGTTTATTCTTCTGTCCTTTCTCATCCATTTGAGTACATGGCCATGCGTTTTGAACTTGCCCCCTTTTCTGTTAAGCCACCTAAATCTAAAAATCATGCAATCCATGCACCTATCAGGCTCAAGGTGTCATAACTTAAAACATGCAAGCTCTATCCCTACAAAAGTATATATTTTCTAAAAGGAAATATCCTGAGGATTTCAAAATGATATTTGAAATAAGGTAGGGTGAAGTGGTAACACCTTATGTGGGAAAATATTCCAATTTTTGAGGGCCCCAATTTTTTTTTTTTTAGCTCCTGTATCTTTCCTCTTTTTGCTCAGACCCTTGATTTCTTTAATAGCGTTTTTGAATTGCTCATGGAATCTCCTTTCAGAAAATATATAGTTATAGGACGTTTCTTCATTTCTTCAAAAAAATTTGTTAACCCTAATAATGCCGGAGTATTTTAATCATCTCATGGCCGGGGGAAAGGGCTGATTCCGACCACTCCCCCACCTCTGAGATCTCGGCCATGGAGAGACCAAATTTTCTGAAACTTGGCATGTAGTTATAATGAATAAGCCTACAAAGTTTCATACCTCTATCTCAAATACTTTTTGAGTTGTCTGCATTTATTTAATTGTCAGTTCACGTATTGCTATTTCTGTATTGAATTTGCTACACGTACAGTACAAAGTCAATGGGAAAATTGTCATTTTTACCACGCATATCGCTGCGATATTTTGAAGCTGCGCATTTCCTGATGGTCAAAACTTTATAAATTTGGTATTAAAAGATGAAAAATGCGCAAGACTATGCTAAAGTCACAAAAGCTCGCGGTGCAAAAAAATATCCTTAACCATATCGTGGTGAATGTACAGGGAGGTGCGGAATCCCATAGACCTTGTGTACTGTTCCCTCCCAACTCGGCCAACCTCGCCATTTTGTATCCTATCACATGCAGTGTCGAGATTTCAAGTGCTAATTAGCTCATGTTTACAGGTCTGATAGAGCTTGTATTCAGCTTCCAAATGATACCAATTTGGACCCCTCCTTTTAGCCAAGATATCATACATGTATGTTAAACGGAACAAAATTTGGAAAATCGTAACAAAACCACCCTTTTTGGGTGGCGAGTTCATAACACATGGCCACATATAGTTGAAGATAAAAAGCATACTTTGAATTTATACAAAAAAGTTTTATGAATATGGTTTTGATTATG
This sequence comes from Heliocidaris erythrogramma, assembly GCA_025617745.1. Classification (NCBI taxonomy): domain Eukaryota; kingdom Metazoa; phylum Echinodermata; class Echinoidea; order Camarodonta; family Echinometridae; genus Heliocidaris; species Heliocidaris erythrogramma. Next base: position 11,741,373 of record CM046861.1, read on the forward strand.
ATCCAACTGATCAGAAATCAATAATTTAATTAGTGATGATAATGCCGTAAAATAGCCTGACGATTGTATTCTTTGATCTTTTTCAGATTAGGATTATCAGCCTTGTTGGTGGCACAGGCGCGATGGTTGTCAACAACACTTTGAAAACAATTGTAGGCCACGAAGTCAGCAAAACTTTCAACTTGATAGGGACAAAGGGAAAGGAGTCCTTTGCAGCTTTGCAAAGTATAAACTCTGTCGTCAAAAGTAAGTCTACTTTGTTCTCAACCAAGATTTTTTTTTTTTTTATAAACCTTTTCAATCATATATGACCCCTTTTCAGTCTCTGGCTAAAAGAGTTTTCAGGAACTTTTTAAAAAGTTGATCGTAATTATCAATTACATAGCTAATGAATATTCACTAGCAAGAAAGCCAATCACAGAAACTTTCTCATAAAAAAAATGCATAATAAAAAAAGCCCTGTGTACAAAGTGAATGGAAAATAAGTGTGTCAGGGGTGTCAGAAAAGAGTGGGTCAGGAAATGGAAACACCCACTGTATACTGAGACTTCTCTCTCTCATAGATAGTCTGTTAACTAGTTCAAAGCTGTTTTCACAATGTACGGTTTAAAGAACTAACAGATAATCTATGAAAGAGAGGAGTCTCGAGTATAAGTTAAATATCATGAGGTATACTCCGTGTACAATCCTTGCCGTCCGTACCAAGCAATCCACTGGGCAGGCCGCAGGCCGGATGACAGGACCTGCAATTTAATATCTTAGAACAAGTCAAAAATATATGTTAGATACCAATTGCTTGCAGATTTAGATTATTGCAAGATTAGGCGGAAGCATATTGGCGACATACCGGTAGTCGTATTCATCTAGCTTGCTCTTTATTCACAATTTTATATGACTTCAAAGTCTTCATGCCAATTTATGCAAGGAATTTTAAAAATTTCCTATAAATCTACGAGTAAAGGTCCTTATTCTCATTTTTTTTAGACATACTTGATTCCTTTTTATCACAAACTGAATTCAAAATTCATTACTGTATTGTTTTATGAATTTCTTATGTATATCATTTTTTTTACCTGAATTCTTTTTTTTAACCTTTATTCAGGTAAAAAAATATGCAATGAATCCTATTTTATATATATATATATATAAATATAATACTGACCTTATTTTTTTTCTTTTAATTCATTAATACAGAGGGGGTCCGTGCTAACAGAGGGATGAATTGAAAGACACCACTGACAAGGAGATAGCAGAATGGAGTGGACGTTGGTTCACAAATGCAAGAGATAGGAAAGGGGACAGGAAGGCAAGGAGGCAGGAGGCAGGCAAGATTGCAGGGCCACAAATTGTGGAAGAGCCCATTATAGAAGAAGCAATTATGGAAGCAATGGTGGAAGAGGAATCGAGTGAAGAAAGAAATATTACTTGTTAGGCCTGGGACAAATACCATTTTTACTATTCAAATATTCGAATAATTTGAATACCTATAGTTTCTTTTCATTCTGAAGTTTACCGTACACCTCGAAGGAACACTGAAGCCACATTGCGCATGCGCCAACACAAGCCAACACATAAAACCTACATAGCAAGGAATTTTTAAAATTTCCTATAAATCTACGAGTAAAGGTCCTTATTCTCATTTTTTTTTAGACATACTTGATTCCTTTTTATCACAAACTGAATTCAAAATTCATTACTGTATTGTTTTATGAATTTCTGATGTATATCATTTTTTTTACCTGAATTCTTTTTTTAACCTTTATTCAGGTAAAAAAAATATGCAATGAATCCTATTTTATATATATATATATATAAATATTTTGAATAGAAAGTCCACGTGTTGGAGTAATATCAAAGTTAAAGACCAGTAGACATTTCATGCTTTTTTCTCCAACTATTTTATTTTCTCACGAATTTTCAAAGATCCTCTCACCGTCTTTGTCAAGTGAATAATGACAAAATTTCGAAAACTTATCCATGTAGCGTTTCCAAGACAATGCGCGATTAGTTTATAACAAACCCACAAACCCACTGACAGTTTCTCCTACCTCCAGTACAGTAGTTTTCATCCTAAGCACTTAAAGACATCGATAGTACACAGCCAGATGTTACGTTACAGACGGATTATTTCTAACGAACAAGAGTTCGCTCGAGAATCGCTTAAATTAGCGCGTCATTTCGTTGAAGCAGGATACCCTGTGGACTTGGTAGAAACAGGCAGACTCAAAGCATTACACCGTGACAGGGCGCGTCTTTTGAGTGATCACAAGGAAAAATGCAAATCACAACGTAAAGTACTTGTGACTACCTTTCACCCAGAAGTTAGCTCCCTCGCGAAGAACATTCGCCGTGAATGGCCCATTCTCCAACAGGATCCTCAGCTGGCCCCTAAATTTGCTCTGCCACCACTGCACGCGCAAAGACAACCCAAAAATCTCCGTCGTTTACTGACTACCAGTTTGAGCGGCTTTGGGCAAGAGGGTAACAAACAATGCGGCAAAACTAGGTGTCAAATATGCAAGCACATGATTCTTGATCAAAGTATCAGGCTTTCTGAAAAATGCACAATCAGACCCACTCCTAAACTGTGACGTAACGAATGCTGTGTATGCTATCAAATGTGCCAAATGCCCGAATGCCCTGTACATAGGAGAAACTCTCAGATTTAGGGAGAGATTTAACAACCACAAGAGCAGCATTGCTTGCAAACTCCATCACCCTGTGGCAGAACACTTCAATACAGCTGCACACTCAGTGAGCGACCTACAATGCTGCATTCTAAGAGACAGGCTCGTATCATTTGAAGACCGACATTTGTACGAAATCAAAATGATCGTTAAAAATGAGAGCTTCAAGAAGCCAGGCATGAACATAGACATGTCCTGGCTTACTAACTACACTTTCTTTCGATAATACTACTCATATTCTATTAGGCACCTACTCAAACACCACTGTTACTTTTCTTTTATGACGTATTATTTTCTTTATGACGTTTTAGTAATTTCTCGCTCACTCCTCATGCGCCTTGCGTCTATAAGCGCACCTTTTATTATTATTATACGCTTTGGGTCCTAATTTACCTGTCTGTATTTCTATTGTGACGTCTTCGTGACGTTCTTATGTTTTTGAGCTGTAAAGCGTTTCCAAGACAATGCGCCCGGTTATTTATAAACTAATCGCGCATTGTCTTGGAAACGCTACATGGATAAGTTTTCGAAATTTTGTCATTATTCACTTGACAAAGACGGTGAGAGGATCGTCGAAAATTCGTGAGAAAATAAAATAGTTGGAGAAAAAAGCATGAAATGTCTACTGGTCTTTTTCTTTTATATATAAATATAATACTGACCTTATTTTTTTTCTTTTAATTCATTAATACAGAGGGGGTCCGTGCTAACAGAGGGATGAAAGACACCACTGACAAGAAGATAGCAGGATGGAGTGGACGTTGGTTCACAAATGCAAGAGATAGGAAAGGGGACAGGAAGGCAAGGAGGCAGGAGGCAGGCAAGATTGCAGGGCCACAAATTGTGGAAGAGCCCATTATAGAAGAAGCAGTTATGGAAGCAACGGTGGAAGAGGAATCGAGTGAAGAAAGAAATATTACTTATTAGGCCTGGGACAAATACCATTTTTACTATTCAAATATTCGAATAATTCGAATACCTATAGTTTTTCATTCTGAAGTTTATCGTACACCTCGAAGGAACATTGAAGCCACATTGCGCATGCGCCAACACAAGCCAACACATAAAACCTACATAGCCCATATGGGCCCCAGATGGTCTGTACGGTGCAAAAATATATGGGTCCCATATGGGCTATGTGGGGCCATATGGACTGAGATGGGCCCCATATGGGGCCCATATGGACAGCCCATGTTAAGCCCACATAAAACCTACATAACTTATTCATGAGAAGTCAGGTGGTGAAAGTCATTAGTTAGCTCATCTCTGTGGATTTGTGAAAATTTTGCTGTTTTCCCAATTAGCAACATTACTTTTATTTCCACATCCAGACAAGGACACCTTGTGGACTGTTTTAGTGTGGATTATTTCCTTCACTGATATCGCTCTAGAGAGATACAGAGTTTTTGCAGAACCAGTTTCTACTACTCTTTGGATCAAATATTAGGCTCAGGCCCCATCTGTTAACTTTTGTGTAAGTACTTTTTAAACTTTTCATCATGCGTGGTGCTAAGAAGAACAAAATGCCTGGAAAATTCTTGCCAAGGGGTTGCTCTACACCACAGGGACAGATTCCTTCACAGAGGCAGCCTTTTAATGCCTACCCGGGAATAGACAAGGCAGTAGAGAGTGAGAGAGGAATGATAGCTGAGGCTGGAGCTGAGGAGAACAAGGCCATGGCAGGCAGTGATGATTTACAGCTCAAGTTGGACAGGCTGTTTGGAGAGATGAGTGAGGGTGGGCAGTCAGATTTCACATCTTATAACCAAGGCTGTGGGTACAGCGCTTAAAAGCTGCATTGCCTCAAATTGTCCAGGTAGTGAAGGAGGCATGCCAAACCACCATCAAAGAGGCACTTAACCCCCATTTACTGCGGATCCAATTCCAGCAGGATGATATCCAGCAGGAGCTGAGGAGGGACAATCTTCGGGTGTTCGGGCTCCCTGAAGGAGAGGAGGAGACAGAGGAGGAGACAGAGGAGGAGACAGAGGAGCAGCTCATGGAGAGTGTGACTAAGGTAGCAAAGGAAGTTGGTATTGATGTTGGACCTGGGGACATTTCTTATTGTCACCGTCTTGGTAAAAAGAGAGAGGGAGGTCGGAGCAGGCATGCTATTATCCGCTTCGTACAAAGGCGCAAAAGGGACAAGTTTTTTGACTCACGATTTGGCCTTAAGGGAAGGAAAACATGAAAGGAGTATACATAAATGAAGACCTAACCACGCTACGACACTCCATAATGATGAGGGCAAAGGAGGCACCAAATGTTAAGTCTGCATCAAGCAAGTATGGGAACATTGTGTGCAAGATGTATAATGGGGACAGCAGGATTGTCAAGAGCCCTGATGATCTTTTTGAGTTGGGCCTAGATAGCATGGACTATTGTGACTTTAAACTTCACATCCTGTCCTAGACCAATTTGTTTTGTATCTAGACCAACCAATTTCTGAATTATTGTAATAATGATACAAAATTGTGATGAAGAGCATATAACTGAAATTCTTTCTTACAAAACAAGTTCAAATGACTTTGATGTTCAGTTTCAGAGCTCATTTGAAGATTCTTTTAGCATCACTCATGTTAATATTAGATCATTAAACAAGAACATTAATGAATTGCGTTTGTTATATGAACATAGTTTGCAGTTTAAATTTGATGTTATTGCACTTTCAGAGGTTTGGAACGTTACTAATGTAGAGGCATTCCCTATAAAAGATTATGTTTTGGAAGTTAACTGCCGCCAGGCAAATGAGAGGGGTGGAGGAGTTGGAGCATACATTCATAAAGAAGTATCTTTTGAGAAACTTGTTTATATTGTTCATGCTGAAAGTCTTTGGTTGCGAGTATGTAAGAATTCTGTATATAAAATTGTGATAGGTATAATATATAGGAAACCAAATACTGACCTAGATCAATTTCAAAAAAGCTTACTGTCCGCTTTAGAAAACTTGAGTGTTGGAAGATTAAATATAGTGTTAATAGGTGATTTTAATATAGATTTATCACAAGAAGATAATCCTAGGATAAATGATTTTGTCAATACAATAGAATGCACCAGATTGAAACAGATTATTTCATCACCAACCAGGGTTACTGATTCTACTTCAACTCTAATTGATCATATTTATACTAATGTTAATTTTTGCTTAATTGATTCTGGCGTTGTTGAGACAGATGTTTCAGATCATTTTCCAATATTTGTAATTTTCCAATGTCCAAAAGATTCAAACAAAACTTTTGAGAAGAAATATATTCGATCGTACAGAACTTGTGATATTCGTTCATTCCATGGAAACAGAGGAATTCCCAGACTCGTTGAAAATAGCAAGAGTTACCCCAATTTATAAAAAAGGATCCAAGAGTGACCCTGGAAATTATAGGGCTTTTTCAGTTCTCCCGATTATTGCAAAGGTCCTAGAGAAATTAGTTGATGGCCGTTTAACGGATTTCCTGGAATCCAATGATATTTTGTTATAAACATCAGTAAGCGTCATAGTACGAAGTTGTCATTGATAAACTTAGTGAATGCATTATTGCAGTCGATGGATAAAGGCAAATTAACGCTATTTTTATAGATTTTAAAAAAGCATTTGACACTATTGATCATAGAATTCTTATAGAAAAGTTAGAATATTATGGTATTGGTTTCAAAGCTACCTATCAAATCGGTCACAAGTGTTACGTTACAAGGAAGAATTATCTAGTAATAGTGTGATATCGTGTGGTGTTCCCCAAGGATCTGTCCTCGGGCCCACCTTATTTCTTTTATATATTAATGTTTTGCCATATTCCACTAATTATTTTCAATTTCGAATGTTTGCAGATGATACAAATATGTTTCATACATTTGATAGAGGACAACGAGAAATAGACATGACTGAGATAAATGATAAATTGATGAAAGTACAGCAGTGGTGTATAGTTAATAAATTAACAATAAACTTGAATAAAACAAATTATATGTTCCATTTTTGTCTTTTATGTTGTATGAGGTAGATATAAAATATAAATTAACTTTCTAAAAGAATGCAAGTGGAGGAAGAAAGTAACTTAATTTAAACTTTAGTCTTTACATCCCGCTCCAGCAATTATCTCTTCAAGTATCAAGTATTTACAGAAATCTTATGTTCAAACTTTGTTTATATGCTACGCTTTCAAGTTCAAGCGTGTCTTGCATTCCTTGTGATGAAACGATACACATCTGGGACGGGGCAATTAACCGATGCGATTCTGCTCCAAACGGCAAACATTATTTTGACATTTCTGCACAATACATGTATAATACATATAGATATGACGTAAAGAAAATTTGTAATTAAAAATCTCTTCGAAAAGTTAAATTACCTATGATTTTCTTCCAGGGCTCCGAAAAAAGCCAGTTGATAGTTTATGATTTACATGTAACAGACGGAATGTCTTTTGGGATAACATCTTCCTGCTCGGGAAATTAGCAATGCAATGCAGCACTCTGATTGGTCAATTACGCAGAAAAACCATGGTCTAGATTCAGTCCACTGTTTAGTCCACCCCAAAGTGCTGACTACAATTATGACGTCAAATGAGGAAGATAATCCGTGGTCTAAATCACAAACCACTATTGAGAATAGCAATTTTGAATCTGTGGTCTCAATCGGGGGTTTAAACCATGGTTTCGACCATGGATTTGACTGAAACTGCTTTCAAGGCCGAGGTTGTTTGCTGCCAACCTAAGAAGCCATAAGCAAGAGGGATTACATTTGCTCATACTATGAATATACATAGCCTACATGCACATGCCTGGATTGGAGTAAACTCTTGGATAGTGGGTAGGAGAACACAGCAGTGTCCGCAGCCTGTGCAGTCACAGAAAGCCATCAATGAGATGACGGCATGAGAAATCTTGGAATGTCTGTTTCATGCGGCCAGCAAGTAGGATTACACCGGTCAAAGAGGGATTTTAAAAATGGCACAGCTCACAGCCTAAAGTGTATGATAAAATATTGTGTTGTGGCAATTTCTCTCTTTATCTCAATCTTATGTTGATAACAGAAATTGTTTGAATAATAGACAATAATTCTGCTGCGAAACTACTTTCACAAAAAGTTGGTGTGGTACTTCGATCTTTTCTCGGCATGAAACTTCACAAATATGGACCTTTCGTAAAAGTCATGAAAGTTTCTGGTTTTACCGTTCATAATTTTCACGAGCTGCATGGCAGTCAGTTAGAACTATTAAATATATTCATCTCTCCCTCTTCTCTGCATTTCTATCTTTCTTTCTCTCTCTCCATCTCTCCCTAACCTCCCCTATCCTTCTCAGTCCTTGCCTCTCCTTTTCTCTCTAGATAATACTCTCTGTCACCTGGTCCTCCTTAGGCTACTGTTGGATTATGTATAGAGGCCCTGTGCATCTCTTTTTAATACTCTCTCTCATTCATCTCTCCTTTTTTTGTCACTGATGCCATATCACCTGATCCCCTTAGGGCCACTGTTGGCTATGAAGGCAGGCTTGGTACATCTCTTTTTCTCCCACTTTCCCTCTTTCACATCTCTCTCTCTCTCTCTCATCTTTCTTCTCTCATTCTTTGTCATCGAGGCCATATCACCTGGTCCCCCTTGGGGCTACTGTTGGCGATGAAGGGAGGTAGTGTAGACTGTTCCAGGTTCTCCACCATCTGTCTGGACTCTGTCAGCAGTCTGTGGAGCTTGCTGGTGGGTGACATACCGAGCTGCCACAAAAGAAATACAAGGTGATGATGTGATGAGATGAATCAAAATAAGAACCGACATGAATGGAGTATAATTAGTGTCATCTCTAATGATCAAATCAAATTAATATCAAGGGAAACATATGGCTCATATATGTAGAAAGCCATTTACTGATCCCAAGCGATATCAAAGAAATATTCTCCTATATCCTAACACTAACTCTAAACTAAAACTAAAACCTATATCCAAAACCCTACACTTACATCTTCGATGAAAGAAAGCATGGAGCAAGTGTTGCCAGAGAAAATGTCAGATCATACTACAATTATACGTTAACAGCTTTCTGCTATTTGGTAAAAAGAAAACACTGTTCACATCAATTAATATAGGAAAGACCATTGCCAAGACCTAGCTGAAGAACTAAGTAGCACAATTATGTACCAATTTTATAACTAGGAGTTATAATTAAATACATAATCAAATCAATGCACTATTTTTCAAATATCTACTACATTTGATTTCCTTCTTCAGTTGTTTACCTACCTGTTCAGAATGAGTTGTATCGAGCAGCTCTTCAGTATCCACACTGCTATGGTTGACTGCCACACCCCCTTCTCCTGCACTGCTCACAAAGGGGCTCTCTCCATTGACAGGGCTGATGGAGGCTGCTGAGAGACCGTTCTTCGTCGGGGTGCTCCTCTTAGAATCAAAGATGGAGCTGGTTTCCCTAGAAGTAAAGTAGGTACAAAATTGAGGCTTAAAATAATCACTGCCATTATGTTATATTTCATGTCAATATAACTTGACTTTTTTATCATAAGTTTAACATTATGCTTACATTCAAATGAAGGGAAGATAACTACATATTAGACTAATGCGTCACAATCAGATGAATAATTGTCTTTGATGTCTAGCACAGAGGATAATGACAAACCGTGGTATATTTAACCCAGTTTAGCAACATACTGCAAAGTGACCCTTGAGAATACCCATTTTCAACACCTACTGGTTAACAGCAATCACCAAGGCTTTACAAGTGTCTAGTTTATCACTGGGGATGCTGGTAGGAAAACACTTACAGAGATATCTTTGAGATTGCTTCCTCTGCTCTGTCTCTTTGACTCTCCACGTTGAGTTGTAACAGACTGAGTTCCCTGTGCTGTCTTTCATAGGCCTGCCTAAGGGAAGTCAGTTCAGCATCCGTCCTATCCTGCTTGGAGCGCTGGAGGTCCAGGAGCTGATCCTTCCGCTTTTCTCTCTCCCCTACAATTTAAAACAAATTTTGATTTTACAATTTCATCCAAAAGCAGAAGGCGATAAGATTAGCCAAGGTGGTTGCAGTTGGGACCGCCTGTACAGAAAGTCTACAATCTATTAAGATCCCCCTAACACTTTTCCTCATTGAAATGTGTGAGAAAGTAACCTATAGATAAAGATCCCCTTCAGATAAAGACAACAAATCCTTGTCTCCCTTGAGCAGTCTTCATATCGTCTGATAAGACCCAGAAGGCCATTAAAGAATATGATTTAATGCCCTCCTGGCTCTCAAAAAAGACAATATACAAGTTTCACAATAGCTTGTGAAGCGAACGAGATATACTACCATGGATCACTTACCAGAGAGTTCTAGCTCAGCCTCCATGTTCTTGATCTGTTCCTGGAGTTTGCCGACCTCAATCCTGTGCTCTGTGCTTCTATTCGCACGGTCCACCAGGTCAGCTGGTAAGTATGCAACAAGAAATATGTCAAACTAAGTGCCAGACAGGATATACATGTACAGTTAACAAAATTATTCATACCCCTTGTAATTTTGAAGTCTTTTGTGTTAACTAGTTAAACTAGTTTAACTAGTGGAATTTGGGCACTGGTTGAATACTTTTATTTGTTAGCTTGAGGTGAACAATAATTGTGGTTTCACCTCACTTACATAGCAATAGAAATGCTAATATATTAATCTCCTGTCATTTTTTTTTCTACAAATATTCATATTCTGGTCTAGGCATGGCATCGAGGCATATTTTTATGAAAATGCACATGTGTCAGACATTCCTAAGATTCTGTACATGTTTTGCAACTATTCAAGAAAGTTCTGAAAAGTTATGGACAAACCATCTTTAAAATTAAAGTGAATAAATTACCTCTGAACCATCAAAATTTGGTAAATTGTCTTGTATAAGTATTATAACAATTGATTTGTAGCATGCCCAAGTAAAATAAATGACAAACCAATTCTTCACAAAACAAAATTTAAATGTCAAAACTTGGTAAGGATATGAATAATTGTGTTGTTGACTGTATGTGACCAGACACCACAAAACCACCAAAGACTCACCAGATATGATTTTTTTTAGTTAAGGTCTGATTCTGAAAGAGGAGATTCTCAGCTTTAAAATGATGTATAGATCATGAGCAAATTTGATGTTCCTTACCCACTGTACAAAGAGTAGAATGTCCAGTCCCACAGAATGTTACTTTTGAGAATTAAGGGTTTAAAGTTTGCAATCTATTGGAGCACTCTGACTTGCAAGGTATTGTGCAAAGATGACGAAAAAAGGATTAGAACTCAATAAAAATTTCTATGAAGGGATTATCAGATTATCCTAAAACTTGGTGTACGCAATTAAGCACATCCTGCTCATCAGACAGAAGTAGTATCAATGCAAGAACTTACTCTGATGTGAGATCAAAATGAGACAAGTGTTCATGGCCGTAAAAAAGAAAACTTTTTTCTAATACAACAAAATCCAGAGAAGACAAACATAGGTCTACTAAAACTGTCAAAAATACTGCTTTTAGATTGTTTGTGCCTCCAATTTCTAAATTTACTTAGCAAAAAGTATACTCTTTCAGGAAATACCCAAAACTAAAATTTGACCATTTATTGAGCTCTAACTGATAATCACACATTGCAACTTTTTGTTGGTTTTGTGGTGCATGGTCACATATACTGACACGTATGTTCGAATCAAAAGCAAAGTTCTGTATTTCTCAGTGTTACATGTACAGCTACACCTCGGAACAATACTTGACATTTAATAATAACGAACATAAGTCAAAATCTGACCAGATGATTAGAAATGAGGGATTAACATCATAGATTGAATGAATTTCAGCTTGTTGAATGCCAATGCCAATTAGAAATCAGGAAGATGTGAAATTTAGGATTAAGATTTTTTTTTTAAACCCTTTCAAGACAACTGACCACATTTTGTGGTTTGACTTTATAACTTGTGATTCAGATGTCTAAAAAATATACCAGATGCATGAGTAGAAAAAGCAACAATTTCTGCACATATGTCCATTTTTGTTGCATGACCATATTGCATTTGATGCCAGGAATTTCAAAAAGCGAGAATAAGCTTTAAAATCCTTAAATTGGCAACAAATTGAGAGGTTCAAAATCATTGTTTTTTATCAAAATTGGCAAATGTTCAACTAATCGACAAAATATCTAACCATGTATATTGTTTTCAAAGATATTACACCTTATTAGAACCATCTAGCACTAAAAGAAAATATTGGTTGCCAATATGAAGAACAAAATGTGATCAATTTAGCCCTTAAATACGGAGGTGACAAAGTGACAAGGATAAAGAGAATGGAGAAGACAAAGTAAAGAGAAGGTAAAGATAATGAAACATTATGATAGCAATTCCTACCTTTGAGTTGCTCTACTTCAGAGAAACTCTCATCGAGTTGTGTCTTAAGATCCATTACATTCTTTTTCTCCTTCTCCTTCTCTTGTTTAGTCTCCTAAATATAAATCACATCAAACACATCAGTTATTTGAGATTTATTGCTTATCATCCCGAGATACAAATGATAGATGAACATTATATGAAAGAATTTATTTCCCTTCCAGACAATATGTGACCCGACGCCTCAAAACCTACAATAAGTCGCCAAAATTATTTGTTTTGTTTTATACATTTTCTGAAAGTAGAGATTCTCAGCTTTCCAATGGTATATCACTTGCCTAGTTTACTCAATGATAACACCTTTAAATATCACGTTTAGAATCAGTATGTAACCAGCAATCAATAACTCCTATTCAGAGAAAATGGCCGTTTAAGTTCGGAACAATAGAGTGCTAAACCTTCGCTCTGTGTGTGCGCCCAAGTAAAACTGGGCATTTAAATGGCCATAGCAAACGGTATGAAGGGATTATCAGATTAGGCTGAATTTTGGCAAGCTGCTCCAGGAGGACCTATTCATTACTCACTCAAAAAATCAATTTAATACCTTTGGAGGTAAAGTAGTAATATGGCATTGAATAAAGTATTACAAAAGCTCTCCAAACATTCATTAGCTGGACAGGTAAAAAAAGAGTCATTTTTAAATGCCCCCAAAACATATTTCTAAGTCGAATTACGACTCACAAACTTGAGACATGATAGAATGATAATGAAACTACCCATTTCTATCAAAAACAGAAAATCAACTGATCCAAGCAAATTTACTATTTTGGGCTGTTTGCTACGTTGTGGTCCGTGCGACTTATTGTAGGTTTTGAGGCGGCGGGTCACATATTGTCTAGATCAGCATTCTGTTCAGAGATGTGAATTTTTTAAAGACATCTCTTGTGAAATATACAATTCTATTGTTAACCCACCAAATGTTAGAGATGCAGCCATCAAGCTCAATCATCTATCTAAAAAAAACTGCAATATCCACAGAAGAAATATTCATAATACAAGAGCACACCATGAAATTAATCAACATACAATTATTTACTTTTTTTGTTATAATTAAATGACATTTGATATGACCACTGTCTAAAGTTTCTTACTATAGACATTAACCCTGTGTACAGTCAGAATGCTAGTAATTTGTCCTTATGCGTCATAGAGAAATCGCCCTTGATTCCTCGTTTGTCTTTATTCTGTGCATCATGTGATTTCATATGCAAAATTCATTCCTATTTTTCTCTAATATCTTAAAGCTAACTTCTTTCACGACAAAAAAAATATGTGTTGATGAAGCATGCTTAGGTTAACTTCCACACATTTTGATCATACAATATTTCTTACTTTACCTTATGTGCTAAATCCAAGTTCTTCAGTCTTCCAGTCAGTTCAGCAATATGTGCTGAGGCATCGACAAGGTCATTGTCCTGTGATTCAATTAATACAAAATACATACTATATCAGAGGAGAAACCCTTAAGCCCAAGTCACACTATAGTGAGGTGACCGAAAGAGCTGTAAAAACAAACACTTTCAACTGAAACCTGGAAATATGTCCGAATTATTCTTTTACTTGGCGACTTGTCACCTATAGGTTGCACACAGGGTTGCCAATCAGTTGCCGACCGGTAGTCTAGCTTTATATGACAGCCTTAAGATCAGAAGAACTTTCTGCCGTCCAGTTTCATTGGTAAAAGCTTTTCGATGCAACATCGAAAAAACTTTCATTGGTTGGTGACCAGTCGTTAACTAATGAACACCCTTTCAAGACTGTACTGTATAATTAATAAAATCAATGGCTCAATGGGGAAGTAATGCTTTATAACTTCTATGGTGACAGACAAATGGACTGACTGCCGTTGGCTGGCGATAGGCCACTGCTATAGTAAGACTTATGGGGTGTTGCAAGAAAGTTGCAATCAATTGCAAATTGTAAAGCAAATTAGAACAACCGTTCTGAATGGTTCAGGGTCTGCCCATTCAAGAAGATGCGCTTGCAACAATGATTTTGATTGGTCAGTACCGATCAGTTGCAACTTGCAATCAATCGCAACTTTCTTGCAACACCCCATTAGGCTTTAGAAAGCTTCAACATGTAATAAATTGTAGACTTTCCAAACTGGCATGTTCAATAAACTGCAAATTTAGACGAGCATGATGAACTGCCCAATCCAGGGGTAAGGGCAATTCAATGCAGTGGCAAATCAATACATGGGTTCAATTTAACTTGATTACTACAAGGACTAAATCCCACATAAATGTTTGATTAAATTTGAATAAGCAATATAAGAAAATGTCTCAATAGATGATTATATTTCCATTACTCCTGGTGTTCAAATGTTATATTGATTATCATGCTGTAACGGTACATCACCCTGTCAGAATATTGAAAACTATTTATTGTGTCACTCCCTAACGGTGGTATTGCCCGATATGCTAAAATCAAATCAAATCAATTCATCTACATGCATCTAAAGGTACAAGAATGAACACTTCTATCACTGCAGACCTTAGTGATACATGAGCACGATTCTAAATCAATATTCAGTACAACTCCTTGCTGTGATGCAATAAAAGTAGTAAAGTAGTAAACTATTTCATGATACAGTGGAACCTCATTATAAAAACTCCTTGGGACCATGAGAAATTCCTCTTCATATAGAAACCTTGTTATATCAGGGCTAGAAACCAATAGAATACAAAGTGGGACGGGCAAAATTACATTTTTATAACGCAAGTTTGTTATAACAGTGTTTTTATAACAATGTTCCACTGTATAAAAAATAATGAACAAGGAGAAAAGGGATTGTACTTTACACCACATGCCATGTAAGGTCAGAGGAAAAACAATCAATTACATGTATGCAAACGTATTTATTCCTCAATGAAAGATTGGTCAAGTATTGATGACCTTGTTAACCCTTTCAGGACAGGAATTATTTTAGGGCTAAATTGATCACATTTTGTTCTTCAAATTGGCAACAAAAATATTTTTCTTTTAATGCTACATGGTTCTAATAAAATGTAATGCCTTTGAAAACATACATGGTTAGGAACTTTGCCGAAAAGTTGGAAAAGTTGGAAAAGTTGCCAATTTGGATTTTTTTTAATGAATTTGAACCTCTTGAAGTGTTGCCAATTTAAGTATTTTAAAGCTTATTCTTGTTTTTGAAATTCCTAGCATCAAACGCAATATGGTCATGCAACGAAAATGGACACAGTGTGTGCAGAAATCTTTGCTCTTTCTACTCGTGCATATGGTATATTTTTTAAGGATTTTAAAAGTTATTGAGCCAAACCACAAAATGTGGTCAATTGTCTTGAAAGGGTTAATGATGGTACAGATGTACACATCAGACCCAGTCCTTATGTGCACCAGCTTTTAACATGTGTGGATGTGAAAAGGATTATAATTTGATTTTAAGTATTAACAATTTGGTAACACTATTTATTTTTTGACTAAAATAAAAATTGCATAATTTCTAAAACTACTTTATATTTAGACCGTAACTAATACATGTACTTGCATTGATTTCTCAATAGCTCTCTCTGCGACAAAAGCAAGATTTTCATTTCTTACAAAGCAGTTATAGAACTTGTGAATTGAAATTTCATAGGTATTGTTTAGAAGTTGTCTACTATAAAACTTGTGCAAAGTTTCACAGAAATTTGTGTAACTATACAAATGGGATGAAGCAGGGGTGGATCCAGGATTTAGTATAGGGGAGGGGGGCACACAAATGCAGGTTTGTCAACTTTTGGAAAAGGTAGACCTGTATTTTGGGGGTCTTGCCAGCTTCTCGAAAAGTCACTCAGTGGGGGGGGGGGCTAAAAAAAAAAAATTTGCCAGACCTCCAAAATCAGTGGGGGGGGGGGGGTTATGGGGGTCCAGGTCCAGTTTCCCTCCATAATTCTCTAAAATCCAGCCAAAAAAAAAGGTCTTCATTTTAAAGGGGGGCACAATCGACAAAAGGGCGGATCCTCTATGGTCAAAATGCATACTTTTCTTCCAAAAGGGGGGCACGGGCCGAAAGTGCCCCCCCCCCCCCCCCGATGAAGTACCTTTAAGAAAAGAATTAATAAAAAAATAAATAGACACAAAAACTTACCTTTAATCTCACAACAGCAGTCAGCTCGTGTTCCCTCGCTTCAAAATGGCGTGCTTTCTGTGATAGATTGTGCATAGCAGTCTGCAGTTTGGCATTTTCCTCCTGATATACACAGGCCAGAACAAATCCTTTTATATACAACCTTTTCACAATACAGTAAACAACTGCAACATAGGTCAGATGTGTAGGTCAACTTTCAATAAGAGTATAACTTTTCAATTAATTCCTTTTCTTTCATTTGTGAGAAGTGTAAACTCACCTCCAGTAAAAGGAAATGATCATTTTCATGGTTGTGCATAATTAAACACTGGAAAAATCTTGTAACAATGAGTGCTGTAGCTCGGACCGTTTTCCGGTCTTTGGTCCGGCGGACAAAGCATTCCGAGCCGGACTGCTTCCGATCCGGGCTGAGGCAAGAGTTGGGTCAGCTCGGTAACAGAGACCGGTTGTAAAAAGGTCATTAATCGTCGCCGTTTATCATCATGCCACGAGCGCAAACGCATATGTGTCTTGCTTAAATCGGGGAAGTGCTGCTTAAATCCACAGCTATTTTGACCAAGCAAGGATCGGAGTTATCACAGGTACGGTGTGATAACTCCGTTGCATTATGCATGGCATGTGGTAAGGTCCATGCTTGCATTATCCACACATGCACACTGCATACACAATTAACGTACGTACGCAAGATCGCTGTTCTGCGCTGTGCACACAGCTCACTGTAACAAGCTCAAGTTGTGAAACCTAGTGACCAATCAGGAGTGAGATGTTGAAATTAACATAAATGAAAGTTCGGCAAACTTTGGTGACCGGTGACCCAAGTGCCTAGCCTGGCAGCTAGCTAGCTTGGTCCACTTGCATTGCCGATGATTTTGCGTGCGCACGCACGCACCCAGTCGAGATCGGAGCAGGGGGATATTGGGAAAGGGTGAAAAGGGCGTTCAGTTGATAAAGTTTGTTGACCTGTAAAAACTGTCAACAATTCCCAGAGAGTAAGGCAACGTGTTTGTATTATGTTGATGATGTTTTGTCAGAAACTCGCAGCGCAATCGAAGGTGCTTCATTTATTGCGATATCGATCATGCCGGCATGATAAATATATAATCTCGTTAAGTATTTCACTTTCTTTGACTGTAAGGATCGGAAGAATTATTTTTGAAGATTATGATGATGCCATATACTATAGTGAATTTGCTTTATTTAGGAATACTGTAAAGCGACGGTCGCCAGATAAAATACAGCGTCGACTGTTCAATGAAAAAAAAAAAGAATACGATTGCCAGATTGAACGAAGGACTGTCGACGATTATTGAGTTTTGAGCCGCAAATGCGCATTATTTCTTCCGATATTAAGATGCAAAAAATAGCTGATTTTTTTAAATGAAATGTATGGATCGCAATAATTATGCGGAGTTTTAACAGTGAAAGAAATTGAAGCTCATCATATGAAATAAAGTAATAATCGTCAGATGAAATTAAATTGCACTCGCTAAATGATACAGATTTACGATCGCCCAAAGAAATACTATTTATATTACTAGAGTATTAGACAGATGAATAAATGACGGCCATTGTATATTTTTGTTGCCTTTAAATAAATTCACTGATGAGAATGATCAATACATGGAAAATGGAATGGTGTCAATGTGATAGATAGAAGAAGAAAATGACAAATTAAAGAGAAACATCGGAGAAGGTGAATGAAAAGCTGACAGAATAAAAAGAGCCACCGGTCATCAACAAATTCCTAAAAAGTAAATGAATTAACTCAACTCATTTTAACGATATTTCTCTCGTTGCTTTTTCATGATCCCCTCTTTCCTAGCTCATTGTTACCCCTTTTCTCAAACCATCAATTCGTCGATACAACACGGACTTCATGTAACTCCCCCCCCCCCCCCACCTCTCTTTCTCTTTCTTTGTACTTTTTACAAATATAGGATTGTTTGATCTACCGCGCGCGCGCGTACTATTTATAAATAACCGCGATATCAACAAGCTGTCAGACAATGGCTCCCAAGAGTCTCTCAATGTCATTGACCCAGTTAATGATTTATGACCTGCTGTGATTTTTTTTCTCACGCTAGCCTATACAATATGCGTCGGGCTTTCTGGCAAGTTGATCTACATGTATACCTACATGAATACTAATCGCGTTACTTAAACCAGGGAAGCGTTATGGAGACGGTACGGACAATTAGCCCAAGTGACTATCATCACTGGTGAACTCATCATTATTCGTATTATGCTTATCGATGTGAGGAGTGTATTCCATCATGGACCTACACTCTAGTAAGTCCATGGTTCGATCTTCTTTCTGATACTCTCATTATCCTTATCATTCCTCTTCCAATATTTTCTCCTTTTTTCTCGTTCGCTATCCTGCCGACTTCCGTTTTCATGGAGAATCAAAACAATAGGAATTATTTGAGCAAAGATTTCAGCTTGCCATCATGTCAGAGACAGCTGACGCCCAGCTTGGGTGTCATGTTACACCGCGGTCTTTTTACAGAGAGTGCGTGGTTTGAGCGGCAAGCACATTCCACGATGTTATGCAAATAAATTCATGCCGGTTGGCCGCATTACTCCCACCTCCATGGAGTCACGTGCAACACTTTTTTTTAGCCAGGCAAATGGACCAATCGTATTATAAGTGGGCACCAGCCTTGTTAAACAGCAAAATCCCGTTTGCCATTAGCTTGCAAGGCGGAGCTAGGACTCAGCTTTGGTAAATTGAGACACGCCCACTCATGTGTATGAACTTAAATTTATGCTCTATATATAGCTCATTACAGGAGTGGCGTGAATATGATCGGGTGACTGACATGTGGGCAGTCGGTTAGAGACAATAACTTTCACAACTGATCCTAAAGTTGTGGCACGTAGCATGTCTGGACCGCAGACCGTGAGATAAGAATGTAACGGTCCACTGTTCTTACTATAAGGTCAAGGTCACTAACAATAACTGACTCGGGAGGTGTAAGCTTTTTTCTTTCATAAAATCAGCCGTAACTCAATTCCGAGTTACCGGACCAGACCGGTCCGGTCGAGATTAAAAAAATACTTCGCCGGACCAAAACGATCCGAGTTTTGCGTTCCGAGCTACAGCACTAGTAACAATAATGATGTCCAATTAATAATTTACTGATATCACTATCTATCCTGCTGCTACTTCTGGACCCTGTTTCATAAAACTTATTATCAATAACACCTTCCACAGATCTATGACAAATTCACTCTTAGCCTATTAAATACCATGATTTCAGTAGCTTATAACGATTATTGTAAGTTGTTATTGATAACAAGTTTATGAAACAGGGCCCTGCTATCACTTCTACTCATAACATCTTCCTGCATGTACCTCTGCGTCCTTAGCCCGTTGTTTGATAGTTGCAGCACTGTCGGAGAGCTGTCTGAGCTGCTGCTGCATGGTCTCCAGGGCGCAGGCTTTAGACTGATCCTGAGATCCAAGGACCTTCATCCTGGTCTTCAGACTCTTGATGTACTCCCCCCGATTCTTCAGCTCACCTGTTTGGATCAAGGTATAGTGATAACCAAGAGATCACCATGTACTTTGTACAGATTGCTTGCAAGCTTTGAAAGCACTGCAATGTTTCTGCACACCGAATTCCATGTCCTGTCTAATAACTTAATTCTAAACCTCACCAGTGTACATTTCCTATCAAATCACCCTACACCAGCCATCTCGCTCTGGTCTTTATTCTTCCAATGCTTCCAATGCATCTTCCCTGCTCGGTCTCACAAGAAAACAATCAAGGGGAGATAGAGGATTCAAGTCAGCAGCTCCCAGGTTGTGGAACAGACTTCCCAAGGCAGTAAAAGATTGTGAAGCAGTAAAAGATTGTGAAGCAGTAAAAGATTGTGAAACAGTAAATGACTACGAGAAAACTAAAAACACACCTTATGACAAATATTTCTCTTGAATATGTTGTATTGTAAGCACTATCAATGTCTTTTTAATTAATCTTAGTTTGATTGTAAGCGCCTTGAGCACCCTTTTTGGGTGGATTTGTTTGCGCATGAAGTGTTTTACTATTATTATTATGATTAAACGGTCACTATAAGTTTCATGCTATTTGACTCAATTTTTAATAATTATCAAGAAAATTACCACCTCCTTCACTTCACTTCAGAAAATTTCTGGGATTTTTTTCCTAAAGGAGTTTAATAAATGTCATTGAACTTCTCAGTACTGCCTACCATTATTTTGAATACAAGGTAAGCAACAATGTTTAAGTGCAAAATAAGCCTTTACCTTCATATCGGGCACACTTTGTCTCCAGCCCCAAGAGTTTTTGCCTGTCCTGCTCCCATGCCAGGAGCTGTCTCTGATGAGAAGCCACCATCTCATTCAGTTCCCTGTCCCTATCCTGGAGCTCACGTATCAGCAGCTGGAGCTCCTGTCGCTGCTTCTGAATGGTGGTGTTCTCCAGGTCCGATGTGTAGCTTTTCTAAAACCAAGTTACACGATAGAGATACCAGAGTCAGGCCGAGTCAGGCTGAGTCAGGCTTCTCAGCAAGAATTTGTTTATCTTTGGTCCAAATGTGCAAAATTTGACCTTGCATCAAGTGAGGCATCTGGTTTAGGAGGCCCAAGGCAATTTTAGAGGTTAAAATGTAGGCATTGACATATTTAACGAGCATTACACTTGTTCAGTACCCTTGTGAGGGAGAATTTACCCACGGAATTTTTTGTTGTTGTTGGGAAGTCCCAATCAGATTGGTGCAAATGTTCATGCACAAGAGCATTAGGAACTCACAAGAATCCTAACCATAGTGAGCCTTCTGGCTGGTTTGTTCTCTCACAATGAAAAACAGAAGCAAGGGATAATTAACCCATTACCGACTGGAACTGGGTGGTCCCTGTATTGAGCCAATGGGATTGAGAGAAGTCAACAGTCCATGGGTGAAGATAATTCAAATTTGAATAGCAATAGACCAGTTCTCTGGCAAAGTATTTCATTCAGCTGTTACAAAGTATTGTATTTCAGTAATCAGAAAGCAGGTCGCATGTACTAGGTGTTTAAAAAACAGTTGACAGTTGGGGCTCTCTGGAGTAAGGGGTCCAGCGACCTGCCTCAAGGCCCCTGGCCCTGACTGACACTTTTCCGCTCATGGTGCTTTTATTTTGACAGATTTTCCTCCGAAATCGAACCAAATCCGTGATAGATACATACCGACTACTGCGGACTCAAATTGCGGTGAGCAACTCGCAATAGCGCTAACGTATAACATATGTAAATGGTATACATTACTGTACGTAGCGAACTGCATGCATGCTGTGCATATGGCTGAGGGATATGCATATAGCACTATACACACAAGCGCGCTCCTTATTACAGCGTGGCACAGCAAAGCAACACGCCGCACGCACATTGCGCAGTGGAATCCTCTCGGCACTCGGATGCTATGGAAAGCCGATCAGTATTAATACTATTTTCCAAAATTGAAGACTTAAAAAACGGGACGGTACTGTTAAAAATGGAACGGTTGGCATGTATGCAATCACAGTGCTGGAAATTACTAGTTCCGGGGGTTTGTTGGGGTTTGTCAAGTCTGTTTTATCTTTATAAAACACTATCCTTTATCACTGACAAGCATTTATAATTTTTTTCGGAGCCTGACAAGGTTATTTTCTATGGAGATACTGTGCATATTTGTGCAATTATTGAACCTTGGTTATGAAAAATAGTGTCGGAGGGAAAGTGACCCTTGACCCACAGTGCCAGGCAGAAATCATGAGTGTGGGCGGCCCTGCCCAGCGTAGCTCCAACACTGGACCTGACGACGTTTTGCAGACATTAGCATCAGGCTCTATTACATAAAAGATACAGGGTTAGGGGTTGCAATGGGGTTATTGGTGATGCTTAGGGTTAGTATTAGTTTGTGCCTCGTGTTTGGTCCAGAGTTGAAGTAAGGAATTTGGTAAGTGCAGGATATTGATCCCAAAGAAATTTTTTTGCGGGAGCATGTGTCATAATACCCTCGTTAATCATCAAAATCTGCCAGTTACACAAGGCATCTCACCTTTGGTGAAAGGGAGTTTTGCAGGAAGGCTCCTGGAGAAGACTGCATTCTCTGAGGGCTCAACAGGCTGCTGATGTTGCTAGGGCTGCTGGTCTTCTTCACTGCCATTCCATTCCGACCATCACCACCGTACCCTGCCCCACTAGCCAAGGGTGACTTACGGTGGGGGGTACCAGGGTGTAGGGGTGAAGGTTCTGTGTGGTGCTGGTGGAGCAGGGTAGGATAGGAGAGAGAAGGATGCATACTCCCTGGCACAGCAGTTGACTTTGGTGTGCTGTGGAATGGCTCGGAGTTAAAGTTTTCTGGTGAACATAAATCAAGAAAGAATATTTGCTGTTAATAGGTATATCTATAAATAAAATTGTGTAAGAGACAGTCTGAAAGTGCCACAAAATGGCGATAAAATAAACTAAAACGTATCAATTCAACTAGCCTGCATTGAAGGGTAAAATGTTCCCCTGCTCTTTTAGCCAGTCATACAAGCCATGCCACTGTGTATAGATGCTGGGATCCGGGCTAACTCGGGTAAACTCGGCCTTGGCGGAAAATCGCGATGGAGTGAGCCCAGAGAGTTGAATTGATCCCAAATACTTTTGTTGAATTTCGCATTAATTCCACATTTCAAAACACTTAAATTCAAACTACTTGAATCAGTGTGATTCAAAATGATTAGCAAAGAAGTAATGTTGAAAATTTCAAAAAGTAGAATTATCCAAAACATGAAATTAAAGGCTAAAAAACGGTCGGGTGCGTAGCAGGGACTTCAACTCTTGAAGCATAGTCACCGCGCTGTGCAGAGTTCACCCGACCCCAGGTGCCGTGGGTGGATCACTTCAGAGTTTGCAATGCATCTGATACACCTTTACACAGCAATTTATTTGTCAATAAAAACAAAAAGGGGGGAAGAATACCTGTCAATTTTCTCTCCGACTGCTTCACATCCTTGGTAGAAAAAGATGAATGCTCTCCATAAGTGGAAGACAAGTTCTTGGCAATGGAAGCCCGACTTGGTTCAGACATTTTGTGGTTTGAAGCTGCAATCTGAATTCTGAAAAGAAACAGAGAGATTATGTCAAATACCTGCATGTTATAATAATATTCATAAATTGTGTGATCGGTACATATACCTGGCATTGAAAAAAGATAACTCAACTTGAAGAAAATAATGTAATAAACCTCAAAGAATAATTTTATTGGGTTTTTTTCAATGCTAGCTTGATTATGTTCCCACCTTATTTATATTCCTTTGCAAAAATTGCATTTTGTTCACTTTCTTATAAAGTACAGTGTGTAATCTTAATCTTTCTTTTCAACGCATTTTACATGTGCCATGTGCTATTGTACTGCAATTAAGTAACAAAATGGCTCATACTCTTCTTCTCGAACCAAGTCATACATTGATGTAAAATCATTGAATCCCACCTGTAATTTCTTCAAAATTTCTCCTCTATGAGATCTTGTTCATTCCGTGTCAGATCACCCAATCAATGGGTTAAACCCTGCCCCCTTCAACAATGTTCAAATTGATCCAAATTTGGTAGGGCCTATATGGGGTAATCAACAGCCAAAGTGGACACTTATTTCAATTTTTAAATCATAAATGACCATAAAAGGCATTATTGTGGAGGTGTCGTGGTATAGTGGTTCATTCACTTGACTCTCAATGCAAGGGTTGAGGGTTCGTATCTCAGCCTGGTACTAGCGTCTTTTGGCAAGACATTAATCCACATTTGCCACTCTCCACCCAGGTGTTAAATGGGTACCTGGCTGCTTGCAGGATTAAAGCCAGGGTAATAATATCCAAAAACCCTTTGGAAGCGCATAGGGACGTTATATCATAATGTGATATGCGCTATACAAGAACAGTGGTATTAACTATTATTATTATTAATTATTAGCTAAACCCACAGAGTATTCTAAAGAGTAAGTCTGCAAAAAATCTCATCAAAATTAGAGCAAGAACAATGCCATTTTCACAAGAAACTGTGGTCGTGTCATTTCAACTTTGAAAAAAACGATGGTGCCCATGTCTGCGCACTCATTCATTTTACACGCAGTTCAGGAGTTTTGATGTTAAAGACAACATTTTAAGGCTTGTGAATAAAATGTCTGAAATAAGACCGTTTTTCATTATTTTGACTCGTTTTTTGCATGAATACCTATCGCTATGATAAAGATGAAAAGTTTGTGTTCGTTGCATGTTTTGTTTTATTAGAATCACGCAGTTACGCGTGTGCGCAGACATGGGCACTGCGCAGACTTGGGCACTCTAGCCATACATTCAATAAAACGAGTGCAAGTAAAAATCTAGTTCCATGGTCTAGATGTTAGGTGGAAGCGCTCTCCTGAAGGCCTCCAATGAAGTGGCATCAAGAGTGATTTTTGGGAGCGCATTCCAAGCAGTCACTGTCCTGGGCAAATATAAATTTCTGTAGAGTTGTATACGACATGGAATAGAGTTAGTCCTAGAGTTCAGACCTATCGTGAAATGGGTCACCCCTCATTCACTCAGCACAGTATCGGTTTATTGCGTGCAACGCTATGGACTGGTGACTTCATTCCATCTCAATAACATAACCAGGCATGAAACACACTATGAATGAGTATGAGTATGACTCAGCCTCAGCCTCAGCCTCAGCCTCAGCCTCAGGGAAACTTATGACTAGCAAGTAGCATGACTAGGGCCTAGGCTAGGGCCCTAGGCCTAACGTACATGCGCATTGAGTCACCACCCGACGGCCTTGAACTTCCTATACTGCTAAAATAAACTTTATACTTGCCAAAATCTTGATTTAATATAAAAACATCAATGTATCCCGTAAAAAATCTCGAACGCATGATTCATGAAAATGCTCCATTTCAAAGAGAATGACGTCACTATATACGTACTTCCGGGATGGCGACACAATAGGTGGCTGCTGTTGAGTCGCGCCCATCGATCTCTACCTGTAGTTACAAATCCAATACTGCGCGCATGCGCACACCACACAGGCACATCATACACGTGTGCCAGATCTACGCAGACTCGCCACCTTCTTGTAGAGAGTTCTACGTTAAAGCGCCACCCCCTTCTATTTTTTTAGATCACACCACCCCCTCTTTTAAAATGGTACCAGCTTGATCAGTATATTTTAATCTTCATCTCGATAGCAAATTTAGTCAACTTCCGTCATCATATTGGGCTACAACTATTGTTGAGTAGGGAAGTCTCGTCTTTGTCGCCCGAGCTCCATCCACCGGCTATTGCAAGAGTGTGTGTGCTAGTTAAACTTTGATCGCGCCCAACTCTTATTCATGCGCCGGATCTTACAAGAGACTTCCAACGGCGGAAGAATATATTTTGACCTATTCAATGTAGCCACAACAAAGTCTGAAGCGATGCAGATAATTTTTAGAGGACGAGTTCGGACCATAAGTGACAGGTGAGTGGCGAGTTAACAACGGTGGCGAGTCAATGCGCATGGACGTTAACTTAGTTTAGGCCTATGACTATGTGACTGTCACTTATTCCACGATTATCATTAAGGCCTAAAAAATATGGAGTAATATTTTTCGTTTTCTCTCCAGCTTTGGCTTCTTTTAAAATTGGCAAATAAGCTGATCTTTTTTTAGTTTGACCTAGTATCAATAATTTATTCAGAAGACTATAATACCCTATCTTTGTGCACTACATCGGAGTGCCTGGGAGAGCAGCCGCCGAAGCGCTCCCTGCCTGGCCTGGACGCGTGTTATTTTTTGGTAACCAAGCCTAGGCAGATTTCGCATTTTTTCATACTAATACGGTTTATTCCGTCAAGACTAATCGGCATGAATATTCATGAAAACGAATTTTAGCTATATAATAAAACGAGCAAGGGCATCGAGCAGCTGTTCTGTGTGGCGCAATCGGATAATCCAGTCCTCTCTTGGTGAAGGAACCACGAGTTCGAACCTCGGCAGAAGGTTATATTACGAAATTTTCTTTTGCTTATTAGGGTTAGGGTTAGGGTTAGGGTTAGGGTTTAGAAAATACAAGTCCGATACTTGTAGTCTGTTTCAAAGTCTTCAAAAAGGGGTTTCTGCCTAGGGTTGGTTACAAAAAAAAAAGACGCGGCCTGGACACTCACTTGTTTATGACACTACACTGTAAACTAGATTGATCACAGCACTCAGGTCTCGGCAGTACGATAACAGAATTTCAGAAACTAACTATTAAAAATCGTTGCCGTCGTTGTCCTGCCTGTTAACATCTATTTAGCATATTATATCTAACATGTTAGAGTCCAATGTGGATTTTTTTTGTATAGATTTTTGCCTCTACCAGAGAAATTTAAAAGAATAAAAGGAGTATCTTACCTATTTTCCAGGTGATATTTGGCGTGCGAACATTCTTGCAATTTTTAAACTTATAAATTTGCGCGATTAGGTCTAGGCTCGACAATCCAGCCGTTTTGATTCAGGCCGGCGCCAATGACAAATTTCGAGAATCACAGCGACGGATCGGGAAAGAACTGATTGATCTCGATCGTTAGATAGTCGACTGGATTGAGAGAATTTAAAAAAAAAAGATAAGAAGGGAATGTTATTTGCACATGGAAAAGAAAAGAAATAAAGAAGAAGAAGAAAAAAATGAAAACAAAACGAAACAAAACAAAAACGAACCCAATTGCGTTCACAGCTATCCAAACTCATTATGTTGATCTTGAAATACCGTACCATCGCATTCTTTATTGATTAGAGAAGTAAGGATATAAGAAATGCCATAATTTTTAATGCGAAAATATCGAAGAAAATTCGTTCGCTCGCATTGTTGTTCTCAATTAAGGGGTTCCGTCCATTGGTGTAAATCCGTGTATTCCTTCTTTTCATGAAAAATAATTTTGGGATGCTCTAAAATGCAAGTTTTATAGACAGTTTCTTTTCTGGTGTGGGAGGGGGATACCCATGGGTGTCGATCGGGGGGGGGGGGGTGGGGGTATATATCCAAAAAAATATTGAGGTGGGTGATGGCCTGTATTATCACACCCCTTCCTGCCCCCCCCCCCTTCCTCACCCCCTGTCACTTTGTCCTTCTTGTTCTCTCTTTTGTAAAGTTTACTCCTTTCCATGGTTACTATTCCCAGCTTTTTGTGTTTACATTATTTTTCAATGCTTTCTCTTCGATGGAAAATATGTTATGCCTATGATTTGTTTGCTTTCCATGGCCATGTATCTGCCTTCTTCTTTTTCCCTTTTATTGTGCATATTATGCATGATTGCCCAGTCTAGTTTTTTTTTGTTAATGTACTGTATTCCTGATTTATCCTTTGTCAGGGACCAGCGATTCGACAAGCTATGTTTCTATGCTGGTCTCTGTTTTCATTCTCATTTTCATAAAATTAATCTAATGTAGTCTTCATTACTGTTACTTTTTTTTCCTTACAACTCAAACTTTAATGCACTTAATTTTGCTCGTAATGATCGAAATCGTTTCTTCACTAAGTTGTGTTGTCAATTATTAAGTATATTGTTGATTGCACAATACATATTCTTTCAAAAATGAAAATGTAATGAAATAAAATCTAAATCTGAAATCTGAAATATGTTTCTGTGCGAGACTATATTTTTATTTGATGTACAATTATGTAGCTTATATTATGTCATTTCATCTAGCTCAAATAAGCATACACATTCCTATTTCATAAGCTTCCTTATGTTTGCTTTATAGGGGGTACAAATTCATCTTCACTAGAACGATAGCGGTTTGGTAAATATTATTTTTTAAAGCAATATTTTGTTTTACTCGGTAAAGCCTTCTTCATATACATTTATGAAATAGTTTTAAAATGAATCAATAACAACAATCTCGATAACAGTAAAGAGCATAACAGCAACAATCCATGCGAGTTCAACTCCCACTGGTAGAGTACGCCTAGGCCCTGTGTAGAATCTTTCCTTCCTAAAATGTAGTCTTGCGCCCCCTCTCGACTCCTCTATGTCAAAAAATCAACAATTCTGTAAAGCATTAAATTGTTTTTAAATTCTACCAATTTTGGGTACTGAAAATGTATAGAACAGAACGACATGATAATAGCGTTACAATGCCAAGAAAATAAGATAACAGTCACACAAAAAGTGAAAAGAATGCTACATTCCTGAGAAATTCCTGTCGCCTACCCCTTTTTTGATTATTTTCTCACCGTCCCTGTATCCACCGTTTCCGACTCCCCCCCCCCCCCCCCCTCTACCTCTCTCTCTCTCTCCCTCTCCCTGTATCTCTCTTTCACTCTCTGTCTCCAATCCATATTCTATTTATATTAGTACAGTGTATTTTCCTTTTATGGTATTTTTGTATTACTAGTAATATATTACTTGATGAAACATTATTATCTTTAAGAAGACTTTTTTTCCGTGTTAACTTATACACAACATTTCGTATAACACATGAACAAGTTTATGACAATAACGTTCTATTGGTAGTTGAATTCTTACTGCTACTGCTACTCCCCTTCTGATGTGCAAAGATACGGGCCTGTATGAGGTCTTCCCCGATTGTCATGAGAGGGGGTTCTTCTGAATCATGATACAAAACCTGGAAATGGGGCACGTCGGAGATAACATTTTACGACACCCGGTGGACATTAGAAATGGGCTGAGCCGCTGTGCAGACGATCGCTTCCTGCAATTGTGACTTTGACCTTGGGCGGGTAAATTTCTGAAGCGAAAGTCGCGTTCACACTTGAGCGTATCTTCCAGATGCCTCTCTTCCTTCCAAGAACGATTTCTGGAAGTTTTCAAATGTCATTTTGTGACTACCAGCTAATATTCTAGCAGATACTTCAGACAGGTCCAAGGGGCGTAGATAAACCATTTTGAATGGGGGGGGGGACAAATTTAGCCTAAATTTTCACCAAAGGCAAGAACCACTAAAGAAAAAATAAATTGCGACACGGCTCGAAAATTTGAAAATTTCCAGACAGAAAAAAGGGGGGCTGTCGCAATCGTCATTCCCTTCACCGATGCCCCTGACATAATGCTCAGTCCACCGAAATACTATGTGCTGGGTTTGTATTAACTGCAGATGGAGTGTTTCAACTTTCAACCAGTTTCACCGACATGTTTCTCGAGTAATATTCAAAATGTTAAAATTATTTGATTCCGTTATTTTCACAGGAAGGTATCGTGTTTGTTGGTGAGAACAGACCCATCTTCCAAAGGGCTTCTGCTCCGGGAACAGAATCCGTTGCTTGATTGATAGTGCTCTGTTAGTGAAAATGTCACGTCTTTAAAACTTGAGATAAAGATCGCATGAGAAATGATAATTATGTGAATCATGGAAAATGGATTCCAAATTTGTAAACAGATTTCTTCATGTGCCATTACAGTAGAACAAGAGAAATTTCGCGAGAATACAGGCCAAAAAACTAATGCGCAAGTTAGGCCTGGGCCTGCTATAAAGCTCACAAATTCAATGAAATGAACGTTTAATTTTTGTTTCAGTTACTGCAAAGCATGACAAGGTCTAACACCGACTTTGAAGGAAAAAATCTGTGAAATACTTGTGAGGCAAGATTGTCAAAAATATAAATTGATTTGAAATTTCTTGCAAACACGTCCATATCCAATTAAATGTAAGTTCAATTTATTCCATCTCAATAAAAAATAAAAGCACAAGTTCAGATGCAGATAACTGGGTATTTCATTAACACCAAGGCGATCTTGTCAGGGTAATTCCATTTTGGGAAAACGATATGTGTTAAGCCCACCGCACACTTTACAATCGGTCTACGATCCGATTTGGGAAATAAATCGCAATATCATTAAATATAGGCAGTTTATTGGAGCCCTGTATTACATAAAACAGTTAAAATACAATACAATTTCAGAATAATAAAGTATTACAAGTAAACTAACAGAACAATACAAATAAGAATATGTTAAAAATATTAACAAGTATAAAATTGGAACACGACTTAAATACACTGTAAAAAATAATATGCCCATTACTAACTTTTACTTATTTTTCCCATGTAGAATTTACTTCAAAATATAAGTTTTGCCACTTACGCACTCGATTTAAGTCATAATAACTCAAATTTTCAATTTAGTACAATATACGTGAAAATTTTAAGTAAAATTAAATACAAAAGAACATTTAAGTAATTTCAAATTGTATTAATTTAGTATTGTTAACTCAAAGTAAGAAAGTGTACGTATTACTCAAACAGTTTATGTTGATTGTACTTTAAAGACTGGTGCAGTGCGTAATATAAGTATTAACATAATCATGAATATTCATTAAGACCAAGTTAATATTTTTTTTAGAATTAAACAATTCTTTTTTGTGGTTGAATGAGAATTTAAGGAGTTTAAAATATTTCCTAATTTATTTAAGCAAAAATAAGATAAGACAATTTTTAATTGTCACTCGATTCAAAACAAATCAAAACTTGATATTTCAGGAAAATTGTCAACCATTTTTCTCTTTAAGATGCTACGATCAAGTAGATATAAAATTCGGAGCCCTTTCAATGGTTGTCAACTTAAAGCGTGTGTAATTGTTTGTTGGTGATGGTGGTAGATATTTAATTAAATAATAAAATAAATCCTAAATTAAATCCTAAATTGTTGGTGATGGTGGTAGATATTTAATTAAATCCTAAATTGAAATAGTATCAGTGAATTTTAGATGGGTACAATTATAATCATGTCATATTTTTTTTAATGTTATCTATCATGATTACAATACTTATTATTTACGTTAATATAATTCAATTTAACTGAGTAAAAGTTTATTAAGCAAAATAAGTAAATTCTACTTAAAATTCCCTGTTACAAATACTTAAAATAATCAAGGCAATCCGTTGAACCTTTTTTCAGTAATTTCAATGATTTTGTTTACAGTGTACACAGCTCAAATATACATTTATTAGAACCGATCCCCCACAATCCCAACATCATACTCATTACAGCAATATATATAACAAATGTTTTTATAAAAAAGGGGGGAAAAAAGTGTCGACAAGAACATATCCAGGTTAAAAGTTAAAGCTTAGACATTTACATTGTTTCTTGAAAGACTCAAATGATACACAAGTTTGGACATGGATAGGTAATCTATTAAAAATCATTGCTTCTTGATAAGAGAATGTTGACCTCATATATTCTGTACGTGGTGTTGGTACAAAAAGGGGCTGTTGGTCTACGGGTAATAAGTTTCTTTAAATAATTAGGTACACGGTTATTGATCAATTTAAACATCATTACACAATATGCCGTAATTTCGATTTTACTATGTGTATACACTATTCAGAACCTCAGTAAAACACATTCTATGTGTTAAACTGTTTATATCTAATGCTATAAAGTTTCTTTCAAGATAGTAGAAAGATCGTAGAGTGCATGTGCCGTAGGGTTTAGAATAAAAAAGGAAACAACTTTGGTTTAATATTTTGGTATAAAAACATGACACAACGTAAAAAGGCAACACAATTACACGAGGTTTTTTTTTTTTTTTAAGGACAAGCATTCAAAACTGAACAGGGATTTCTTCAACTTCATAATAAATGAAACTTTCTGTTGAATAATCAGCCAATAACAAGACAAAAATAAACCCAAGTACACTGACTGTTGAAAATCAAGTTGTGTTTAATTTTTTTTAGGGGGGGGGGGCTGCTATTACACCCAACATTTCCTTCAGACTCACATGATCTTTTTTTATTATGCCTATGAAATGACCAATGACGACATTAAAATTTTGCTGCCATCCAAGGATTCTTATACCGCATCTTCCCCCAATCTGTCCTCCTGGTTTTCCCTTTTCGGGTGTTCTTGACTTTCAAACAGTTGATGTCATCTTTTTACGACCTCCGCCACGAAACCAATCCTGACATCCCCACAAACCACAAGACGAATTCGATCACACCTCGGCCCAACTCCAAAATTCACTCCAAATTATGGAGTCTACTGCACCTGTTCCCCGATAAATCCATTCAAAATCTCCCACTTCCAAAACCGTAACCGCGTAATAGAGCGAGATAATTTCAATTCACAGGCTGAGGAAACATTTTCTTATCAGAGCAATTTGGAAGGCGACGTCATCTATTATTTGGACTGAGAAGTTTCGATTGCTGTCTGCTTGGAAACTCTAAACAAAGAAGACACACGTCGACATTTACTGATCTTCTCTCATTTTTTTTCTTTGGAGGAAAGTGAAAATACGTGAAATAAAACTGGAAGAATCCAGGGGCCGTTATACCCCCATCCCCACTGATAATTGTAAGGTTTTTTTTAGTTTGTTCTGTTTTGTTTCGTTTTGTTTTGCTTAAATTTTTGTTTTGTTTTGTTTTGTATGTTGTTGGTTGGTGTGTTTTTTTGGTGTCTTATAGTTTGTTGTTTGTTGTTTTTGTTTTTGTTTTTGTTTTTGTTTTTTTTTGTTTTTTGTTTTTGTTTTGTTTTGTTTTTTGTTTTTTGTTTTGCTTTGTTTTGTTTTGTTTTGTTTTTTTGTTTTGTTTTGTTTTGTTTTGTTTGTTTTTTTGTTTTTTTGTTTTTTTTTTTTGGGGGGGGGGGTTCTAACCCAGTACACTTTATCCCCATTTTTTCTCTTTTCCCCCCCCCCCCTCTCTCTCTCCCTCTCTCTTTGTGGACATGCCTTGGAGGGCTGTCGTGATTCCCTCCACCCTCCATCTCATTTATCCGTTCCTATAAACAAATTGAATGTTCAGTGGCTTTGCTATTTTGTATAGATCAGTCGTCTACTTGTCATAATGAGATGAACGTGAATTATAAAAGTGACTTTAATAACTTTTGATTAAAAAAAAAATATCTCTGTTATGCGTTGACAATTACCTTGATTTCTTTGATTATAACTTTACTCTACCACGATTCAGGCCTAAGTGCCTAATTACTACTGAAATAGTATTGTAACATATTGTAAGATGAGATATAATGATATTTAAATCCATATTTAAGTATAATACATAAATTTCAATTCAAAAGCAAAGTTGTGTGGCGTATTGCCATACAAAGCATAATTCATCTTCATTATTGTCACAAGCATGTGTTATCCAGACGTCGGGAGCTAGTTGTATATTCTTACGACCATGTCTCACAACTGATCCAAGAATAAAAACACAATTTCAGATGATTTTGAAATAATCTCTACACAAAAAGCACCGCATGATCGATTCTAAGACAAGATGATCACTGCTCAGAAGAGATGCTTATCTAGGTTTTAGTGTAGGCGTTGTGAGGAAAATTGAGTTTCGGAAAACCAAGGAAACAATGTAATTCATTTTGTCTTCTTTTCTTTTCATATGTGTGAAGATTTCACCTAAAAAAAAGAAAGTTCCGTCCTCTCTTCAATGGGCAGTTTGTTTTAAAATCCGCAGCTGCCTTCGCGCAGACAGACGCATACAATAGCGGAGACACCGACAAGTCAAGTTCATCCATGCCGACGATGCCCGCACCCGAGGGGCCTATATCCTCGCTGGGGAGAAAGTACACCTGCACCCGATATGCCCTTGTTTCCCCCATTCGATGAGACACGCAGCCGACGCAGTCCTTTCGTAAAGCATGGAAAGTGGGTGAAAAGGAAAGATGCAATTTTCACGCGGTTGAAAGTACTATTTTCCTTCTGTGGGCATGTCTAAATAATTCGAAATAAGATGTTTATCCTTGTACACGTCTTATAACGTTGATGTACTGTACTCAGTATAGCGGATGCAGCTTTTATTTTCCCTGGGGTACAACTACAAGCGTGTGTCCACAATTATATGACTAGTACAAAATCTATCAAAGCTTTCGGGAGGGGAATCGAATATTTCTAAAATCAAATATTTCTTAAAATAAACAAAAGCAACAAACAAAAAAACAAACAAAAATTGATAAAATTTTACCAGACGGAACGGCGCACATGTGTAACATGTATTTTTAAAATGTATTTTTTTTTTGGGGGGGGGGGGGGGTGAGGAACGAGTGCCTAAGCATGTCGTTTACATTTATGTTGACCAACTAGAGTATAGTTTCATAAATTTGGAATGAATTCA
Source organism: Heliocidaris erythrogramma (assembly GCA_025617745.1). NCBI lineage: Eukaryota > Metazoa > Echinodermata > Echinoidea > Camarodonta > Echinometridae > Heliocidaris > Heliocidaris erythrogramma. The sequence goes on from CM046861.1 coordinate 11,775,590, forward strand.
CAAAAATAAATTGAGTTGACATAAAAATTGAGAGCATCCGAAAACAATTTCCATTTACTTGGAAGTGGTATTTTTGTCTTTATCTGTGTGAGTGTTTTTGCGATTAAAATCTAAAGAAGATAAGTTGCAGACCCCTAGCCCTTTAGCTGATAAAAAGGAAGAGTGTTATGGGGTAATTTTAAATGGAGACCGTTTGTTATTTGTTAGCGTAACGCTAACCGCGGCACTCCCCATACCCGACCCGAATATGAGTCACCCCTCATCTCAGGCCGACTGTTATGACATCAATTGACTGTGAAGTCGCGGTATTAGCTGATTAAGCTCATTAGTTGAGTGTGGTTTTAAGCGAAGTGCAAATATCTGGACAACATGCTGTGATGATTCGGCAAAAAAGGAGAAAAATCTTCCATGGAAGAAAACAAATCGACGAAATCCAGTTAAAGCACCAATAAAAACTAGTTTCGTATGTGGTACATCAAGGTACCACCAATCATGATGACAACAAACACTGCCATTCTCGCAGATATAGCGTTTAAAAACAAAAAAAAGGGGGAAATCATTAATGTCGTTCTGGTCCTTTTTTCTTGGAACTTTGGTTCAATTTTGAACCCGAATGTGTGGAAGTTTTATGACGCAGATGCCTGAAATAATCGAATTGAAACCCGGATTGCGCGACAATTCAATAAGTGTTTCGGCAAAAAGTATACAAATATAAATTGCCTTTAGAGACTCAGGTTAAATATATGGGGTCGAGGTAACCGTATAACACAACTATTTTCTGAGGTGCGCAGCCCCGGAGAAGCGGTAAATTTTCAGTTGCAGAGTGTCACGAATACTAGTAAAGGTAATGTATATGTGTCCACAACAATACATATTCAATATAGCAAAGCGGATTATGAGGATTTCCCCTCAGGAGAGAAATATAAATATTGTCGAAACTCTTGGATCTTAAAGAATCGGGAGCATGACCTCAATGGAGTTTAGATGTTTGGCATCCCCATTCCAATTTCTGCCAGCAAATTTGTAGCAAATCCAGAAATAAATTTGAGGATCTTCAAACAATATTCCGACTGCCTCCTTAGCCGCCCTCCCACAATATTAGAAATAGGTCTTGTTATGCCCCTGGACATTGCCATTATATAAACTTTGAAAGGGGAAAATTTACGTGCTTAATCAACTACAGATGATCGGTATCTTATTTTGATATACATGTACTCGAATTACACTGGTTTAGATTACCCACATCAGATCTCACTGAACATACTTCTATGTCCCTCATTATTATTGAAATGAAGAGAAAATATCCTGATTTTGGCACGGAAACGCAAAAATTTCCCCCAGAGGTTATGCGTGCTCTTTATGGTTCCTTAAGAGTGGCCGCAATGTGAGGGATTCGCGAAGTAACCTCCAAGGTTTAAAGGTAATATCGGAAGTTTGAAATGGAAATAATTGATAAGACACCAATTTAATAGACAATCATGACAATACGTGATTATTGCATTTTCAGACTTTATACATATCTTACATATCCCGCAAGATATTGTTCTGTTCTGTATATAATCATTTGTTTTCATGGCGAAATTTCGAATCTTTAATTGAAAATAGTTCAATACTTATCAAAACAGGGGGGGGGGGGTCTCTAGGCTGCATCTCATGCTGGAGACCCGAAGTTGTATTTCTTTTAAGCCTTCGAACAAGATAGGGGAAGGGTGTGGCGGTAGAAGTTGCATAGGTTATTTTCATTAGCATTCCAACAGGAAGGGGGGTACACCGTCTTCACCCTATGCTAGATAAGGCTCTGATTATACACCGCTTTTATCTTTAACATATGGAATGAAGCCAATAATTGTTATGCAGTGACGAATAGCCAAAGGACAAGTAGAGCTAGAATTTCGTAAAGAAAATAACCCCAAATTAGACGTCGACACGTTCCCTGAGATTCCAACGTGCCAATACCGACAAACAGGACTAAAAGGTAAGATATAGTGCTGTAGGTAACATATGTTTGAAAATGAAATTGAAAGCAGGAAAATCAAGAGAAAACTATAACACCAGACAGCAATATCTACATAAAATAGGTCGAAGGAAATACAAGCTAAAATCCAAACCGTCTGGAAAACATCTGAGAATTCTTTTATTGTGTGGTATTCATAGAATTCTTGGACATAATTATTTTCTATATATAGGCATTCTAAAATCGCAATTAAAAACAACTTTCGAAACAAATAATTTGCCAAGTAACAAATCTCTCTGTCTGACATTTTCGGTATCAAAATTAATGTTTAAAGGGGAAGTCCAGTCCAAAAATTAACTTGGTTTTAATGAAAGCAGAAATATTAGGCCTACAGATCAAAAAAGTTTGAGGAAAACCGGTCAACTAATAAGAAAGTTTTGCTTTTTTTTAGTGGCATGAAAAAGTAGAGAAGCAAAGAAAATCACTAGACAAATTGGCAACTCAGTCGTTGGCTTGTGATGTCATAGGTACACAACTCACCAATTCTTTCGTTTATCATAATACAAATTCTCAAACTTTGTCCAAGAATATGAGTTTTCACATAACTTCAACCTAGTTACATCTATAGTAATATGTTTTTGCATGTATAAATAAACCATTACAAAATATTTCAAGAACTTCAAAACATTAATATTTTTCCAAATATTACATTTCCATAATCACTCATTTTTTATGTATATTGTATCAAATTTCATATTTTCATGATTTTTACAGAAAATTATTTACTGTATTAGTGTATACATGCAAAAACATATTACTATAAATGTAAGTTGGTTCAAGTCATGAGGAAATCATATTCTTGGACAAAAAAAATTGTATTATGAATATTAACAAAATAGTTGGTGAGTTGTGTACCTATGACATCACAAAATCATGACTTTAGTTGCCAATTTGTCTAGTGATTTTCATTGTTTCCCCAGGTTTTGATGCCACTAAAAAAATCATAACTTTCTTATTAGTTGTCCGATTTTCCTCAAACTTTTTTTGATCTGTTTGTCTGCTTCTTCTGCTTCTAGCAAAACCAAGTAATTTTTGGACTGGACTTCCCCTTTAATACATACCCCGTTATATTCAATGGATCTATGTATTGTCATGAGCCAAGGGGGGGGGGGGGGTTGGCTGATACTGACATTTTCCCCTGCTAGGACATCAAGTCGCGCCACCCCTCAAAATTCGCTCATCGAGAGAAGGGAGGGGCTTTATCTAAAAAAAAAGGGGGAGGGGGCTGAGTTCCCTTTAGCCATCCCTAGAGGTGTTGTGGATCAGTGGATAAGTCCCCGGACTGTGAACCACGAGGTCCGGGGTTCGAATCCCACCGCAGCACTAGCGTCCTTTGTCAAGACGTTAATCTACATTTGCCACTCTCCACCCAGGTGTTAAATGGGTACCCGGTAGGATGCGAACGTTAATGTCGTTTGCTTAGTAACCTGAGCGTCACTGTACTGCCCATTGCTGGAATGCTCCCCAGGGGGTGGAGAATGTGCATACATTGGGTGCGGGCGTGCCAGAATCCAATGACCTGGGTAATAATATATATCTAGCGCTTTGGGCCACTTTGGGAAAGGCGCGTTATAAATGCCAGGTATTATTATTATTATTATCCCTAGCTATTACAAATTGCATAATAAAGTTATGAGGCTGCATGGCTACGCCATTATGATTCCATAAATCTATATTCCGTAAACTGCACAAAACGTATGCAAACGGTCTTCAGATTAAATTCAACACTTTTCAAACTTAGATATAATTGTTAGATTACATATAATATTTCCAGACACTGTCTTCAATCCACGATCTTCCAAACACACTGCAACAAAATAATGTAACCATACGTCATAAGACTTGTGGAGGACATAAATTCAGTTATTATGTATCTCAAAAACACACAGAAAGAACTCTTAAACATACACGGGAAATTGCATGAAAGGTTTTCGACATCCAATGGATGAACAATCATGCTACTTTCGTTGTAAGATCGTTGTTATCGCATGTTTTCCTCAGGTTTTAAACCAAAATAAAATCAAGTGTCATTGGTACTTTTCAGTGCCCCTCTCGCGTACTTTTTGTCTCGTTTGGAGAGAAAACAGCTCGGGAGAAGAAATGAAGATATTTGAACCGTGAGCCTTGGGGGCTCCCGGCACGACTGTCACCTAGCAAAGACGGTGCGCCGAGAGGGGTCAGTGGCTAGACCTTCAAAGTGGGTGTAGCTTTCACTTCTCCCTGTATCGTCAGTTTGGATAAATAGGTACTTGTTCAGGCTGACAAGTAAGTAAGAAACCATGACATCCGGAAGATGTATAGAAAAAAAAAGAAAAGAAAATCGTATGGAATTGGTCAGTATAAAGGTATAAGAGCAGTTTCAAAGCAAGAATCCAGTGCTCCGTTTTTATCTAACAACGGTTATGAAGGAGCCGTGGAGCGTGTTTGAAAGTGGGAGGGGGTGTGGGGTGTGGGGTGTGGGGTGTGGGGTGGGGTGGCTGTGCGTACGAACGAGCATAATTTTCTATATAAAGCAAATAAAACGTACCTAATAAAAAAGTAGGGGGGCACTGGAGCCCCCAACTCCCCCCCCCCCCCCCCCCCCCCCGTCGTTCTGAGGCTCATTGTCCATCATCGGTATAGGACCTGGTCTTCACATTCTTTTTTAATTTTTTTTATTTATGTGTTTTATTATTAGATCATCAGAATCATAAATTTACAGGCAATTGTTGCAGTGATTGAAAAAGTAAAAAAATCGAATAAAAAGAAAAAGCAAACAAATCAAAAGGAAAAAGGAAGGGTAACATATCAGAACATATGCATATTCCACTGACCCAGTAAGCTGTCGAGAGGAACAAGGTAAAAGCTTGAATCTTTGTTAAAAAAAAAACAATAACCCAGCGGGTGGAGCAGCCAGGGGCCCCATCCAGCCCAGGCACCTCCAATCGGGGACAGACCCCATGTGTAGTACGGAATCTCGTTATAGATACACCAACTTTGATGAGAAAACGGCAATAAGCGAAGTTGAAAATTCCTTTTACCTCTACATGTAATTGAATGAGACATTGCCTTCTTCATATCACAAATAAAATTTTGACTCTCACCTTCCCAGAACGAGATTCCACAGTAGTGGTGGACAAAAGTAAATTGTAAAAATGTATTCATGCAAATCCATGTCCATGAGAGCACACCGCATCCATTAGCCAAACTTACACAACAATACAGTCTATATTTAGCACAGTGTGAGAATGAAGCCTGCCCCGATCGGAAAATAACCCAGGCCAAACAAGGGCGCCCATCCCTCCGCCGGCCAGAACAAGCAGTGCTGCCCGAGAAGTCTAGGAAAGCTCAACAAATCAGTGCTTATTGCGTCTCTGTGGAGTAGGCAATGCAACGTTACACTGCTTCAATACATTATTCGATAGAACAATGATACATACATGTATATGAGCAAAATATATACCAGTGGGAAGGAAATATTTATAAACAAATGCAGAAAGAACCTCAGCCAGTCTCATTATAGCTCAAATTTCCTTTTCTTAAAATGAATATGAAGTTTTCCTCTTTTTTTAGCCAAATAATATTCTGTTTCTTTTTGCACTTTAATATGTTTCCGAAAGGCTTCAAAACAGGGGTTGATATTTCTGAATCTACAAATATACCTAAAATATTTGAGAGAGAGAAACAAATATGACAAAAATTTATCAGAGGACACACCAAACATTTTCTCAAAGTTATTCAAAGCAAAATCAGACTTGTATTTTGAATGAATCACATGCAATAGATTTTGCCAAATAGGGGTTACAACATCACAATCACAAAACAGGTGAACCATAGTTTCAGTTTTTTTTTATCACAAAAATTGCACTTTGGAGAATCTTTCCTCTTTATCTTATATAAAAACTCATTTAAAGCAATTGCTTTATGGAATATCTTAAAATAAAAAGAACGTAAGCGAGTATCAATAGAGCATTTAAAATTAACAATGTGAATGGTTTCCCAGTTGATATCACAGAGGACAGAGAGTTTTTGTTTCCAATATTCATACCTATCATCAGGGGTACATGACTCTTGTAACATTTTATATGCATACTTGGGAACTTTCTTAGTTTGGACAAGGTCAGCAAATATAATTTCAACAACTTCAACATCTGTATCATTCTGATCCTCCAACCAGTGACTAGGGATATTTTTGATCAAGAAAGTATACTTTCTTCTATCTTTATGGGAAATATCATTATCTAGAATTAACTCCTCAAATAACTTATGACCTGGAAGAGGAGGGCTCAACAGATCACATATTGTACAAATATTCTTTTCATACCAATCCCCATAATATAAATATTACTTGGATTTGGATCGAATCTTCTTATTGAACCACAAAGACTGACAATACCCAATGTCTGAGTATGACTGCTCAAACAAATGTTTTGAAGCCCTTTCCCTAAAAATATACCAAATACGCAGGGAATCTGCCAATTGAGTGTTATGTGGTAACTTCAAAATTGATTCAGGGGCATAAGCCGTCCACAAAATATGTTCATTTTCATGATATTTTTTTTCAGGGAGGCAATCTCAATTGTCTTCCACATACTGTTATAATTGACATCTATTAAACATTTCACCCAAGTCATCTTCTGGGCAAGAGCAAAGTTAAGTGCATCAATCAGCTGGAGACCACCATGGTGGTACTCATTACACATGAGTTTTCTTTTGTAACCTATCCCTACCCCCATTCCAAATGAAGTTAAAAAACATTGTATTCAATTTTTTAAAGAAATGAGGGGGAATCTTGATACACAGAACTGAAAAAAGATATAGCAGTTGTGGTAATACAAGGGTTTTAATGGCACATACTTTCCCAACTAAAGAAATATTTCTCATACGCCAACAACTTATAGTTTGCTCTATTTGCTTTAGTTTAACCTTATAATTAAAATTAAAAATTGAACTTACATTGAGTGACAGCACTATTCCTAACGATTTAAAATGATTTGTTTTCCATGAAATTCCATGCCCAGAATCTGGAAAATTTCCACATCCCTTTTTTGCCCCAATCCATACTGCCTCTGTTTTGCTCATATTAACTTGGCATCCAGAGCACCTACCAAATATTTCTAGTGTTTTAAACAAATTATCAAAAGATTCATTAGATCAAATTCTTACTGACTGGCATTGGTTATTTTTGATATACTTATATGGAAATAGAAATGACGAATGAAGGAACAAAGACGAATTACAATGAGAAATGAAATGAGACTATTATTCAGTATTGAATTCCATTTAATTTAATTAATTATTAGGAAAAGTGACAAAAGTCCAATTAAACGAGGAAAAGCCTAAAAAGTTTGGTCTTCCGCAAATTTCTCCAAGGCTCTATTGCATTCCGCCACACCAAGCCATATCAAATGATCGTTTTATCTTCCTCACAGCTAAACAACAAAATCAATACAAAATGGGAGAAAATCCAACCTTCATCAACAGTTACGGAGAAATCATGATTGATTTGACGGTTTCCTCACCCCTGACCGTTGAGATGAAATCGAACAATATTCCATGATTATGAATTTCCCGAACTCTTTATACCGCTTTCTTTCCGGAAACCAGGATTCGCGATATCAATTACCCAAACAACACGGCTAATACTGCATTGAGGGTAATGGGGTTTGAACGAGAACTTGGTACAAGAACCGCAGAGGGGTAATAAATGTCGGAAATTGTTTATCATAAAATCACGAGCTAAACAGAGAAATAATAGAGGGAGGTTTGAGGTGGAGGATTGTATATAAAATGACGAAATAGGTTACCACACAACTACATGGTCTGTTAGCACGTTAACATGTTTCAGCAAGGAGGTACCAAGCTTGCCTGTACCTTCTACTCCTTGGTTTGAGCAAGGTCTGTGATAACTCCTTGGTTTGAGGCGATGAAAAGAAAGGTCTGCCTTGCCAGTTAACGAGTGAATGTCTGTGTCCAGCAATATTATGACATAGAGGGCGTTGCATCCTTACAGAGGTATCAATCCTGTCAATCGGTTCTTACGGTTTTGTTTAAAGTAACCCAAATTTCTGTAAATCACGGACTAAAAATTCTTTAAGAATCAAACGAAATTTATTGGATGTTCAAGGCTACAAAGAAATGATATCTGCCTAACTAACCTGCTAACGATTTTTGTTGAAACTGTAAAATCAGCGTGCCTAGTAACCCCTTGGTCAAATAGCAGACGATGAGCAATTTTTTTCTGGGAATGTGATTGTTAGCCCGTTTCCGTCAGTTTGTTTATACATGTATGTTGTTGGTCTATACAACCTGTTCTATATTGCAGTATAAACAATTTGATCCGGTTTTTAATTATTATTTTTGTTAAACTGAAATGCGATTCCGTTACTAAAACTCGGGGGGGGGGGGTGTCATGAGCCCTTGAATCCCCACCCTAAAGAGAGAAAGGGGGAGGGGTGGTTAGTTGTTTAGAATTTAATATCCAGTCGATAATCTCGCGATCCACACCGATTACGCACACAAAACCAAGTTTACGACACAGTCAATCCCAGGAAACCACAAGAAGAAAGAAGTAAAAAGGGACGGTTTCGCTTCCGTCTAAGTGAGAAAAAACCACGTGAATCTTTGGAGAATTCCTGGTCAGACCTCCACTTCTTATACTTCTCTTTCAACTTCAAGATACCACAAAGTGTGGGGCTAATTTGATACGCGCGACGGGTATTTACTCATACATCATCACTCGCCCACTCGAGGAAAACCTTCCCGAAGAAAATGCACGCAGTTGTGTACATGTTACATGATTGTCGGCACGGTCAGGTGGATCAGGGGAGTATTTCATCAAGTGTTTTGTCGGTGATTTTTACTGACAAATTTGCTCTCAGCCAACCAGATGCAAGGATTTCAGTAGCTTATAACAGTTGTCGGTAAAACTCACTGACAAAACACTTGATGAAACACTCCCCAGGCCTATTTTTGGTTCTGAATTACCACATGTAGTTTTTTCTCACAAAATATAATGTTAAATCAAACTTTGAATTAAACCTTCCCTTGACCAGTCTTAACCTCTTGACCATTGAAATCCTCTTATTTCAATAGGATTAATACATGAACCACCCGGTTCCTCTGAGCAATGGGTTAATTTTCATTAAAGATCTGACCTATTTATGAAATCAATTGTTTCTTTTTATAGTATAATATAATAATTAATTTAGAAAATTAATATTTTGACGTCATATCCTTCCAAATAACTTGACTCTACCACAAAGAAAAATATGTCTCATCGATGCGCATGCCATTTCGAAGAGACCAACCCTTGTCGGGTCGAAACACCCTCGCTTTAAATATTTAGAGCATAACCAGGGTGATTTACGCACCAAGTTCACAAACAGAGTCAAGGTCAAGATCGTCTGTGCAGAAATCGGCTTTTTAATCTAAAATGTATCCACCCTCTTTCTCTCTCTCTCTCTTTATCTTCATCTATCTCTTTCTCTATCTTCCTCTCTCTCTCTCTCTTTCTCTCTATCTTCTTCTCTTTCTTTCTCTCTGTCTTTCTCTATCTTCCTCTCCCCTCTCTCTCTCTCTCTCTCTCCCTCCCTCTCTGTTATTCTGTCTCTGTCTCTCTTATCTCTATTTTGTTTCTTCCAAGAATGTAAGCTCCATGGGGGAGACGAGCATGATTGATGCAGTTAAGTGCCACCCACATAGGACTTACTCCTTCGAAGTTTGATGGTAAATGAAAATTTCATTTCAATTCGTTATTGTTTTATTATCCATAGATAACAAATGGAAAGTTTCTGTTTATAATTCTATTACTGTTTACTGCATATTTACATTAATTACACACTGTAAAAATAACTGTAGATTAAGTTTAAAAAAAAACCTGTTAATCTACAGTTATTTTTTACAGTGCACTCTTGTTTGTATTGTTATAAGAATAATTTTAATACCAGTTATTTTTTTCATGATCGATCTTGATGTAGTTTCGTATATTGTGATCACATGTCAATGGCTCTCAACTCTGTAGCTTTAACCAATGAAGAATAGCGTATAAGTTATATAATAGTGTTATATTTCGACCATGATCATGATATTAAAAACTATCATGCAGCTGATTTGTGAGCTAAATGTGAAAAAATTCCATTTCGACTATACAAAAATTTCATCCTGAAATCTGACATAACAACAATCAATATCATCGAGATATGATTAAAACAAATAAAAACCTTCGTGAAAACTACTGTTGATAGGCGTCTGGACAGGAGATAGAGACTGTGTATAGGTATGGTAGGCTACTCACGATCGCGACCGTCACGAAGCCGTATCAATCTAAAGTCGTGCTCCCAAGATATTCTCTTCATTATTTATTTGAGCAGAATATTCATAATAGATGTTTATTATAGATATCATTTTCACCCTAACATGCCAAGATTATTTGCTTTGTTCTGTAATTTTCTAAGAAGGTTATCAGCCTGATCTTGTAAGCACTGTAATTGAAAAGTGACCAACTTTTTTATTGAACAATATTGAACAGTGATAAGCATCGCCCTATGACGTCTTTGAAAGCTCCCATCACAGCCATCACTATGAATTCCACTTCAGTTCAATCACTGATGATTTAATACATATGATTGTAGTTTTTTCCGTGATTTAATTGCCTGGGACTGACCTTGACCAAGGACAATATACGAAGGATTAGGTTGTTCCCATTGCCAGAGTCAAATCTTCCACAATTCAACGTCAATCGTGTAATACCCCGGTCACACCGACTAAACCGACAAGGAGAACGATAAATGACACTACCTCGAATGGCCAAGAATCGGTCGCTATGGAGTCGGTTTGACAGTGTGACTGAGGTAATACATGAATCGCATAAAGAACTGATAAAAATCTGAACAAAACCAGGAACATACAAATTAAAATCACTCAAACTATATATCTGCTATTTGAAAATGAATTTTAAGAAGGTAAAATTAATAAATGAATGCCAAATTGTAAACCCAGAGACCTGCAAAGTCCAAGGTCATTTAACAAAATGTATTCAGTGCGGTAAAGAGAGAGAGAGAGAGATGGCTTGGCGTTTGGGACCGTCGTAAAGAGCGATCAAATGGATAATTCGAAATCATAAAGCAGCGTGTTATCGTGTAAACAAAGGAAAATAAGGTAATAAAATCAATCCATCATAACGCTATTACACTTCACCCGATCACACACTAAAGCTATATTTATAAGTGCTATACTGAAAACCCTGAAGAAAACTTAGCGAGATTCTATGTTATGGTAAGGGGGGGGGGGGGGCAAAGTGTCGCATGTATGTATGACTGACTTATACTTATGGCAGCGTGATGGACCTCCTTGTAAAAGTTGTGCTCGTAAAGTACATGTAACTGTATGATGTAAATGTCAGTTTCTAGCAAATTAGACAACTACACTGTTGTCGAGACTTGTAGGGACTAACCTGAAAGTACGCTACAGTCCACGAGACCGACAGCCCAAAAAAAACGATAGTCCACGACTCCACGAGACCCTAAGTTATCTGAGGCCTTGTGAGGGTTCATGAGACCGATGGCCTATGATATCGACCTTCTGGCAACTAGAGCGACGGCTCACAAGACCGAAAATGCCGGTCTCGTGAGCCGTTGCTCTTGCGGGAAGTCGATCTCGTGGCTGTCGGTCTATAATAGCATGTACCGATGCTGGATGCACTAGAAAATAATGGTCAAACTACAAAGCCAAAGGAAATGCTCTAATATTGATTGATATTTAGACTCTTAATCCGTTCTCCATCCAGTCACAGTATTTCCTGTAATCAGTGGCAATCGTTAAAGCATGGAATTCCAATCAGAAGTATGGAGCCAAGTTGAAATGTTTTCTGTCAACACCATTTTGTTGTGCCCTCCTATTACATTGTAACCTATCATCGCTTAGACCGCAATTATTGTTCACAGCAGAGGGTTGCACTTCCAAATACTAGTACTCAGAACACTATTGTCAGGTTATTATTGTAAAAATGCTACCAAAATACGACCGAGACTATGGTTTTTGACATTTTAAAAGCAGTTATGTCGATTCATTTATCAATTGCCTTTATATTTTGTGTAAAATATGGCTAGTGAGTTTTCAGGTTTCCAAAGTAGAATAATTACATTTGTCAGGTTGTTTGTTTACGACCTAATTAGGTCTCTTTATGAGGAAAGAAATTATGACGGATGTACCGTGATTTGTGCCCCCCCCCCCCAAAAAAATTAAATAAAATAAAAATAAAAAAATAAAATAAAATAAAAATAAAAATAAATAAATAAATAAATAAATAACAAATAAATAAATTAATTAAAAAATTAACAAAATAAAAAATACAAATAAAGAAAGAAATTAAATTAAATTAAATAAATAAATTAAATTCAATTAAATAAATAAGAAATAAAAGTGTAAACCAATCAACCACGCAAACTACAAACCAACCAGATTGCCAACCAACCAACCAACCAATCAACCAGCTAATTGACTTACTAATCAACCACTTAAACAACAAACCAACCAGACTGCCAACATAGCTACCAGACGGTCAACCGATCAACCAATCAACCAACCAACAAACTAAACAAAAAAAAAACAAATTATCAACCCACCTTACTAATGAACCACTCAGACAACAAACCAATCAGACAGTCAACCAACAAACTAACCAGCCAACCAACCAGACAGTCAACCAACCAACCAACCATCCAATTAACCAATCAACCAACGAACTAAACAACCACCCAACCAACCAACCACGTATACTGTGAAAAGCGGTACATATTTTTCACGATGCAACAGCAGCAGCAGCAGCAGCTTGGTACTACAATAGGTGCAAAGTTTTAAACATTTTTCTTCGTATGCAGTAGACAAGCAAACCAATCAACCAACAACTCTTTACTTCCAAGTAGCCAACGACCCTTCATTAACTAACTGAAATAATAAATTAATCATTGAAATAGTTTATAAGGTTATTTCGTATGTTTCATTTTTCCACGTAAATTACTTTGTTTATGTTATGCTTTATAATTTTAGTTTAAGTACTTCTGTATATTGTAATAGATTTACTTTGTAAAGAGCTTATAGGAACTGTTGTTTTACTATTAAGCGCTATAATGTAATGTATTATTATCATTAAAAGGTCACCGGTTGATTTCACTCAAAGTCGTTTGCAAGTGTTGTTTGGTACTGTTTTGTTTTTATATAGAATTTGTTACAGCGCCTCAGCACGTTGTACTACATAGCACACTCTTTAAACAAACTAAATGAAAAAAAAAACATTAATCAATATACCAAAGTCAATACCAGCCACAAACCAAGCAAGTCAGACGTTGATACAGCAACCAATTTCAAATACACTGTAAAATTTATAAAACTGATTTTAATCATTACCATTCCTTAGTCAACTTCCAAATCAATTATGAAGCTACGCTATGTACAGATGGCTGGTAAAAAAAAAAAGCTGCACCTAAACGGTTGCAAAAAAAAATGCTTAAAGCAATATTTCATTCGCTATTATATTCATTATAACGGTATGTCCTTGACTTGTGCTTAAAGCACAGATTAATTCTCCTCTGCTGAAACTGAATTTGGTACCTTATTATTATTTCACAAAACAACAGTCAATAGACGCAAGTATAATAGCTCTAGTTGTGTCTGCCAAGGATACATGCAGCCTGTATCTAGTTACTCACAAAAAGTATTTTCAACTTTTCGAAATCCACTGATTTCATTCATTTAATTATCCATTCATTCACTCCTTCATTCATCGGCATCTCGATGTTATTTCTTTACCGAGAGTGTATTCAACCTTGGACTAGCATTGTGTTCCCCTCAAGATTCCAAGCACTAGCCCCGAGGACTATCAAAACGGAGACCTCGCTTTGTAGCTGCTGCACTTTTTTCGGCGGGTTACTTTTCATTGCAAAACAGACATTTTTCTTAAAAGCCTGAAAAGAAAAGACGTCGACTAGCAACTGCTCCCACATAAATAGGGTACCCTTTTCAAAGTCACATATGTTTTATCTAGTGCTCCGGGGGTTTGCGAAGGAAAATACAGTTTTTGAAAAAGTACCTACCACGCGGGGGCTCCGCTAGCCTGACGGGAGTAAGAAATGTTTTCATTTCTTTTGAATAGGATTCATTCTCTCCGTTTCAACCAGAGAAATTTATTCATTTAGCCCATGGGACAAACAAGCACAATTATAATTTCCGCGTCTTTTAGGAGAGAAAACTGAGTTGTGATTCCCAAATCGGAAGTTTGCACTTGAGAGAAAAGGATCCTTCCAAAGTTACTGATTTAGATTTCAATAGGCGGAGAACAAAACACTTGAAATCTATCCACCTCAACGTGAAACCTTTCACTGTTGGTGAATGAATGATTTTACCTTAACTCTTGGTTTGAAGTGCAGTCTCTCTACTTCTTTTTTTTTCACTTCGGGAGAGGGGCTTATTCACTGGGGTTTCAAGTGGAATAACGAGACAAAGAGAGTAATTGTTGAGGGTGTACTTTTCGTCTTACCAATTGTTTAGGGATTTCAGACAGTGTCGCCTCTGTGTTGTGCTTATAAAAGTGTGTTTGATTGAAAATAACGGATCGGTTTTCAGCAATGTTTGAGTTTTGCTTGAACAACTTCAAACAGTCTTAGCTTTAAAGCTGGTAATTTGTCATCGTTAACGCATTGAAAATATAACTCAAATGAGGATTATTCGCCTCCCGCGTTTTTAGAATCTCTCTCTCTCTCTCCCTTTTTCTCTCTCTCTCTCCTCTCTCTCTCTCTCTCCCTCTCTCTCCTCTCTCCCTCTCTCTCTCTGTTTCTCTTCACCCCTCTCCTTCTCTCATTACTCTCTCCCTGGTATAATTATGATCTTTCCCGATAATGTGTTTTTCTAGCTTTATTACATTTTGATCCCCATCAGAAAAGAGGTTACACGAAGGTTAAGCCGTATTGATGGTAAATTAACTACTTATCTCGCGCATGTTGTACAAGATTTTGGTCAATCACCAGATTAATCACACCTATCTTGCTGTTCATAAGATTTTTCGGCAGGCACAGTTTCCAACGCACATGCTAAACTTCTTATGCATAGTGGCTTATCCTGCATTATGATTTTTGAAGGTCTTACCCCTGGTGAAGATTCCACTCGCTATTTTTTTAAATCGATTTCTGGATACGCCGTCGTCATGGACTATTGATACCGACTTCAGCAGATTTTCAACGAATCCCAATGAAGCTCACTTACTGACAATAAAATAAATACCGAAGTCATTTCTTGAACATTAACATCTTTTGGAAATACCAAATTCATGTTACGAAGGCAGTTTTCGCACTTTCAATTCACCGGTAGCAGCAAACCCTCACATACACTTTCTGACAATCCTGGATCAGCCCTGAGCTACATGAGCTGTTCTTATAATATAACCCTTAATGTGCCACTGCTGCTATTTTACGCAGAGTCTATGGCTTACAAAAATTAAAGATAAAGTTGAGTTCTCGTCATGCGATTGCAATGTGAAAAAATTGAGAAAAGTAGATTATGTAGTACATAAAAATGAATAATTATATATTTTGAGGTTCTGAAGTCATCGAAGTCATAAGGAATCAACTAAATTTTGCTGGGAAGAAAGCACATAGAGCGAACAGAACTGAACATAGAAATGGGTATGTGTTACGATGTCATGTCGTTTTGCCGAAGGTTCATAATACCGAAGGTTCGTTTTTGGCAAGATTCGTTTCTCGGACGGTTCGTAATTCCGAAAATGAAATAGGGTTCATAATTCCAAAAAAGAAAAAGGATTCATATTTCCGAAGATTCGTAATTCCGAAAGGTTGCGTCGAATCAAGCGTATCCATATGGCTCGCGTTCCAGCTTTCACAGAACTTAAAGGGATACGCCACCAGGCGGCCGTGGGGAAATTCAGGATTGCGTAAACCCCATTCACTCGTACACAAAGTTGAACGCGTCCGTCGGACTGCTGGGATTACATTTCGGACTGCACGAAGCCGACCGAATCTCGCACGAGAGCTCGAGCTCAGGCGGAGCGTGCATGTTGCGCGGCGACCAGTCTGTCCGAAGTTTGCGCCCCCGGGGCAACGGCATGATCAGGTAACGATCACGGTGCTCTCGCGGCATAAAAACGTCCACAATCTGCGGTTGAGTATCCCTTTAATTCTTTAAAGTCACAGGAGTCTCGTTGGTGCAGGGAGGTTTGATATGTATACCACATGACCTTCATTACGAAACATCCTGATACATGTATGACTCGACAAATTGGGGTTGTCAGTCGGGACTATATGAACATCGAATACCCTTACCCCTCCCCCTCCATTTCCCAATTTCCAAATTAGGAATATATAGGAGTATGAATCCCATATGCTCAATACGTACGTCATTATGACATCATGCATCATGTCTTACATCGAGCTCCATATAGCGAGTTAAAAGGTTGATGGTTTATTTTACCTGACTGCTAAGAAAGTATGTGTATGCTTGTAAGTAAGCAAACTTTCCGAGGGACGTGGTCATGAGGATTAATGCCTTATCAAAGGGCACTGGCGCAATCACTTGGTTAGACATTTATCCATTCATATTTCAGTATTCGGAGAAGTCGTGCGCTAAATCTATCTAGCATCTACATTACAGTAATTCAAGGAAAATAATTAAATGAAAAATAAAACATGATGGTTTTCGATGTAGTTTGATGTCAAATGAGTTTTTAATACACATGGAGTTGCGCATAATGTTTCAATAAATTGGAGACTCTCTGAGCTCGAATGAAGTACATGTATATAAGTACACGCCAACAAATTGGTAATGGTATGAACGTATACTTCCTAGCAGTTTTTTTTACCCGGGGAGGGGTTGGGCACTTGCTCGCTGTCAGCGACGCGGCTTGAGTCCAGAAATTGAGGGGGCATCGTGGGGCACCGCCACCAGTCTTATTCGGTGGATGAAAATTACAGTGTAAGGTGATGTGGGGGGGGGGGGGGGAGTCGTATCATCTTCCTTTTAACGTTCTCATTCCCCCTCTCCACTCTCTCTCTCTCTCTCTCTCTTCTCTTTTTTAGCCATTCGATTGGGATAGGGAGCCCCCCCCCCCCCTTAGCCATATGCCACTGCCCCCTGTGCTCTTTGGAAATCAGTCACTGCTACTCGAAGATCGAGTACAGTACAGTGCGCGACGTCTTTCCCGCTCTCTTATAATAGTGATGTTTTCGAATGTGTCGATGTGAACGCCGTCCTAGATCCTCCCAGCTACAATGGACTGCTTTGTGTTAACTGCATGCCGCGCTTTCTGCAAGAATGGCTCACCCGTCCACTGGCTTCTCCCTCGTCCACTAGTCAGATCTAGAACGCGTCAAACATGATTATTGTCGTCTTCTCTAAAACGTGCACCTCGCTTCACCCATTGTAAGCTTCATGCTTCACCTACTTTGTAAGCAGTTAACACAAAGCAGTCCATTGTCACTGGGAGGATCTAGGACGGCGTTCACGCTGACACATTCGGAAACTCCCTACTATATCAACCAAACGCACTTGAAAATTCGTCACCAAATGGATGAAATGCGTAGGGATGTTTCGACCAATGAATCCCGACAGGTCCGTTCTTTGAGATGCTGTAAGCCTGTCTAATCCACGGAATTGCCCATGTCACTCCATCGCCGTGAACATGGTGAAAGCTAACAAAGCGCATCCACAGGGATGGTTCCTCATGTCAAAAATTGTTCAGCGAGGCCAAAAGTGATTGTAAATTTTCTTTTCTTTATCGTCTCTCTTTGACGACTGTTACGATCCATCTCAATGCAGAGTTGTTGATGCTACACTGGTCGTTTCTAAGGAACACCAGAGACACTTTAAAGGTACGGTGTTACGGTTTGGAAGAAAATGAGAAAAGGTTTTGGAAAGAGTGTTTTATAACTTCACCCACGGAACAAAAAAATAAATAAACATGTCACTCTGGACTCTGGTTCTGCACATATCAGACAAACATATAAATCTACATTTCAAACTAAAGCGAAAAAGAAAAACATGTTTTGAATATTCCGTATAGTATCAGATAATATATTCAACAAAGATTTCTACAGCATCGAGTTTACTTTCAATTTGCATCTGGGTTTAAGGGATGGTCCAGATTCTTTGCATATCTCAGTAAATACTGTTTCTTCTTATTTCAATGAAAACATACAAAAACATACAAAACAAAATCATTGACTACACAAAATAATTGTCACTTAAATGGGCCCATATTCCTGATCTACTTTCCAGTCTTTTCAATTGACGAGGTGAAGATAACCATTAACACTCAAGAAGAAGAAAACAGAAGTAAACACTGGTTATGGATGGAATAGATTTGGAAGGTCAGAAGATTAAAGATAATTTACAAGCATTAAAAAGAAGTGTGTTCGACAAGATCATTCTATCCTCTCGGATTCAGCCGAAGTGAATCTATATATTCCCATGATATACATCAGGCGCGGATCCAGGGGGTGGCGCAAGGGGCGTGCGCCCTGTATGCCCCGGACCCCCTAGATGGCCGTTTGGCTTTGTCAAACGGAGGGTTCCTCAGTGTGCGCCCCCCCCCCCTCCCCCCTTTCTGAAAATCCTGTATCCGCCCCTGTACATGGTATGTAAACACTTTGCAGAGGAAAAAAGGATGGAATTTCTTACGAAGGATATCACTCGCTTGTAATATACTGAATTGTGAAAGAAGGGGTGATTAAATGTTGAAAGATTACATTTGAGTGGTTTTGAGTACACCTGACGGTATATGCTTTCATGTGATTTACACAATATCTTTTGCATCATTGCTGCGATCGGGAAAATGGCGCGGGAAAGTTGGGGAGGGGGGGGGGCACATGACATATAACGCCAGGGTAGGGGTCAAAACATCAGGATGTATAGTTTTTCAGTAAACTGACTCATCATCCCTTTGTATCTTTTATCCAAAAGAGGCTGGGGTACCGAAATAAACCCAAAAGTAAACCTTGCGAACTTGGCCGCTTTCCTTTTTCCCTTTCTGTTTTTTTTTCACCACCAACTTACACACAAAGCCGCAGACATTAATTTTTGTTCAATAAAGATGTAAAATCAACCATACACACAAGATTACTCAGAAATTCATTTACGTAGACTGCGTAAATAAAATCTATAAATACAGATCGTAAGAGTGAAGATAAACCTTTAACATAGCTCTCCATCAAGTGGTGCCAAGTTTGTGATTGGCCTGTCAGAACCAATATTTTGGCGGGAACGTCAGTTTCACTAAATTATGCTTGCTTCCAACCATCAAAAGTGCGGTAAAGAGATGTACGCGTGTATCACGAAAAACTCCAACCGTCTGCGTGCGAAGTGTCTTCCTGGACGAACCGCTGTCGAATGCGAGTCGGCTGTTTTGTAATCTGACAAAATATGGAACGGAAATTTTGTAGGGTTAGATTATTGATGAGGTTGATCTCCCCGGTGGGAAGGTGGTTTAAAAAGAAAACGAGCTAGGAGAATGGTCTCTGCTGATGATTTAGTTATGACTTCCGATTGGTTTGTAGGGTGAAAAAGTGCAAGTTCATTAAGAGGATGACTGGTTTGTTAAAGTCAGAATGAGAACTATAAGGTATTGCTCATATACCTGAGAATAAACACCAAAAACAATTAAAACAAACAGAATGCAGTGCAGACTGCATATAGAATATTCTTTTTTATGTTTTACAACACAAATGCAATTCCGTGACAAACATGAAAATAATTGAATTAATTCTAAGTAGTCCTCATTGGAAATTGATTCAGTTCTTAATCCTTACTAAAAATTCAAATTAAAAATTAATGCATCGATGCATTAATGCGATGTGAGATGATTGGCTATACAGGTCGGAAAGATTATCATATCAGTTAATTTCTCTATTGATCTATATGTTGATTCCATTCGTTCTTTTAATTTTAGCAAGGAATTCGGATTTCCCCAGAATAAATTAGTGTATAAATATTGTTTTTCTTTTCGATTTTTCTTTCTAGAAATCACCCCTAAGACGACCCCGGACAACTACCCTCTATAATATTTATAATCATCCTAATTATAGTTGTTTGAGGGAAATGGGATGAGTTTAAGGGATAATTGTCCTAGGGGTATACTTAAGGTTGTCCGGGGGTAGTTTTCCGAAGGTAATGTCTCTATGGGGTAATTATCCGGGGTAGTTGCCTTGGGGTGAGAGTGGTAATCGTCCTCATTCCATGGACACAAAGTAAGCCCATACTTACTGAGTAGGCTTAGATAGGCTATATACATTATAATTTACAGGTTTTTTTTTTTTTTAATCCATCCAAAAAAAATGTCACGCAGTCACGCCTACAGAGAAACATTTTGTTCTATAAAATTAGTTATACAATTTATGTGTCTTTTTATATCTACACAATTGTTGTGTAGATAGAAAATTCTCAAAGTGTGCAACATAAACGAAATAAATGAAGAAATTAATATACAAACGCTATAGCCGGACTGAAAAAAACACACGCAATACAATGTAACTCTGAAAATAATAATTTGGATTGAAATTTGTGGACTTGGAGTCGGTTTTGCGAAGAAAGAACTGGTACTGTCGGAGCAAACATCCAACCTGGGGGATGAACTCGTAGTGTTACTGGTATGCGGACAAACCGAGTCTCTCTCCCAGTCTTGGCTCTCATAACAGGTTTTCGTCACGTTTTAGATCTATTTTTTGCCTGAGGTCTCACCTTTGTATAGCTACCAAGAAAATTCCTCTAAAAATAAACATCATTATCATATCAAAATCTAATACTAAATTGCTATCCTGTCGATGTAATGGGGGGGGGGGGGGTGCATATGACTTTCTACTACACGATCATTATGAAGCGAATCTATTTTTAGAAAAACAAAAATTGGGTTAGAGCCCCCCCCCCCCCGCCACCCTCTGGTTCCGCGGCCCCTGTAGTTTGAATTTAATTTTGAATGGAATGCGATTTTTATTCCTAAGGGTTGGAGCTAAACATTACAGATGAATGTTTAGAATTATTATCCTATAATACTGAAAATATATCATTATCTATGCTCATAATTATTGTCAAATGGAAATCTTATTCCACGATATTTCATGTCAATATAATTTCATTATAGTATTTATGCAGCTACTTCGATAGTGAATAATACATGACGAAATCCATTTTTAAAATTGTTTAAAGTTGCTCCCCCCCCCCCCCGAAAGCCTCGCCTCTTCCCTTCATTCCAATGCTGTGGAACAAAGCAACCATTTTCAAGGGTTCCCCTTGTAAAAAGGGGAAAAAATGCCACCCCCCCCCAAAAAAAAAAGTATCAGCGGCAAAAAAAGATGTTGATATACACCAAAAACATATCTGACAGTGCCCAAACCCCTCTCAATAAAGGTTTTCAGAGTTTTTGTTTGTTTGTTTGTTTGCTAGGGGGAGGGGGGGGGGGGTCACTCGAACCCGAGAATCACTGGCTTTTACGGGCCTGCAATTATACTTTGTCATTTTGCTATATCCTCAACTACGTGTATGATAAGAATTTTTTTTTAAAGTATCAATTACAGCAGGCCTGATGTATTTTTTTCCGATTCATCATGTTGTAATATTTTTAATTTTTTAATTTCTGTAAAAAAAAAGAAAAAAAATGTTTAGTCATACAAATAGAAAAATAATCATTTGAAAATGATATTTTTCGTTTATTCCTTTATCTTGTTTTGTATTTTTGTTGTTGTTGTTGTCGGTCTCTCTACAGGCTAGAGTAAATAACATTTATTTATATCTTCCCATAATGGGTTGATTTGGTCATAATTTCGTTATGTTTATTTTTCCTACACGATTTGATCGTTCCTGATATTCATTTTAATGTCAGAGTCTCCGTGAATCTATCCCAAGCTCCGATAGAATTACTGGGGAATATTGTCATGCTGGGTAGAAGCGGCGAAGAGGCGGCTACTGTAGCGACCGCTCGCCGAGACTCTCCGGGTAGCTCACCAAGACCAACACGTTCTGAGCCGACCTGGATGGATCATCATTACAAGTGCTGTTTCTTCGTATCATCGCAGTCCTTCAGAAGTTTAAAAGTAGAATCATCTTTAACAGATTGATTTTCTGTTGTCTTTCCCAAATCATCTGTCATATTTTATGATAAATTAATACGACTTCACTAATACAATTTGTTTTATTTGTTTTATTTTTTCGCGTGTCGTACTAATCTGAATCTCTCTTTGCTTGTTTGTTTTTATTTCCAAAACAACACTATAAAGATCAAAATACAAATTGTAAATCGAATATATCATAAAGAAAGTAAATGTGAGAAAATTACAATCCTATCAATTATGATATTATAAATTGTAAATCATAAACATAAATACGGCGGATAGCCAATTCAGTGGAATTTACTGTTCTTCCACGTTTTTTTTTCTCTCAATCTCCTTCCCCACCCCTCCCCCTCTCTCTCCCTCTCCATAATCCCCCTCTCTCTCATTTATTCATAAATACCTTTAATGAACTCTTTGTAATATTAAAATTGTAGAAAAATGTTACTGTGAATACAAAATATTGTATGTTAGTCATTACATTTTCATGATTATTAAGATTAATTATGATGCTATATTCTGATTTGTATTATGACGCTGATTCTGTTCCCTATATACAAATGATGTGTCTGTTACATGCGGACATATATCAAACTTTCCACCCCCCCCCCCCACCATGTTGCAGTTGAACAAAAAATGATGCAATGTTTATTATTTCCTCTAATTTCATATCTTTCTTCTCAATCCAATTTCATTTAAGTGAGTGGTGATAGCTTTATTATTTTTGGAAAAGGCAAATCAATATTCCACGCTGTGTTTCCTGGAAAGTCTCCTCATTTGTCTTTAGACGATCGTAACGCAGCGACATGCCTGTTTTAGTTATTCACAATCTATAAATAGGATTAAAGTGATTTGGTAACTTTGTAGAGGCTTGATAAAATCTGAGCTGCCTGGCCTTACATGCTATCAGTGTATGTAATATGGCGTAAAAATGAAGCCGGGGGGGGGGGGGGGGAGCACCTCAAAATCATCATATCCTTCACAAAAGTAAACATATGCAAGTGACCGGAAATGCCAGACTCATTTTCCCCCATAGACTCAGTGTTAGACTAAAGCGTATGGCCATACGCTTTCGTAAATGGGAGTATTCGGTCAAAGACATTTTAATGATAGCATTACATATTTGAAAACCTTTCTATGCCTTTTCTTTGCTATTTATCTATCCTTCTGAACATCATAATACAAGACAGATATCAAAATTCAACAATTTATTAAATCAAGCCTCCACAAAGTTACCGAATCCCTTTAAGTTCTTATTCCTAAATGCTCATGCTGTTCGGAGTGCAGGTTGGAGAGTGAAATTTAATTTGAGTAGTGTGTATTTTCATCAGGGGTCTTGCCGCATCCCAGAGACAATGTAACTATTCAAGAGACTGGTTTGTCTTTCTCTCTATCATTTCAAATCCAGCATCTTTCTGAGAAAGAAACTGTCTGGCCGAAACTGATGGCATTGTGGGCTTCCCTAGACGATTTTCTTAATGAGGGAGGGGGGGGGGGGGGGTGCCAAATATGCTGACAAATTAACGGCAAATTATCTGACAAGAAAAAAGAGCTGACAGGGGATCTTCAATTTTTGCAATTTTCTTGCTTGAGGTATATAAACTTATAAACATTCTAAATTTACCATGTCTGCCGACATAAATTTATAAAATGTTTTCTGCAGGTTTCTCTGGTGAGTGAGTATCATAACTGATTTTTTTTAAGGGGAAGGGAGGGGGGGGGGGGGGGGTCACACGAATCCCATGGCTTTTATTAGCTTAACTTCTGACTAAGACATTCGTTCTTCATGCCTCTATTGTCATAATTAAATAATCATAATTTTGTATACTTGATAACACTCTAATGATACACCTTTATATTTAGTCAATATTTTTAAAAGATAATTTCGAAACATTATATTAGAAATAAAAAATGGCCCCAAAGGAGACATTATGATATGAAATACGTCCCTAAACCCAATTTTGTTCTGATGAATTACTATATTTGCATTTATTTGTCATCTATTATATCATATTTAATGCCGTTAATGATTAGTTTTTGTTTTTAACTGCCCAAACCTGTATTGGTTTTTTTCGAAACCAATATAGGCCAATTTTTACAATTATTTCCTTCCTGCTCCATTAGTAACCGCAATTAATAGTAAAAAGGTATAAATCATTCGAAGGGGGAAATTCCCGACAACTTAGATGAAAATTATCAAACAAGGAAAGGGGGGGGGGGGGAGGAAGAGAGAGAGAGAGAGAGAGAGAGAGAGAGAGATGTCCTTCATTTTTTCGATTTGCCAATATTAGGAATATAAATCTACAATTTTCCGACAGAATTCCTGAAATGTTTTTTGTAGGGTTTCTTTGGTGGGTGATTTTCATAACTGAAATTTTAAAAGGGGAGTCACATCATAAAGCTTTGAAATAATCATCGCCTAATACATCACCTAACCGCAATTAATAGTAAAAAAAGTATAAATGATTCGAAGGGGGAAATTCCCGACAACTTAGATGAAAATTATCAAACAAGGAAAGGGGGGAGAAAGAGTGAGAGAGAGAGAGAGAGAGAGAGAAAGATGTCCTTCATTTTTTCGATTTGCCAATATTAGGAATATAAATCTACAATTTTCCGACAGAATTGCTAAAATGTTTTTGTAGGTTTTCTTTGGTGGGTGATTTTCATAACTGAATTTTTAAAAGGGAGTCACACGACTCCACTGGCTAGTTAAAACATTCGTTCTTCATGCCTCTATTTTCATCATAAAGCTTTGAAATAATCATCGCCTAATACTTGATAACACTTCAATGATACACCTGTATGTATTTAGTCAATATTTAATAATAGATAATTACGAAACACTACATGTAATGGAAAAAATGTTATAGCCCCAAGGGAGACATTATTATGACATACGTCCCTAAACCCACTTTTATTCTGATGAATTACTATTTTTGCTTTTATTTTGTCATCTATTATATCATATTTTAATGCCGTTAATTATTAGTTTTTGTGTATAACTGAGCAAACCTGTATTTCTTTTTCTCGAAACCAATTATAGGCCATTTATGACAACAAATTCCTTCCTACTTCTTCAGCAACTTCATTGAACAGTACAAAATATAGATGATTCGATCGGGGGAAATTCCCGCATTTCCCGATTAGAAAAAATCACAGTGACATACCTATGAAATTACTCAGGAACTTTTTTTTAATGAATTGATGTAACGAAACTTGTATATAGCTATGTGCGTAAACGAAAACATGTATTGTCTGGCTAGACTTTTACAGCGCCGACTCAGGTATACTGTTTCTTTGGTGGGTGATTTTCATAACTGAAATTTTAAAAGGGGAGTCACACGACCCCACTGGCTAGTTAAAACATTAGTTCTGCATGCCTCTATTTTCATCATAAAGCTTTGAAATAATCATCGCCTAATACTTGATAACACTTCAATGATACACCTGTATATATTTAGTCCATATTTAAAAATAGATAATTACGAAACACAACATGTAATGGAAAAACAAGTTATAGCCCCAATGGAGACATTATTATGACATACGTCCCTAAACCCACTTTTATTCTGATGAATTACTATTTTTGCTTTTATTTTGTCGTCTATTATATCATATTTTAATGCCGTTAATTATTAGTTTTTGTGTATAACTGAGCAAACCTGTATTTCTTTTTCTCGAAACCAATTATAGGCCAATTATGACAACAAATTCCTTCCTACTTCTTCAGCAACTTCATTGAACAGTACAAAATATAGATGATTCGATCGGGGGAAATTCCCGCATTTCCCGATTAGAAAAAATCACAGTGACATACCTATGATATTACTCAGGAACTTTTTTTTAATGAATTGATTAACGAAACTTGTATATAGCTATGTGCGTAAACGAGAACATGTAGTGCCTGGCTAGACTTTTACAGCGCTGACTCAGGTATACCCTCTCTTGTTTCTTTGGTGGGTGATTTTCATAACTGAAATTTTAAAAGGGAAGTCACACGACTCCACTGGCTAGTTAAAACATTCGTTCTTCATGCCTCTATTTTCACCATAAAGCTTTGAAATAATCATCGCCTAATACTTGATAACACTTCAATGATACACCTGTATGTATTTAGTCAATATTAAAAAATCGATAATTACGAAACACTACATGTAATGGAAAAACAAGTTATAGCCCCAATGGAGACATTTTTATGACATACGTCCCTAAACCCACTTTTATTCTGATGAATTACTATTTTTGCTTTTATTTTGTCATCTATTATATCATATTTTAATGCCGTTAATTATTAGTTTTTGTGTATAACTGAGCAAACCTGTATTTCTTTTTCTCGAAACCAATTATAAGCCAATTATGACAACAAATTCCTTCCTACTTCTTCAACAACATCAATGAACAGTACAAAATATAGATGATTCGATAGAGGGAAATTCCCGCATTTCCCGATTAGAAAAAAATCACAGTGACATACCTATGAAATTACTCAGAAACTTTTTTTTTAATGAATTGATGTAACGGAACTTGTATATAGCTATGTGCGTAAACGAAAACATGTATTGCCTGGCTAGACTTTTACAGCGCTGACTCAGGTATACCCTCTCTTGTTAACCCCTTCTACGAAATTGATTGGTTAAAGTTTGTTTTGGTAGGCGCTCTGTGACTCACTAGCGGCACACACAAGGCATTTATCTTTATTTGCCTGTCTTTACCCAGGTATACAGTCTTGTTTCTTCCCATCGATCTGCAAACCACGTACAGGCCTACCATAAAAAATGGAAAGGATTCAGTCCACAATCGAAAATCCTGATAACTGTCTGTGATATTTGTCTTTCTTTGTTTGTTTCTTATTGTTTGGGTTTGTTTTTGTTTTTGTTTTGTGTTTGTTCGTTTGCATATTTGTATAGATATTCATAATGAAATAATTGCGCTGAAAAATTACGTGGCTTTATAATTTCCTCTTTCCCAAGTTTGCATCCGTTCTATTGTGTATCGGAAGACCGCACTTCCGAAACAGAAGTCATTAAAACGGAGAAAACAAAACTTAAATCGTTCTCAGACGAGTACACTGACATGCTTGTTCTTCTATTCATGTTCTATTTTTAGTGATAAGTGGTTTTCCCAATGTCGAAATAACAGCGTCTATAATGATGAGGTTATGCCATTTTTAGCCAACCAGCAAGCATTGGTCTATAGTCATCAGTGGCGTAGTGTGGGCCCAGCAACTGAGGGGGGGGGGGGGGGGGTGGAGGCACTGGGTGAATGAAATGAGAATGAACAAGAACTCTAAAGGGCGGGGTAGGATGGGTCTTATATTCTTCTCTCGATCCCCTTTCTCTCTCTCTCTCTCTCTCTCCTCCTGTCCCTTTTTTATTGCCTTTCTATTGAGGGGGCACCTTCCCCCTGTACTCCACTTTAGCCGACTACTGGTCATAACAAAGGAATGGATTAGTCACAACAGTCATTGCTTCTCTGTTTGGGGTAAACTTTCCACGAAAATTCCCGACGAACAATACAGATGGTGAATAAATAACTGTACTTGTAATTTACGGAGTTCAATCATCACTGGGTCAAATTGAATTTGACCGATGGCATGGGGTGCTCCAAGGTAAAGAGCAATTTGCATTGTTGTGTAATTTTATCAGACACTGGTGCCGATTTGGTTATATTGCATTATCGCAATTTACAAAAAAACGAAATGCATTGTAATACATTCGGGATGATTAAATTTGCATAATACATTATCAAACAGTTACAAAGTAGAATTTTGTTTACAAGCAACTTTGATAAAACTAGCAATTTCTCCAGCTTGTATTTTTAAATAGCATTGAAATCTAGCATTTTAGAATACAAAATGTTCTAAGGATAGTTTATTTCGCGGCACCAATGTCCTTTGGAAAGACATTAATCTACATTTGCCACTCTCCACCCAGGTGTAGTAAATGGGTACCTGGTAGGAATTTATTCCTTGAATGCTTTCAGGGCCTCATAGGGCAGCTGGGCTAAAGCCAGGGTAATAATACTTCGGCGCTTAGAAACATTGTATTAAGCGCAATATAAATGTTATGTATTATTATTATATTATATTATTATTATACAATATAAATAATACTGCATTCTGACAACAAAAACAACTTTCAAACAATACTTAAATGTCACAGGATTGTATTGAGTCAGATTTATGACATACTGATTGTGATGGTAGCTATAGAATACCTCGTTGATGATCGGTTTCCAATTTCCATGAAAGCTCTCTGACTCATTCTATCAACACAACATCACGGCGAAGGTTTGGAAGACGCATGGGTGTTTAGAGTTCGGCTCAGCACTGCTGGAGTGCTTCGCATTGTGATAAATTTAGCCACCGCATACACAAATAGTAATTTCTTGCAAAAAGTAAATACATGTAAATGCATAATTACATTTTTCTTCGAAAATGTACATGACTTGATTCGATACATCAAATACCATTTTTATTTGACAAATTTAAGAATCTTGATCAGATGATGTAATTGTCGATGCAGAGATAGAAGAAAAATGGAAGAGAGGTGCAAAATGAGAGAGAAAGAGAGAAAAACAGAGAGAGAGAGAGAAAGAGAGAGGGGTGTGGGGAGACAGATTGATATACGCAGAGAGAGAGAGAGAGAGAGAATATAAAGAATAAGAAAACAAAAGGAATGAAAATAAACTTCAGCATCCTCAATTACTTTCCCTCATTTCTCAGCTGTGTCGTAGCTAAGGGGGCATGGTTGCAAGTGCCCCTATCGCATATTTCCGAAAAGAAAAACAAATTGTGATTGAGATTGCAGTCCATCAATTCTTCCGAATTTCCTCTTTACTCTACTACATGTAGTACATAGTAAGCTATTCTAAAAAAAACATTTACTTATTATCTAGCAGTCCAGCCTATAAATAATTTGATGGGCAACAAGCTTCCCTGGTATAAATGTCAAAACCAGCAAAAGGAAAAAAAAAAGATGTTTGTAACGAGGATGATAATTACTTTCTGCCCGGAAACGTTTTATTTGGGTTGTGACATGTCGCTTTCTACCAGCAATACAATACGGAATGGTTTCCCTCACTCGTAATCACGGTTATAAATGAGTGAAAATTTGTCTAATCAATCGCTTGTCAAATAAATCTCCTGACACTTTCAATATTTTTGACAATGTTATGGTGCAGAAATTCTGTGAAAATGATTACTAGATCAGGCCTCACCCGCCCTACACGGACCGCATCCATTTAATACGTGGTTGGGAATACCATGAATTTTGTTAGCGGTGACGCGACATAAAAATGCATCCGCTAGAATGTGTTTTGATACAATCGTCCATGTAGGGCACAATCGGATGCCCCCCCCACCCCTGCGGACAACCTACACAAAGTTTTCAAGGGAAATTGGATATTTGCCTTTTTTAAAACATTACAATCGTCCATGTAGGCACAATCGGATGCCCCCCCCCCCCCTACCCCTGCGGACAACCTACACAAAGTTTTCAAGGGAAATTGGATATTTGCCTTTTTTAAAACATTGCGCCCCCCCCCCCCCCCCTTGACAACCCTCCTTGAGCCTCCAATGGATTGGAGGGGCTTCCGCGGCTTATTTTATGTGGGAAATTTGAATTTTACTAGCATTAATTGTCATGAACTGAAATTATTGATGTCTTTCATTGAGATGTGTCACAAGCTGCAGAATCGAGAGTTTGATTACTCATAAAAACTCGTTACTCACTGGACCACGGGTGATGATGATACATCCCAAGTTATATAACCTCGTACCCTTATCTATCTTGACCATTGTGAGTGATTAACATGGTGTATGTTTGAATGTGACAATCAACCATGGACGGGCTTCCCCGTCAGCACTGAGTCATGCTGACTATAGCGCTCCCACCCACTCTTTTCCAGAGGTGACACAAAAGACATTTATCAGTTTTCCACGATAATCTTAACGGGTACCTGCAATTGTAATCACTCATATTGAATCTGGGTACGTTTGATTACGGTATACTCAATCTAAAAGTTAAAGGAAGAAACGCTTTGTGTTTTTCATTGCAATTTCCATTCTTCATTATTTTCATTGTAGATTTCCCACCCACTCTTCTTAGAAATGACACAAAGAGATTTATCTGTTTCCCCTGATAATCTGAATTTAGGGTACCTGCAATTTTAATCACTCATAATGAATCTGGACCTGTTTGATTAAATGTTTATCGGAAAGAACTTTGTGAGCATGTTGAGCTTCCATTTCTCTGACCAGGGGCGGATACAGGATTTTCAGAAAGGAGGGGCGCATTTCATTGCTAGACTAACTATGGTAGACAAGGTACAAGTTGGATTAAAAAAGTGATTAATATTAAGCATCCGCAGTAACATAGATTGGGTCCTGCCAATGAGGGGGCACTGGTGACGTGAGGGGGGGGGGGGGGGGGGGGGGGCACCAGAAATGGGTAGAAGAAATGCCACATACTAAGGCCACAGAGTGCGGGGAGGATGCGAACGGAGGTCGTAGTTTCACGTTGCCTTTTCCCATCACTCCCTCCCTCCTTTACTTTCTCTCCTTCCATCCTTCTTTTTTCTCTTTCTCTCTCCCTGACTTAGCCATTTGATGGGGGAGGGAACACGTGCCCAACCCTGTATCCATTAGAAGCTATGTAAATGAGTACGCTACTATGGATGACGGATTCACCAACAAAAATATCAAAATTGTAAAAGGTATTTTCACAAGAAAGAGGAATTTCATAGACTTGTGCACATGACTGTCAATATTTTGCGTAGCCAGAATATTCGGAGGGGAGGGGGGGGGGCAGCCAAAGCTAATGTACTGACAAATTAAACAAAGTAAGTAATTCTGTAAACGAAATATTAAGTGCTCTTATAAATATGATAGTGATATTTTGCCCAGGAATTCAAATTAATAGTAAAAGTTATGCAGAAACACCCTATGCAGAATACCTCAAGACATGCTCATTCCATTTTAGTTAGTGGAAAAATCTAAATCATATTTTATTCAGGATCTAGCATTGTTTTGGGAGAGAGGATTGAGTTCATGAATTTCTTTTAGAAAACTTACCGTTGTAATTATTATCCGGCAAGTATTTTTGTATATGACGTATAGTTGCATGTATTTTCCTCATTTTGTTTATATTGGAATACCGCTTATCACAAATTAATGAAATTATACGCTTCCTTCAATAACAAATTAATTTTTGGTTGACCAAAATCACCATACGTGAACCAAACTGTTTCATTCAAGTTTTTTATGATTTGAAAGTCAAACAAAAAATTGAAATGTCACCGTGAGATTTAACCAAAATGTCACCCTGAAATAATCCAGTGCCTCAGACAGGGGCGGGAAATGGATAATCAGTTACGTAACAGAAATCATGTCTTGGCATAACGGGCTGTGGTGAATCTGATATATATAATTGGGATTGAAATAGACAACCCGCCTAATTAAGACAACCACTCCTCTGGACAGACGTTAACCACAGATAAATTAGTGATAACCAATCTGGGTCAAGGGGGTTTCCTTCGCCTTCCCCTTTGTCTTTTTCTCACTGTCTTTGTTTTATTTTCATCTCCATATCTTTGAAGTCCAATACCAACTGTATACCATCCTTTATGATTTTCAGATTCAGATTCAAAATTTATTTCTTTTCTTCTCATAATGAAATAAATAAAAAATGAAATGTACATTCACAATACTGGGGGAAGGAGGCGAGGATGCCAGGAATCACATGGCTTGTGGTGGGGTCGCCTTTACATATTTACATATATGATGCTATACAACAATTAACATACACAAAATATCTTAAAGATAAAAAAAGAAAAAAGAAAAAGGAATTCTGTGCTACTGACTATTGCGAAGTATATACAATTTTTACAGTACGCGTTGATGTATGGAGTAAAGGGCATGTTTCAATAATTGTTCCAGAGTTTGGGACCAAATTTGGGACAAAAACGAACATTTTGTTGAAACGCAACTGTTCTATTTTTAGGAATATGGAATATTATTTCACTTCTGAAACTGCTTCTACTTCGACAAGGGCTGTTGCAACATTTCAGTGCAACAGCGTTAACAACTTTTTTCACCCCAAGTGTCACATGGTGACTTGAATTGTAATGCCCTTTCTTGCCCCCACCATTTCTATAAGGTCTTTCTTTATCGCCATTTCTCATTTTGTTTGATTTTGTGCTGTTATATTTTGAGATAAAGTATAAATATATTGTTGCGTGAAGAAGAAAACCTGCCATAGGACTAATTATTCCTTTAATAGCCACCATAACGTGTTAATGAAGAATATATTATTTCTCTCTTCTTCTTTTTTTGTATTCCAAGAAGATTTATGATTATATTAAGCTGGTCACAAAATAATAACATTATTGTTATGATAAATATGATTCATTGATAACTAATCAGCTTTGCAGAATTGTTTTAGAACCAGATAAAACTAAAAACAAATAATGAATGAATAAATAAAATAACAAGGTGCTATCATCCCCCAGCCTTTTTGTCCATATACAAGGGTGTCATAAGAGAGGGTGTCGGCTATGACTTCTGTCGGCAAATTTTTAATTTTTCAGACCTTGTCGGCAAATCGCAAAAATTAATTGCTTTTTAAAAGCTATCTATTCGTACTTCATAATTTTCTTTTTGCTTATTTTGACTAACTTGTCGGCAAATTCAAAACTATATAGCAGCTGTCCTGCTCATCTAGTCTTGTTAGTTGTTACGCCTTTTAGTAATCTATTTCCGCCATAATAGTACCCCTGACCACATACTAGCCGCAGTGGCTCAATTAATTTCATTCCTTTACATAAATCAACACAATGAAGTATGGAGTCGATAGGACCATCAATTTAGGATGTTTATCATTAAGGCCTGGCGTTGTATAGGTGTTGCCTACTTTAGCAATCATGATGATGTAGCAATTAAAGGAACGTATTTATCCTCTTGTGTTATTGTCTTCGATTGATCTCTTCCCCGGGAAGTATAAATAACCCGATTCAGTGGCGTATAGGTCCAGCTATTGGGCCAGCATTTGTGTCATGGGTGTGGGTGGGGGGTCTTACCAAGTGAAATGAACGAGAACTCAGCCATCCAGTAAGGGAGGGTTTACCACGGTTTACTAGGCATGCTAGGGGATCGGGTAATATCATTTTGACGTTGACTTCCCCATCTCACTTTCTTTCTCTTTCTCTCCCCTCTCTCTCTTTCTCCCTCTCTTTGTCTCTTTTCTTTTTTCACCATTTGATGTGGGACATTGTGCCCCACACTGACCCGATAAACAGAAGCATCTTGTGTATATCTCAAATTGTAATTCATGCATGTAAGCCAAACGGCAGTCACTCATGATTTTTTTTAAAAGATTATCATAACAAGCTCGGCGAATAGACAGTGTATTTTTCTTTCAATACTTTAAGGAAAATGACTTGCAATATTTACCAAAACGAAATGGACAAACGTACTGTTTTAGTAGTAAATTGTTACCGCAATAGCCAATAAAAGCCAATTATGAACTTTGATGTTTTGTTTTTGGACATGCATCACGTGTAAGGGTAAACTATTTCAAGGCTTAGAAAACATCATTTCGTTTAATTATACTTTTAATGTGATGCATTTTTTGGGGAAAATCAGGTAATCTTTGCAAATCAGTAAAAAGGTTAACATGTTGGTTGAAATACGTTGGCGATGTTCGTGATTCATGCTCAACTGGCCTAATCGGGAATTATAGTCTCTGATGGAATTAAAAACGAGGAAAAGAAGTTGTCCGTCTAGAGATTGGAGACCAAATAAAGAAAGATTAGGAAAGGTAAGATTCAGTCATCCATTTCATGCAGAGTGAATAATTATATTGTATCT
This sequence comes from Heliocidaris erythrogramma, assembly GCA_025617745.1. NCBI lineage: Eukaryota > Metazoa > Echinodermata > Echinoidea > Camarodonta > Echinometridae > Heliocidaris > Heliocidaris erythrogramma. The sequence goes on from CM046861.1 coordinate 11,809,551, forward strand.
CTCCATTCTTATATAATCTCCTCCGTGAATGTTATTTCTTCTTCTTCTTCTTCTTCTTCTGCTACTTTTATTGTTGCTGCTGTCATTACTACTGCTATTGCTGCAGTGTATGTAGGGTATACCTTTATACATGTACCCCGAATAAAAACTTATTTGATGGGGACGCTTTATTTCAATTTACTGACGCTACGTCTCCCTGTATACATGTGCATTGTTGTTGTTATTTATTTTTATTTGGCAATTAGTCATAATTTACTATTTTTGCCACATATATTATTTTTAATTTCTAACAATTTCTAACAATTTATTAACTATATAGTTGCGGAAGGTAAGAAAATGTAATTATTTTTAAAAACACAACTATAACTTTATAGTTACCTAAGATAAGAAAAGAACATTATATTACCCTTGCCAAATATAAATCCACCCCCCCCCCCCAAACGGACATCTTGGATGCGGAAGTCTCGCTTCGAGGACGCTGCACATTTTTGTTCATTGTTTTTTCTTTCTAATCAATGTGTGAGACTCAGACCAATTCATTAAAAGTAAATATTTCAAAATTCAGTTTATGCTATGTCCGTGACGCATTGTCTCCGCATCCATTTTGGTCAAATCCCTTTCATTTCTCAAAAAAAAACCTCTTGTTTATTTCTCTACATGTCTACAGTAAAATCCTTATCATCATGAGAGTATTATCAGCTAGTTCCTTCTCATAAAAACGTCAACTCGATAAGCCTGATTATGTCCACTGCTCAGAAATACTGGTATAATAATCTTGAATTAAAAGTGGATATACACAAAACAGTTATCAAGGAAGTCACCCTGGTGGTCATCGCGTGTTACTGACCATTGGTCCGACTCCGGACAAACACAATAGAACGTAATTTGTCAACCGCCCCATGGTGAGCGAGCATGACCACCGCAATGGAGTGCGACAGAAGATGTTTCTTGCATTGTTATTGTTAAATCGGATAATCCTGCTTTATGCTGCCCGAGTTGTCATATTATTTACTCCGTTAATCTCTTTATCTGTCTCCAGCTGTAAAATTCTCCCTCTGTCTCAAAATGTATGTATGTGCGTCGGGTTATCTCTCTCTCTCTCTCTCTCTCTCTATCTTCCTCCTTCCTTTCTTCCCCTCTCCATCTCAACTTCGTTATTATGTCTTTACCTATTACATATATCAATCTACTTGTAAGTCAATTAACGCGAACCCCGAAATATGTATACTAGAAGATGATTATGCTGAACACAATAAGCGCATTGAGTTTCTCTCTCGAGGTAAACTACATGTATGTGATACCCGAACTTCTCGAGGTAAACTTTTCATACAGTATTAAACTGTGTAGGATATTATAATATCATAATTGATAGGATTGAAGTGAATTGAATATATCATAAAGAAAGTAAATGTGAGAAAATTACAATGCCCCGACCGGGATTCGAACCCGGGACCCTGGATTACATGACCAGTGCTCTACCAGCTGAGCTATCCGGCTCCCGTCGAAGCAAAGTTACAATCTCACATGTAGCCCCTCTCTTTCCATCGAGCGTAGGGGGTACATCCACACCATGCGTACGCTATATAATGGCCTACCAATCCTCTTCAGTCTTTATACAGCGGCATAGCGCGGGTAAAATCATCGACAGAGTACTGGCGTCTTTAGGCACCGATCTTACCGGCAATTTTCTCGCATTCGTTTTTTCCCCGCCTTGCGGTGAATGCGTGGAGGGTGGGGATGGGGGGGGGGGGGGGGTTCATCCTCTGACTCTTCCATTGTCTCTATCGAGAGCACTATCAGATAAATATATGCATCAAAATAACATCAGTTCTTGGAACTGAAATAAATTCATTCCGTAAACACCATCATCCCTTTCCCCATTAAACATTACAATTACAATGCTAAATCGAGATCAGTATGGTCACTTAATCGTTTCCGTTTTACCCTGTTCTTTCCTGCTTAAGGACAGAGCATACATCATTTATATTGATGTTTACCGATTCTTGGAACTTGATATGTGTGACGATTTCTCTTTTACTGTCTTTCTTCAACTCATCGATATCTTATAGAGGAAGTTGATTGGTTTGTTTCTGCTCGGCGCGCATAATTTGAACTATAACAGCGTCCGTAACCGTCCACCGAAAGCAGTGACATATCTACAGCAGGAAATGCACCCGGCGTAGCCCCCCCCCCCCCTTGAAAGCCCATGGGGAAAAATTGAAAACACATGGGTCTACAGCATGGCGGTTCTTCAAGACATATTACGACCCCCTCCCCCTTCCTCTCGGAGAGGATTCCGCCCCATCTTTATCGTTTCTGAAGACGCCAGTGGATATCTACATCTGAGCTATTTACATTTAAAAATAACATTCACAAAATCATAAACATGACATTCTGTGATGGATAAAGAAAAAAGCCTTTCATGTCACGAGAAAGAGATATCTCTCTTCAAGTTGCAGGCCTACTCCTTTGTTTATGTGCTCACTCTGACGTGTTTTGTCATTTCATAAATTATATAAATGGAAAGCTATTATAAAAAAAGAATATCGAGAAAAAGTTCCTACTACTTCCTTCCCTCAAATTATCGTGCACATGATGCATTTAATCATTTCACCGTGCTGACTTAATAATTGCATCACTATTGCTTTGACACAAATTTATATTGTTACAAAAAAAAAATCAAACACTACATTTTCCCCATCTATCATTGATTATGACTCAGTCCGAGAATCGACATAATCGACTTCACCCATTCTATCCAGACATTAATCACCCCTGCCTTTTTGGACACAAGGGGTTTCCCCTGAAACCAGTTTTAGCTTTAATCTGAATTTAATGCATAATTATGGATATTAATAATCTAGGTCCGGACTCTATAGTAATTATCCATTTTTCATAATGTGCATTTAGCTTAAATTGTAAGTTGTTATTCGCCTGTATGACACACGGTTCTTTCAGAGCATATGGGGACTAATAGGGAAACTAAAGATGAATAGACTGTGGCGCAATCATTTTTTGTTTTCAGAAGTTTTTATTATTCTCTCTCAAAGAAAATTGAACATAATTTGAAACATTTCATACAATATAACAAACATTTCATACAATACAATATACATTTCAAACATAAGAAACATTTCATACAATATAAATAATCTTCACATAAATATTATTAACTGAAGTTTCACATTTCAAAACAATACAGAACCTTGCATGTAAAAATATATATTTAAGTTACACATTTCATTCCATTACCTAAAAAAAAGGAAAAAAGACAAGTGAAATGTATTTTCAATAAACAAATCGTAAATAAAGTTTTATATTTCGTATGAAATTACCTTAACATTCTTTAAAACAAAAATATAATATTGTTGGGTCATATAACAATTTCCTTCAGAGAGAAAGAATTAAATTAAAAGAGGAAAAATAAAAGAAAAACATGATAATCTAATCCAACAAAAATTGATTCGTTTCGTTCGACGGTAACTTTTTTAAAAACCGTGTTTGATATATTATTCCATTAAAGCGTTTTCGATATATTCATGAAAGTAACTATATCGTTGAAAGTATATATTAAAAAAAACTTGGAGATAAAGAAGACAGACATAAGCATACATAGATTAAATCACATCACATCATGTGACCATCTTGATTATTTCAATCTTTGTGCTTTTGACATAATTGAACAGTCATAATGGGGAGTAAACACATTAGGGAAAAATGATTTATCTAGCAGTTGGAGGGGGGGGGGGGGGGGACTCTCACTCAATGGGCTCCCTGTAGTCAACGCTGACCCCATTTTTCGTACCCTACCCAAATCAAACCATCAGATCATCAATTGATCTGAACCATTTGTAATCAAATATATTCATCATCAGGAAGGATGTTTCAGAAACCTGACAGCTGAAATTAACACGTTTTACACTCGACTGTCAAAGTTGTGCAAAAACCCCAATAAACTTTCTTTTAATGTATAAACTTTTCATTATTCCCTTGATGCTTATACAGCATCGCCTTGGACCAGCGAAACGGATGGAAACTAAGAATGATTCAGTTTCGATATGGATCAATTGAGGTACAATTTCTTATAATCTCTGTTTTGTGTGAACTGATAAAAAAGATAGATAGGGAGTATGGCATTGTGAGATCATCCCCAGAGGGCTGAGGTTTTCTCTGCGCGCCTCCGATGGCATTATACGTCATGTACGTGTCGTCAACATTAATTTCTCTTAATTGCCTCGGGGAAATAAAAACGTCCTTAGGCAATCCACTGTCTCATTATACGCACGAGAAAGCAAAGCTTACTTGTTTCACTTTTCTTTGAAAAAGAAATGCATGTCGGCACGTAAACCACAAAATGTTCACATTTTCAAATCATTTTTGCCGCAGATATCGATCATTGTTGCTTCCGTAACTCATGATAAACATTCGGTACGGTCTTGCATTTTTTCGCATATTTTATCAAAAGGAAGCATGTACAAGTTTATTAATTATTATACCATTCCAATCAATTTGGGTTTAAGGTAAGGCTTAAGGGTCTGTAGGTTTCAACTTTTATCTGACATCATGTTCGTAGGATGGGACGATGGGCGTAGCCAGATGGGGTAGGGTTGAGGACTTGACCCCTATAAGTTCCGTGGATGGTGGATGACCTAATTTTGGCCGATGAGCAGGGGTTATGGCCCCCTTGCGCCCCTTAGCTATGCCTATGGACATGATGGACTCAGGACCATGGATGGTGAAACAAACGTAGGGATGATTGTATGGCACAAACCACCCATGTAGCACCTTCCCCTGCATAATTCGAACCATTGAGTAGAGTTCCAATGAACAATGTGTTCCAATCAAAGTGTCACCCCAGTGCGGTTACTAACAAAGATCGACTATCATCTGGACATGACTAAAATGACAGCTAGTAATTATGTACTGTATATGTCCGACACACACAGCGAACCGCCATATCGAAATCCATATCGGGTTAGACTCAATTTCAGTGGTCACTGGCCACTGTTTATGAGAGAGTTATAGATCGGATTTATAGAAGATAGTCCAGTCCTGAAGAGGAGAATTTGTAACATCACTGGCCTTTAGCACATTATTTGGAATGTGCTAACCAGAACCAAGCACATTCTGTGGGTTTTTTCCTGCATCAAAGACCTCACAGATCTGATGGGAATCATATCGCATTTATAATTTAGATAACCCTGTGCTGAAACAAAATGAGGAAAATATTGAAAATCAGACACCAGGGGGGCATTTGGTATGACAATGCTCTTGTTAAATTACTTTTTCACACCTCGATGTCATTGGTCTTTACCTAGCAATTCTCGCCTAACCTGCCCAAAGACTATTATCTCAGTATCTGTATATCCAACCTCCATACCCCCCCCCCCATTTTTTTCACTATCTTTATCCCTGTCTCTGAATCTCTCCACCTGTATCCCCCGTCTTTTGCTGTTTCCCCCTTTCTTTTATTCATAGTGAGGTAAAATCGAAATATCATTATGTCTTCTATAATTAACAGTGGGTTCAGAGTGTGTTGTCAGAAATAGGTATACATTCAATAAAAGCCAACAAAAGTGCGAATAATCTGATCCGATTTGGATTACACAAAATGTCATTAGGTAATCCTAATTTGGCGCATCATTCGATCTTTTCAAAAGTGGTATGTAAACAGATTACAGAGTATAATGCATTTGCGTTACTTTCTCGCTCCCATTCCGCTTTCTGTTATTCTTCCTCTATTTTTTTCTTCAAACTAAGCCTAAGGGTATTTTTAATTTGATGTTTTTGTGCAAGCGTTTGTCTCTGAATTTTCTTGATTCTCTCCTTACTGTGCCACATTTGTTCTTCTCCATTTCATACGTCCCATCTTCTCCGCAGGTCTCTCTATTTCTATCTCTCTCTCTCTCTCTCACTTCTATTATGTGATCATTTTCTTCATTCTCTTTTCTGTATGGCTTTATGCGCCCAATCTCTTCCCCTCCTTTTTTCTCTACCTTTTTTTCTCTCGCTCGCTCGCTCGCTCTCTCTCTCTCTCACTCTCTCTCCCTCTCCCGCTCTCACTCTTCTAACATTCGTTTACTCATACCAACTCCTTGCTCATACTAATCTCGAAGTCACCTCCATTTATGGATCGGATTCCCTTCTTTACATCAATCATATATCTTCTTCAACTACATCTTCCATAAGGGGAAAAAAGAGAAAATCGCCACAAAGATTGTCACAAAACGCAAGATATACTCCAAAAACTGTGATCAGTTATATTTTAAAGAAATAATTTATTGAATACAAATATCACTTTATACAATAACATACATAAAAGGCAGGGCGCGTTTGAAGCCTGTGTCTTCTTGGACAAACAATTAACAAACAACAATTACAAAAATAGGATAGAAACCTCTAGTAACAAAATAAACTGGATAGACATTAAAAACAATGATTTTTCCACACTTATACAGACAGGCACGTTCGGTGATATAAAATTCCAATTAAAGTACCATGGGATATCTTTAAAAAAAACCATAAAAAACATGACTTTTCTCTTCATCTCGAAAAATACCTTGAAAATCAGCCGTTGCATGTCATCCTCACAAAATTTAATCCATAAGAATTAGTGTAGCGAAAATGGATGTACTTCAGAGTCGTTGATATAATATTGTGGCAGTTAAATTCTTAGAAAGATATTTTCAGAACAGTTTTTGAAAATTTGAAGAGCATCAATCACCTGTTTAAAATGACAGGCATTAAATTATTTTATGTAATGTTAAGTAAATTTCTGTAAAAAAAAAAAATATTGCATAGTGACATGTAAGATTTGCATAGTTTTACGTCGAGAAAATGGCATTGTACAACATTTTAGATCACTGGCAACAAACAACGTTAGTAAAGATATTCTTCGGGAAGGTTGAATAACGACCCCACGGGTCACGTAGAAGTCACCTATGATTTTTTTCAACGTCAGACACCGTGCTTTGTTAATCAACCTGCTACGCCACAAAGGACACATGGCACGTCCTCCCTCCCAATCGAATGGAGGAGATACAGAGAGAGAGAGATAGAGAGAGAGAGAGCGAGAGAGAAAGAGAGAAAGGGGGAGGGGTACCTTGGAATGCAAGATGATTGCATCCCTTTCACATCCTCTACCCACTCGACGGCATTGTTCTTTCGCTCTTCATTCGCATACTCTCTCTAAAAAAAAACAGTGAATTTTCACTATATTTTCACTACCCCGGGAGTGATCACTTGTTTAGGAGTGAAAATGTAGTGACTATCGAGCGCTCTCTGAAAAGAAGAGAGTACAGTTTCACTCTTTTTTTCACTCCCCCAGGGAGTGACGTCAGTGATCACTCGATTTATTTTTTTTTAAAGAGAGAGTAGTAGACTGGTGCTTGGACCCACTCTATGCCACTAACTTTGTGACTGTTAGTTTTAGCAAAATACATTCGTTTGAAATGCAATTGTCATGAAAATAAATGAAATAATACTGATTGATGTATCTCTAGGATTGAAACCGTCCTCTAGACGAAACTGTTTCTTCTTTGAAACGCAGCAAGATTCATCATCCAATGACGATCAGCATAAAGGTTACCATAAATTCCAAGAAAATTTGATTCTTTCCAGATATTGTTTGTCAAATTTCACGCCTTTGGACTGACTTTACAAATCCCCTATCGGCATATTGAATCTGAATCTGACAAAAGAAAAATATTCTGAATCTGATCGGACAATAGTGCACAGACGTCTGGTACAGTAAGTTTGAGCAAACAATAAAACATGTGTTACAGAAATGAGACTTTCCGTGTCATGACTGGCGGTGAAAAGAGCTTCATGTTGTTCAATTTCATACAGTCGTCATGATCGTAATGGTCGTTACAAATGTTGCTTGTTGTGTCGATCCCTTCAACTCATTACGAGTCATTATGACGACAATGGCTGATGAGGTGCTATTGATTTGCTCTTGACATACGTCACTTACCACGTAGACCTAAAATCCATGGTGCAAAATCTGAACCTGATTGCATTTTGTTCAACATGGGTTTGTTATGAACCTAATTTTCCCCTCTTCGAAGAATATTCTTTGGAAATTACTGAATATAATGTTTCTCCATACATTTTGTCCCAAGTTTCGCAATCAATTAAGTTTTTGGTGTTGTAAAATGAGTGTAAAGATCAGTGATATGTCAATGATTTCTTTTATCATCATTATTACAAATTTGTAACGGTTTCTTCTAAAGTTATTGCTCTGTGATGATGACGATGATGACGACGACGATGATGATGATGATGATGAGATGAAGCCTTCATATTTCCCTGCATAAGGGTTCGCTGGAAGTATATAGTGACTCACATCAGTAAATCTAAAGTTTTATCACGAATTGATAGCCACAAGCATCATCATGGTAAAGAAAAAGACATAAATCATGACGTCATTCGTAGAAACGCGGGCTTTGTCACGTCTGCTCATCCGGCTACATGTTTACCATGGTAACGGCAATTTGCAAATGTTCTTACAGGTAAAAAATGCACCTTTTTTGTACAGGTATGAAAGAAATAAACCATCATCCAGTTTATTTTATGTGGAATATGGTTTAACAAGGCAACCACAAAATTTAAGAAACTGTCAAGCTTTTATGGAACATCAATTTGTAACTTTGTTCGACTTGATGACTTGGTATGGTATGGTGTTAATAGTCCCAAGTTCATTAATCACATTATATAGTAGATGGCACGAATACGCGGTCTGTATCTCCAAGCTGAATGTTTCACATCTCTTGTTTTATTATCTTCTCGTCTTGAGCAATCCGCAATCGTTTCATCTGCGACAGCGCTTGCAGTCTGTAATAATTTAAAATGTTTTGATAATCCAAATCGCAATCGACCACGTCCCCGTAAAAGTACGATCACGAGCTCTGAAGTCCTGTCATCTCCAGGCTGACGTCCCAGAGCCTTTGGGCCAGGTCCTGATCTCGCGCCGTCCTCGAGAGCTTTTGGACTTGGCAACCCTTGAAGAACTCTCCCGACTGATCGAGGATGTCGTCCGATACTGCACAGTGGATCGACGTCTGCGCTCCCTCCTTTACCGATTTGAGGAAGAAGAAGGAAATGAGAGGGGCGAGAGCCCGCAACCAGCTTGCCCAGTTACGCTTGATCTCGGTATTGACGGAACCTGCAACGAAAACATTGAATTTATGTTTAGTGAAGAATCTAATACTTCATGTCATAAAAATCCAGATTGAGATACACAAAAGTTTTAGGAAAAGATACGTAACAAAAATCAACTATGACTATAAATGTAAGGTACCCTAGGGCATTTTAAACATGAAGGTCTTTGTGCACGCTGGAACGAAAGTTACTCGTTCTCAGTCACACAAATACAATCAGTATTAAAACCAATTAGTATATTCCTTTCCCCCTTCTTTCAGTGCTACCGAACCTTTGACAGCCAGTAACAGGCATAATGGTCGATTTTTTAAACTTCAAATATAAAAGTTTTGAACTCTAATGATGATTTTTTAATTTTTTGAAAATTTGCATTGCTGATGCAAATGTCATATCTACGGTATTTCTCACCTGGGTGGAGACTGAACGTAACGACCCCCGTCCCCGCCATCTTGGCGGAGAGCTGCCTGGTGAAGAGCACGTTAGCCAGCTTGCTCCTGGCATACGACTTCACCCGCCCCTCGTTCACCGCCAGGCGCTCGAGGTCGAGATGGCCGAACATGTAGGCGTCGGAGGAGACGTTGATCACCCTCGACGGAGCACACTTCTGTAGCTTCTCCAAGAGGATGTTGGTGAGGAGGAAATGGCCGAGATGGTTGACACCGAATACGAGCTCGTGCCCCTCCTCGGTGCGAAGGGATCCGTCATTGATGACGCCTGGAGAGTGAAAAAAGGCGGCGTAAGGTTAGATTAAAACTAAAATAAAATTTCAAGTCGCATGCGGCATGCCTGCCTATATTATATACATACAGTTTTTCTCTGACGTGTGTGAACTTACTATCATGATGCATGTATTATTTTTTCGTTAATCTTACTTTCATGTGTGAAAAATCCTGTAGACTCAACTAACATGAATAACGAATGGACAGTACAGCATGAACCTAGACGAAGAAAATGGACCCTTTTTAAAATATATATTTATTTATATTTAGAACTTGAAGATTGTGTAATCATGGTGTTTAATTTTAATGTATTAATGTCATTGAACAATAAAGACTGAAATACAACACAGAACCACAAAATATAAATTCGCTGAAGAAAATTCCCAGTAATAGAAACGACTGAAGTCCTTGATGAATATAATTATAGAGCTCGACATAAATTTTCATTTGATGTATGCCTGATAGATTGATTTTATTAATGGAAAGGCTTATATCTGAAATATTCATTACAAAATGCTTACTCCAATTCAATTCACAAGAATAAGGTTTAAAAAAATGGACTGAGCAAGGGGCGAATATGAAAAGAAAAATCTTGTTCCTTGCAATTCAATCATGTTTCAATATTTGGGTATAACGTAAATCTTTCAATTTCAATCTATCGAAAGCGCTTAAAGAGAACAGAGCAAAGACCAAGTTTATAAAGTGAACTTAATCAAAGACATATTATTGACTGAAAATAAATAAGAATAAAATGGGGAGAATGAAAAGGAGTTTGGGAGCGTACATGCCACAGGCCTATAAAGAACGAGGAGTTATTCAAACGCACTGAGCTGTACGATATCCAAATTATACCTGAACATGTTGAATAACGGATAATTAAAGTAAATATCAGTGACCCAATATATTAAGCGTAATTGTTTTGATTTTATAGTATGATGAAGTATAAGCTTATTCACGATTAAAAAGAATTAGAACTTTTCCTTTGACTATGGTACCTCGGAAACAAAGTTCAAGGGCAAATGACAAAAAAGTCGAGCTTTATTGACAGAAATCCATAAATGAAAATGGCGACGTTTAGTCCTTTTCAACTTCATCCGTAATCAAAATGGATAGGGTTTAACATTCATTAAACTTGACGTTTTTCTTGATTACTTCAGAAAAGAGAAAATTATGTGTTGACATGCACATAATCGGAATACGGTGAAGGGTATAAGGTTAGAGATTACAATTTTTACAGCACCCGATGGAAATTATAAAACCCAGGCGAGTTAGGCAGACGACAGCTTCCTGCACTTTTTGATATGACCTTGGGTTTGGGCGGGAAAAAAACCTTTTTAGTTACGTTATTGGGACTTCTTCGTCAGTTAGCAAATCGGATAGTTGATCGACTGCATTCAATATACAAGATGTCATTCTTCGAAAGGTTAAGGTTAAATATCAGAGAATATTTGTTTCATTTCCGTGGCTGTAACTCACTAAAGTTTTGACACAGATTATTTAGTTCGAGTTATTCTAGTTATTAAAGATTATTTTGTTCGAGTTGTTTGAATTATTACTGATTATCATCTGCACTATACAGTGGTTAAACTTATTCAAGAGCTTCATGTCTTTAGGATATTATTGTGCTGTACAATTATTTTATTTTCTGGATCCTGTCGAACACTTTTGTTTTAAAAGACAGGGTGTCATCTTAAAAAGAGCTGCGATTGATTCATATCACAACTTGACATCAATCGTAAATATGTAATAAAGAGACAGAAGTATGTAGGTTTGCGATTCGTGTGATGACTTGCAATCAATCCGGATCAATCGCAACTCTTGACTTTAGGGCCCAAAACTTTCAGGATATTGATGAAAGAAGTTCTTGGTGACGTGTAATAATCTGTCGTTCCATCTTACCTGCATTGTTGATTAGAATGTCTAGTCTCTCTTCGCTGTTGTTGAATTCCTGGGCGAAATGACGTATGGAATCAAAGCTGGCCAGGTTGAGTTTCATGAATATCACGTCATCGTTTCCAGTGCTCATACGGATGTCCTTTTCCGCTTCTCGACCTCGCTCGGCGTCGCGACAGGCCAGGATGACACGGGCGCCTCGGCGGGCGAGGTCCCGTGCGGTCTCCTTACCGATCCCTGTATTGGCTCCTGAAATGATTTTAGGAAGAGGAGAAATTGAAATAAAATGTTCCTTTTATAAAGTACATGATAAAGTCTCAAACACTTACTGAGGAGGAAGGTTTTCAAAAAGGAGTTGTTGGGCCTATTTCACGAGTATACCGGAAGGGGAAGGATCGTTTGTTGTAAATTGTTTTCAAGTGCCTTTGCGTTATAGTATCATTATCATTTTTTTTTGCAAATAAAAAGAGGCTATGTCTATATATGTTTTACTAAGGTTGTAGAGGAAACATTCCAACTTCGCTTTTTACTTTGAAAGAGGTAGATACTTCGTATTTTCCTGTAGTCACTTTGTATTCCACTCTCCCTTGTAAATATCGTATTTAGAAATGAAGATTGCAGTTCTTGTTTTTTGGCACAATATTCCAGATGGGATATCGATGGACGCTCTGATGTTGGACAAGATAGTGCGTTAAAGTAACTCAGAATGAATGATGAAAATAATAATCATTATGTATGATAAATATCAAGCAGTGTAAACCAGCATTATTCCTTTATTCTAAATGATTGTAAGAAATGAAAATTACATCGCTGAGTCTGTAACTTCCAGAATCCACATGAGCTGGAGCCAATAACTATTTCCATCATTTTGGGCTTTTCCGACAGCATGGCTGAGGAATTATATAAAAAAAAAACAATAATTACAACAAGAAACAAGACCGAACTTGATGAAAATGCAGGCATCGTCATTGAAAGATTCTGTGACTGATTGGTACCCACCGCATCACATAATACTCTCTTTGTTGAACTCTAACAAGATGGTTCGTTTGTCAAATCAAACACAACGATACACCATCTGATCAAACATGCGATGCTTTGAACAAGATAACAAAGAGTCGCTTTAACAATGGATGGGGTATAACTAGTGAACCCTCTCAATGAAGCTAACTGGTAGAGAGGAAGAAGATGGGTACACAGGGGTCAGGGGGTAATGATTGTTCCCTGAATATTTTCCCATGTCGGGAATAACTCATCCTGTAATGAATTAGGAAACTTGTTTTGCGCTCGCTCTATAACCTCCAAATTTACCCTCGGGATATATGCACAGAACATTGTAGAAATATTGTCTGAGTAAAGTGATTTATGGTCATGATGGTACAAACTGGTATTATGATTTGCTTTTTAAGTACGCCGCCAATTAAATTCATCATTTCCCATTACAATTTTGCTCGCTGTGCTTCACTGCATTTTTCTGCTTCGCAATATTATAATTTAAAAATTATCTTTTCGATATCAATTTTAATTTCTTTTCATACAAACACGTATAATTACATAATTATTATACAGCACCAGTAATGTTTTATTAGTGTCTTGTATTATACACGTTTCCGTTCAATATCATTACGACACCGGCTAAATCTTCACCGTATTTTTTGCAAAATATTCTTTAACTTCATATAATTCAGACATTATCTCTTTTATTTTAAAAGCAGATAATTTATATCATCCAGTATCATAACACTTTTCTAGTTTATTGAAGACACAACATCCATAAATATCGCAATGCTTGACAGTGGATAAATATGGCTTCTGATATTCCCATAACCTATGATCTCTGTTATCTAAACAACACGCTCTGGGTGTCGATAATTTTTCATTTCTCGCTCGTTTGATAACCCGTTATCATTCGAAATGTCAGATAAAAACTGTATATTTTTCGTACATTGCAGCGGCCAACCACGTTGCATGTTGTATGATAAAAGTAAAAACATTCCCATATCAAATCAAGGACATTTCTGCGGTTTAATGAGGTATAACGCTCAGGCTGTGGGCAATAGAAACATCTTAATTGGTATATTGTTCAATCAATCAATATTTTGGAGAGAGGGGTAAAGTAATCAATTTAATTTGCATACAATTAGTGTCCTCTTTCTTATTTGCCTTTGTTAAGTTTTAACACGAACCTACCTGTACATTTGTGACGAAGAAATAACTTTTAGTGATGAAAATTATTGATATATATCATATGGCGCAAATATAATAAACATAACAGGTTTCATATTTTGTTTTCAGACTGATACTCTTTAAACAGTATTTGATTGATATATAAACCAAATTTCTAGCATGATAAGAATTTTGAATAACTATATACTAGTGCGAGTTAGTCTTCTGTTCTAAAACTATATAGCTGAACACAATAGAAAAGTACAAATCAAAATGATAAATTTTTGAGTGACTGAGCAATCGAACTTATTATTAAACAAAAAGTTTTATCATAAAATTGCATTGAGGCATTCAAGTAAAAAGAGATAGATACACTCGAAGAGGAACCTTATGTTATACAAAATCAAACAGAACTGAATCAATAAATCAAGTATAATGGAACAAACGCGTCAATAATCAATCTAATGATAAACATGAACGAGGATTACTTCTTTAATCATGCTCATAAGGCATCAGCGTTACTTGGACATTGCATTAATTTCTTATTTTAAGCACGCAAAGATTCAATACTGCATAAATAATCTCAGAGTCCATCAATTTTGTCTCACCTGTCACAATAACCGTTTTGCCATCAAGTCGCTTGGGGCACGAGCACCTATCAGCGACTTTCACCACATAGTAGTACACGGCTACCACGAGCACCACCATCATCAAGCCGATGGTCGTCCACTCCAAGTCGCCCCGCTGCCCGAAGTCGGGCACGCGCTCCAGGCTTAGCGTGCTAAGGCTTATCATGACTGCTTGACGATGTAACCGAGGAGGAGGAGGAGGAGGATGTTGAAGGTGATGATGCAGAAGAGGGTGAAGTTGATGATTCGAATGTGTCTGGTTAAGCTTCTGTATCGACAAAAACAAAAATGATTGCGTTAATACAACGTTATTATACTTGAATATTTATGAAATGGCTTTTGATAGAAAATTAATACATGTAATTGAATTTATCACTGTTGAGCAAGAATAATGACATGAAAAGGGAGAATTTATGTACATTACGGGTGAAACCCCAAAACAAATAACAAAATAAAGCAAAGAATTAAATAATTGTGCTTTGGCAATCCAGTCAAATCCATGCAGTCAAATCTCCAGGCAAATTTCATATCGATAATGAAATAGCAGTATTTGTTAGTAATAGTAATTGTGTCATCTCATCTGTAACTAGTTTAAAGATGATATTGATAACAATGAAAAATAAAATCGTCAACGATAGATTGGAAAAGAGTCGAGGATATTATAGACCAGCCCTACTCTTCACTTACTTTTTAGACTGCCGATATGTTGAGAGATCCAATGATATGTTGAAAAATCAATGATTAATGCTCAAACGAAGATGATAATTATCCAACTGATCCTATCCAGGCAACTAGACATAAATGGAACTCCTTGAAACAATAATGAGACCAGATGCTAACTTGATGCTATCCAGCAGCATGTATCAAACAAAACTTTTGTTTAAATACTGTTTGAAAAAAGCAGAACGGGAGAACATGCTCACAATAATTTGAAATGATGAAAAGAGAGAAACAACCTCTTTGCTCTGTTTCGAATAGCACGTCCTCTATTCTTCCTTCGCTCGCTATAATAAAGTAAGAAATGTAAAGACATGTGTCATAAATCTTCGAATCGTGTTTACGGCTGACTGACTGCCGCCCGTTCGTTATAGCATGCTTGTGTAGTTATCCCTATTACGGCGAATAGCGAACACTTTTCTCAAGCCGAGTGCGACATGTACGGAGAAACTCCGCCCACAAGATGTGATGTCACCGTATAAACACATTGCTGATTGGTCGATAGTCTGATAGTTTATTGTGACGTAGTGGACTAGTTGATACCTGTCTGGGTAGGGTGAGTGCCTGCCACTTTCTTGTCTGAATTCATTTGCGTGTGAATTGATTTATGTAACATAAATTGCCCGAAGTTGTGGCTTTGTGTGGAAAAGGGCGTAGATAAGACTACGTGATCATGCATGGTGATAATTTGACCAGGTTTCCTTCTTTTTTTCCTTTCATTTTCATAAACGTCTTTAATATCAAAAGAAGTCTTTCTCATGAACCGTTATCATTTGTAAGGCCAATTTGCCGTATTATTTTTCTGGACCTTTAAATACATTTTGCCGATTATTTCCTATGAATAATACAGAAACATACAAATCTACAATAGACTATAGTACTAATTTAATTCCCAACACACTAAAAAGCCACTGGAAACATTATTCTCCAAATGAAATAATTAAAAATAACAAACATCAATGAAAACAGAAACAACAAGAATCAGTCTTTAAAACGTAAAAACTATAGGCAGTGTTGTTTACCGGATGCATTTATACCCGCATTTAGACAACATTACGTAACTTACTTCCCCCAACTGACGACAATTACATGGAAAACTTCTCTTCAGGAAATAATTTTTTTTACTGTTATTTTGTAAAAGGCACCATAAAATTATCAATGGATACGCAGCAGCTTCCATCGGTTATTTTGACAAGTTTTATTGCCATTATAGAACGGTAGTAGTAATTCAAGATAATCTTAGAGTTGTAATAGGCCTATTAAATACTAAATGCTCTGTGACGCAACACATGTAATACCTTTTCTTGTACTTTGTTAATAGATTCTATTCACTTTTTATTAGATTTCATTCAGTTCTGAGCAGAATCTAATAAGAAATGGATAAAATCTATTCAAAATTTGAATAGGAACTAATAAGTCCCCACTTGATTTCGATCCTATTCAAATTTGATTAGTTTGTTTTTAGAGTGTACTTTACTACTACTACTACTACTACTACTACTACTACTACTACTACATACTATACTACTACTACTACTACTACTACTACTACTACTACTACTACTACTGCTACTACTACTACTACTACTATACTATACTACTACTACTACTACTACTACTACTACTACTACTACTACTACTACTATTACTACTAACTACTACTGCTGCTACTACTGCTACTACTATTACTACTACTACTATATATACTGCTACTACTGCTACCGTACTACTACTACTTATACTACTACTACTTCTTCTACTACTACTACTACTATACTACTACTATACTACTACTACATCTTGGTGAGCATACCAAGGAGCTACATATTTTTTATACTTTCAAAATACTGATGCCCTTGCTCCAGTTTCTGAAGAATGGCGAGTCCCATACATCTTAAATATTTCATTTTCATTTGTCTTGTGTTTCATTGTTATTCAAAGTATTTTAGCTGTAGGTGGTATAGTGCTCGATTTCGCCTACACATTTCAGTACGTGGTCTAATCCATCAACGGACCTCCTTGTGATATCCATAACCATCCATCTTTGTTTCAAACAAAAATTTCCTTTCTTTATATACAGCCCATAAATATGAAGTAGAAAACATTTTTTTATATTTGTTTAGACGATGCTGAATATAATTCGAAGTAAATTTTAAAGGAAGGGTCTCCTATTTGATTTCAAGGTGAAACAAAATAAATGCTCTTACTTCTACTTCACGTATACAGGCCTACATTATTGATGGATAAATAACTATACGTATAATGATCTTCCAATGCATTTGTGGCTGTAAGACTGATAAAAGAAGTTGGTGCTAGTGGCCCGTGGTCCTTTGAAATCATTATTACGACCTTTCTGTTGTACATGTATTTTTTGTTTTGTTTGTTCTTTGTTGCTGTTTGTTTTATTTGTTTGTATCATAATATGGGATCTTTACCATCTTTCTCCCTTTTGCAATGTCTTGTTTTGATAGGAAACAGAAAAAAGTACATCATTATTTTGTGAAATTTGCCTCAAAATAAATGTTTTTTTTTAATACAATGTGAATCCAAACGGCAGTCGCATATCAACTTATAATGACAACCCATATACCCTACCTTTAATTTCCATCTTTTATTCTTGGCGGGAAAATCTGTCAGTGGTTCTATTTTGTGCTCTCCGTGTGTCGTCTGCGAATGGATACAAACGATCAAGGCTCATTGATCCAGAACGGAAAGGGGTTAGACCTCCTGGAACATGGAATTTGAAGAACTTGAACCTCCTCCACGATCACGTGATGTGATGAAAGCTGTAAAGACCTAACTTCGACGACATTTGCTCCTCTTTCAGTTTCCTACACTTTCAACGAATTCCAAATTTCAAAACTGGACCAAAATCTATACCTATAATCCTACCCCTAACCCTGAATCTGATGATCCAATGCAGTATAGCAACGCTAAACCTAACCCTGTAGATCTCTGACGAAAAGTTATACCGTAGCAAATGTCGTTCGAACATAATGCCGCCAAAATAAATGCCGAATCACGGACCGGGAACGACGTTTCCATGATTACGGGAATACTTTTTTGTGAATACTTTATAGGCCTAGGCCTACATTCTCCAGTACAAAATCGCATAGTATATATTCATGTACTTTGCAAGCTTGCAAGCAGGCGAGCAAAAATATTGACTCTACATGGGTGAAAATATTAATTCGTATACAAAATATACCCCCCCCCCCCGGTGGGGCAGTACTCGTTTTCCGAAGGTTCGTTTTTACCGAAGCTTCATAATTCCGAAACACAAATTTCCCATAGCAAGGCGTTCGTAATTCCGAAAATGATATCGGGTTGATAATTCCGAAGGTTCGTAGTGCCGAAAATGAAGGGTTTGTAATTTCGAAAATAAAATAGGATTCATAATTCCAAAAATAAACTTATGGGTTCATCATCCGAAGATTCGTATTTCCGAAAACGCAATAGAGCCCGACATAACTTTTCGGAATTGCGAACCTTCAGAATTATGAACCCTCTTTTTTTCATTTTCGGAATTATGAATCTTCGGAAAAACAACATGAACCCCCTCCCCCAGCCCCCCCCCCCCCAAAAAAAAAAAAAACTGACCCTACGGGCTTACCTCTGATCCTTCTATTCGCCGAACATCAGAACTTCTGGAAGACTGACTATCCAAGCCCGCCGATAGGTGACGCTCGTCATGAAAGGCCAGAGGGAAACATTATAGGCCTACGCCAATCAGAGATTCACCGCACCGAAGTTTTTGAAAGATTCAGATCTATTTTCAGTGGGACCGTCGACAATGTAGGGTTCATGGTGAGACCAAGGAGTTGGTCTGTGATAACTCCTTGGTGAGACTAACACCAGAGTCTGCATGGGCTTATTCCATCAGAAAATGTAAACAAATGATCACATCAATTTTTCTAATATACAGTTTGAATAATTGACTGCGGCTATATAAGGTCATCATTTGTTAACCTACTGCTCTAGGAAGCTAATAAGACCTGTATTCAAACAGCATAGAAATATAAATATTCGGTGTATGAGAAACTATTGTATAGATAATTTTAATAATGTTTTATCTCGAGTCAATTGGTCTGACATATTAGAATGTAAAGAAGTAAATACTGCGTGGTCAATTTTCAAAAATATTTTCATGTCTATAGTTGATAAATGTGCTCCATTAAAACAAGTAAGAATTAAGCAAAGAACCGATAAGTGGATGAATGCTGAAATTATTTCGTTAATAAGACAAAGAAATATAGCTTTTAAAAGAATGAAAAAGGATTGTGGTAATTTAGAATTAGAAAAGAAATATAAACTTTTACGTAATTTGGTGCAAAGAAAAGTGAGACAGGCTAAAGATGAATACTTCCAAAATCAAATTGATGAGCATAAAAATGATTCTAAAAAGTTGTGGAAGAATCTGAAAGATTTAGGTTATAAAAACAAACAAAAGACTGTTAAAGAGAATGTTATTAATATCCAAGGGGAGTTATGTCATGATAATATGAGGATAGCGAACGAATTTAACAATTATTTCACAACTGTGGCAGAAAAATTAGCTAGTAATCTGCCAGATAGCAACGCAAATGAATTTGGAACGGACAGTGTTAAATTACAAAAATTATACGACACTAAGGGTGTGTCGAAAGGTTGTTTTCTTTTTTTCTCCTGTCAAAGAAAAGTTTGTTTTAGATGAATTAAATAAGTTGAAAATATCAAAAAGTACCGGGCTTGACTTGGTACCTGCCAGATTTTTGAAGGATGGAGCTAAATATTTGTATAAACCTTTAACTTACATTATTAACTTATCTATCTCAACTTCCACCTTCCCTGATGAAATGAAAATTGCAAAAGTAACACCCCTTTATAAAAAGAAAGATAAAACTAATGTTAGCAATTATAGACCGATTAGCGTTTTAAGTATAGTCTCGAAGGTCCTAGAGAAATGTGTGTATGCCCAATTAGAGAACTACTTTCAAGAAAACAAAATAATATACGAATTTCAATCTGGTTTTAGAAATGGTTATTCCACTGAAACTTGTCTTATTCACCTGTTAGATTTTGTCAGGAATGAAATTTCCCAAGGACGTTTTGTCGGGATGGTTCTTCTTGACTTGCAAAAAGCCTTCGATACCGTTAACCATAATATACTGTTAAGTAAATTAGAAGTAATGGGTTTAAATTCTGCATGTGTGCAATGGTTTAGGTCTTACTTGACCAATCGTCATCAAGTTGTCTCGTTGCAAAATGTACTCTCCGATTCTATGCCCATAAGATGCGGAGTTCCCCAGGGGAGCATATTAGGTCCTATTCTTTTCATGTGCTACATTAATGATATGTGTGTTTGTGTCAACGACAGTAAATTACTTTTATATGCGGATGATAGTGTGTTACTATATTCTGGTACTGATCCTAAGCTGATCGGGGAAAAACTTAGCTTAGAATTATCAAACTGTGTTAATTGGATGACAGCAAATAAGCTTAGCTTACATATTGGTAAAACCGAAAGTATTTTGTTTTGTTCGCGGGGTAGGCTGAAGTATACTGATGATTTCAATATAAGTTATAACAATCAACTCATTAAGAGACATGATTCTGTGAAGTATTTAGGACTAAATATAGCTAGTGATCTTTCTTGCTCAAGTTTGGTTGACAGTATTGTCAAAAAAGCTAATGCTCGTCTAAAATTCTTGTATCGTTATCAAAATTGCATGAACTTAAAATCAAGACGCATTTTAAGTTTTTCCTTAATACAATGTTTATTTGATTATGCTAATGCGGCATGGTACTGCAGTCTAGGCAAGGTGGATCAAAACAAGTTAAAAATAATTCAAAATAAGATTGTAAGATTTATCAATCACTTACCACCAAGAACACACATTGGGAAGAGTGAACTTGAAACAGCTGGTCTTCTTCATGTAAACATTAGATCACAACAACTTTTAATTCACCATGCACATAAGATTTTTTACTCTAATGCAGATCACTATATTTCAAATAATTTTACTCGCTCTTCAAGTGTTCATGGGCATGACACTAGAAATAGTCAATTTAATTTCGTAGTGCCTAAGCGGAAAGGTAAAATTGGAAATTCTTTTTATTTTAACGGTATTCTTTTCTGGAATTCCCTCCCAAATCATGTTAAGTCAGTTAAGAATTTTTTACATTTTACAAGGGTGTTGAAGCATCATCTGAAATATGTGTCTACTCCATAACTATATTTCTCCTCTCCTTTTTGTAGCTCAGATGGTTTTTTCCTATATTATATGACTTATGTAACCAACGTTTACTATCGATAGTTTCATTATGATTTTCTGTATATAGTTTTTTCCGTTGAGTAAGTCTTGTTTTCACATTTATGCAATCTTCGCCTACTTTATAAAAATGTTATTATGTTTTATTTTGCTACTTTAGTACATTCTTATTACCTGTCGTAGGTGTACGATAGTCTTGTAGCCGTACTAATGTGTTTTCTTAGTGTATTTTCTAATCAGTTATTTAGGTATAAGGACCCCATTGGAAATAAGCCATTTCGGCTTTCATGGGCTATCCTGTCATGGTACCTGGTTATGTTTGTATTGCAATATACCTGACGAATAAAATAAAATAAAATCAAGGTCATTATTTGTTTTCGCTTTATTGATATTTTTTTCTTGCGCTGTAAAAAGGGGTGTATATACCGTATGTCGGTTTTGCGATGTGCTAGTACCCTTATCACTTACAGGAAATATCGGATAGGAAGATGGGCGAGCAAGGAGGACTATATTAAGATTACAGCAATCTTTATTGTTGTTCGGAAGGACTTCATCTATTCTTTTAGACCAGATCAGTCGTAAATCATTTGTAACTGGAAGCTCTGGGGAAGAAAAAAAGTTTATGCATACGGGTCTTTTGTCATTCAATCTATCGAAAACAGTACAGGATGTAGGCCTATAACATTTATAAATGTTGCGTCAAAAGGAAAGCTATGTCTTGATTTCAAAACTCTGATTAAGAAACGAAAAATATTGTCAAGACTGAAGAAGATTACCCCCCCCCCCCTCTCTCTCTCTCTCTCCGAGTGTGAGAATTTGTATTTCTGATTCTCAGTATTCAATTTAGCTGGAATTGAGAGGGGGTTTGATAAGGGGAGGAATTAAAAAAAAGAGCAAAACTAACAACAACAGCAGCAACAACAACAGCAACAATTAACATACAACGACGACAACAACAACAACAAAGACAACAATAAAAATGTCTCATTTTCTAAGGCCTATTTTGGGGATGAAACTTCGAAAGAGTAGCTTGCCTTAATATCCATCTGTATCATCTGCATCATATCATCTATGATTTAAAAAAAATCAACAACAAAAAATCAATCTGATATTTATTAGAATAATTATGTATTACGTCACTATTACTAGAGTAAGAATATTTTGTCGATTAATTTCGACTAAACGCCTTGTGGAAAATCTAGCAGCCGGAAGTGCACTGACCTCGATCACCGCACCGCTCGTAAACAGAAGTCAGAAGAAAAAGTTGGTTATGTTTTTTGGTAAAATCGGGTTTTATCCTGTTAAAAAGTCATAAAAATCGATTAGCTGCAAGAATAAACAACAACATAATGCCAGGTACGTGTTCCCTCTGTGTGTATAGTACGAAAGTTAATGAAATGAGTGGTGAATTGTGATTATGAATGTGATTGTTGATGTTCTGAGTACCGTTCACACTAAAGACTACATCACATGTATGAAGATTTTTGGGTTTGGGGTTTCCGGTCATCATGGTCATGTAATTATGCTGTGGAGTTGAACCTGTTGAACTTAGATGCGAGGTTATCTGCGATTACATCACAGATATGTAGAACTGTCGGCGTTATTGTGAAATAAGTCACCCCCCATTTACTCCGCACAGTATCGGTTTATTGCGTGCAACACAGTAACACTAGCCCGACCAGACGCCGTGCGAACAGCGTCTGACAAGGAGTCAAGCCCAGGCCAAGGACACATAGTCATAGACTTTCATTGCGACACCCCTCAATGTCACTAAAAGTAAACAATGAACAAAATTAATTTAAAATGTATGTTAAACTTCCAACTTTACGTTATACTTATACTCGCATGAAATTGATTGCTTGAATGGATTTGTTGAACTTCAATCCCCAGCAAGCCTTCACTCAGGCAATGTCCACAGGGTATGAAATTTCAACTTTTGACTGCCAAAACCTGTCCATCGCGGTAGGCCTACCGCTGCGCAACAGTGCTGTCATCATTGGCTGTGTATAGTTACGCATGGGTGTGACCTTTCAAACAGTACAGCGCGATTACATTCTGCCATTCGACTGGGCAGATAACGCAATAAATTATCGTTTTTTGTAAGTTGTAAGTTGGTTAACTAAATTTAACTTAATGAATGCAATCAATCAATAGTTAAAGTTTTATTTAGTTTAATTTTTAGATGAAAAATATATGTCATTTCAGCGAAAAGCATGTCCCACTTTTGTAGTCGTGGTTCGCACCGCTAGAGAATGGGCAGCTCGTGTACACGGAAAAGTCCTGATTTTCTGTGCGCGCGATCGTAGAGATCGACTTTGGATTTTGCTGGAAATATCAGAAGTTCTTCCTAACGGCCATTTGAGGTAGGAGTGAGATTAAGAGCTGAATTTGAAAGGAAGTACAGTCACCCTCGCTTAAGGTGACGTCGCATGTGTCGAATAGTCGCTCAAGTCGAAAATAAAAAGTCCTGATTTATCCTCATTGACTTACGTGTGTTAATCCTATGTACAAATCAATTTTTGTAGGTTGAATACTCGCCTATATCGATCAAATTCTCAGAACAATACCATGAAAAAAGCATATAAAGGGATGTAAGGGAGGATTTAATACATTGGAATTGATCACTGGACGTGTCTGGTTTATGCTTTATTGTCCAACTTGTAACAGGAGTGTGAAGTAATATACTGGGTACATGAAAGGTACAGTCTACCGGGGTATGTGCTTATTTTCTCGATGTCGGCACAATATAAATCATGGTACATTATGTGATGAGAACTCCCAATCGATCAAACCACCAGGCCACCGGCCACAGTCCGCACTGCGGCGTCCCCGTGTTACATGTATGTATACAGTGTACACGCGTAAGACAGATTTTCTTCGACTTCTGCACAAGTCGAAAATCGCCTAAGTCGACGCATTTCACTCATTCCCGTTATGATCGACTTAGGCGAGGTTGACTGTATTTAAAATATTTATCTTATTTTCCTCCCATACCTTTAAGTACATGCGACAGATAATACCTAGTATTTTTGCATTCACCCCCGCGTAGTGGTCAATATGACCACTATTTGTGGTCTGGCCTATGGTGACTTCATTCCACCTCCATAGACATAACACGCACGTGTGTGCGTACACACTGAATGAGCGGAGACTTATTCCACGATATAGCCGAACTGTCTAATTAGATCTAGAAATCTACCAAAAGAATTCTCTATTACAATGTAGGATGATCCAATGTCCTTCTGCATTCTGGCTACCTGAGGCAAAGCTTGCCAGTCCAATTTGCATCAGTCATGAAAGTGCATGAATGTACTTAAATCCAATGATGTGCCGGGTACCTTCATGAATAAATGTTCATATTCCTCTTAATATTCATAGTAATTTTAGCTATATATAGCTTCAGCAATATTTGATACAATGGCGTAGGAACATGCGATGACAGTAAAATTTTATGTAAATCTTTTTTTTTTTAGGAGAACAGCCATTGCAACCAGAAGAAGTGAACTTCAAAGA
This sequence comes from Heliocidaris erythrogramma, assembly GCA_025617745.1. Lineage (NCBI taxonomy): Eukaryota > Metazoa > Echinodermata > Echinoidea > Camarodonta > Echinometridae > Heliocidaris > Heliocidaris erythrogramma. The sequence goes on from CM046861.1 coordinate 11,834,598, forward strand.
GAAGTATCGCTCTCTCAAGCGGAAAATGAGGTTCCTTATTTACGTAAGATTACATTCATTTGTTGAATAATGATTTCTATAGTGCTGTTTAGTTTGACATACATGTATTGCAATGTATACGTGTACATGTATCTGTTTCTGAGATTGAGGGTTACTTATTTTTTATCTTAGCATTCACATAGCTTAAAAGATCTTGAGAAAGAGAAATAGGTAGTTTGGAATATGATGCAAGTTATATAGATTGACTTGAACAATGATTAAATGTGAGTAGATTGAATGAAGAGACATTGTAAGGCCTTTTGGGTTATAACGACCGTTTCGAAATAACAAAACTGCAATTGTAATTGAATTTAAAACAATTATGCTTTTGTTCATTTCGTGTTCGAAATTTCATATTTGGTCATAGTCCCCAAATCTACATGTATTCTTTCTCTTTCTCTCTCTCTCACTATCTCTCTCTCTATATCTCTTTTTCTCTCTTTCTCCTCACTCTCTCTTCACTCTCTCTTTCTCTCTCTCACTATCTCTCTCTCTCACTATCTCTCTCTCTCTCCTCTCTCTCTCTCTCTGCAGTTTCCAAACATATTTAAGAAGCTAAATTCACTGCTTTTACAGTACTTGCAGGCAGGCGGCAATTGATGATAACGTTGCCTAAACGAATATGTGTTGAATGATTATTTGTTGTTTCTCGAACAGGAGCAAGAATGCTTCCAAGAGGAGCTGAGGAGGGCACAGAGGAAACTCCTCAAGATCTCAAGAGACAAGAACTTTCTCCTGGACAGGCTGTTGCAGTATGAAAGGGTTATTGACCCTGGTACTGATTCAGACTCGACTCTGTCATCAGAAGATAGCTGCAAGGAGACCAAGAAGGTATGTATTATTACTGCTGTAAAGGTACCTGACACTGTTGGTCACAAAGCATGGATTTAGAGAAAATAGGTCTTTCTTGGTGCATGTGCATAAGGTACATGTAGTCTGAGACCAAAGAGGTTATCAATGTCCATCAAATAGCCTTTGGGACTTTGGTACTCTTTGGCGCCATATTATCTTTTCAACTTCCTCCATTGTATTGTGTGTTCTCTTTTCCTCTAAATTTTGTTTTGGAAAAATATGTAAAGCTAGTAATAATCTATAAGAGGACAAAAATGAAATTAATAAAATTAATGGGCAATTCCGCGCAATGTCCCGTACGACATATGTCTCATTTGCACATATTTCGTCCAAAAAGGTAAAATCTTTCGATATGATTATTGAATAAGTGCTTTCTGGTATCGCCACCTATAGTCATGGTCATATTAAGAGATTTTGCTTTCGTTTATGGATGAAATATACGTAAAAATGTATTAAGTCGTACGGGAAACTCTGCACGGAATTGCCCTAATATGTTTAGCTAGATAATATGGTTCTATCCCTTCAATTACATTGCTGGAAATGAGATATCATGCAGCCCTACTCATTAGCATTAAACCCCATTGATTGATTAATACAGGAGCAGGAGAAGAAGGTTGTGAAGAAGAAGAGACGACCCAAGAAGAAACCTGCGAAGAAGCTGATGGGTACACCAGCCCTTGGAGCCAACAGAGATCCTCTACCTCATGACCTACGCACCTTGCCTCCGTCTCTTCATCAGCAACTCCCAGTAAGAAATTGCCAAGACCTCTAAGACCGCTATTTGTGTATTCATTTGGGCGGTCGTAGGCAACAATTTTGAAGATGTCAGTTTACGTTAAAGACGACACTATAGCAACGTAACTATATAAAAAGAAATGTGTAATTTTAGTACTACAGTTAGCTTTACACAAGTCAAATCTGTTGGGACTGCAAAAACTAGTTCAATTTATGAAAAATTTGACATAGTTTGGTACTGCAAAAACTAGTTCAATTTATGAAAAATTTGACATAGTTTGGTCAAAAAATTGATTCAACTGAGGGAAAGTTCAACTTATGCGACTTCAAGTTATGCAAAGTTAACTGTATTAGTAGTAGTAGTAGAAGTATATACCTACCTGGTAACTTAGCAGGACATGCAACAATACGGTTTATTCCGTCATAATAGCGCCCCCTACATTAGCAGGACATTTCGAACGTTAAGCGGAACATTTGAACAAAGAAAAGGAACAATAAATGTCCTTCTAATGTACCTGATAGAGTTATATATAGTAATATAATTATCATCATCATCGTCATCATATATTAGCTGTGAACGAGATATTGTTTGCATTTTTGTAAATAACAAGAAACAAAAGACCTCAAGGAACCATCTGACTTGTGATATCCAAACATATCTTACTACAAGTACTAGTTTTCTATTGTACTTAGAGAAATTAGAATTTACTCGTTATGATGGCCACTTTTTCTCCTCAGCACCTGGCAGAACTGATTCGCAAAGCCTCAGAAGGACTCCCTATTGCACAACAACCAGGGATGCAAATGCCTGGTACGTATTTTATTCCGTTGTTGCTTGTGTTTAGAGATTTTATTTGTTTGAAAGCACAATACATGAGCAAACAAAGTGGAGGGGTTATTGTGGTCATTTAGAGGTGTTGTGGATCAGTGGATAAGTCCCCGGACTGTGAACCACGAGGTCCGGGGTTCGAATCCCACCGCAGCACTAGCGTCCTTTGGCAAGACGTTAATCTACATTTGTCACTCTCCACCCAGGTGTTAAATGGGTACCCGGTAGGATGGCGAAAGTTAATGTCGTTTGCTTAGCATGTGAGCGTCACTGTACTGCCCATTGCTGGAATGCTCCCCAGGGAGTGGAGAATGTGCATACATTGTGTGCGGGCTTGCCAGAATCCAATGACCGGGGTAATAATATATATCAAGCGCTTTGGGCCACTTTGGGAAAGGCGCGTTATAAATGCCAGGTATTATTATTTATCAATGGGTGTATTGTCTATGTTTAGCATTTATTGCTTTGATGTTGCATGACGTCAATCTACCGCATCCCAAAGGGTTCTGTAGATATGTCTGTGAGTCATAAACTTTATAAGGAGAAGGTCGAGTTCTGGGAAAGGTGAAAAATAATTTGTGAGCTTTCTCATTCTTTTTATGTCAGTTTGGAAGAACATCATAGTAGAAATGTCCTCTGGGTAGGATTTCTCTTTAAATGCCCTTATATTCGAAATATGACAAGAAATATTTGAAGTTTTTGGGCCCAACATTAATACATGTGTGTGCAGTCCCATATACCCATTTCTGTGTGCAGTGCATGTGCTTTTCAGCGAGACTGGGTCAATTTGTTATCATTTTGATGATTCCAACACCTTGCAGTATATACTATTTCTTATGTAGACGTGATCAGTCATTCCCAGTTGATTTTAGACGGTTTCTTTCACAATGTAATCTCATGACCGGAACTCAACTTTACCCATAAAAATGCCCAATTTACAGTATTATGCTATCTGTATGAAATATAGAGTGTGTTTCATTCAACTGACAAGTCAAAGTTCTTCAGTCCATAATTTTTTCCAAATTTCAACAGGAATGCCTACCACAGGCCAAGAGCAACTACCACAGCAGCCACCTCCTCTCCCCTCCCCTCTCTCCCTCCTCTCCCCTCACCACCACCCTCATCCAGCCCTCCTCTCCCCCACTGGAGTAGCAGCCATGGGCTTACCCCTCTCCAACATGCCCCATGTCTTTGACCCCCGGGCTTTCGACAGGGCCATGCAGCCCCACCAAGCCCCTCCTCAGCAGCAGTCGCCCTACTCCTTGCCTGGTCTGCTGGGGATGGGGTTAGGAGGAGGACCCATGGGGCTGGGTGGGGAACTACCACACATGGACCTCAATGCGCTGGCGGCTGCAGCTGCACAGGACAAGGTCAATCAGGAAAGGACCAAGAAGAAATCCAAGAAGTGAGTGTCATATGTTGACACTAGGTTCCTATTCCATAAATAATCACTTTTATAAAAAGCCAAGCATCACTGCTTTATTGCCTACTGAACATAATTTCCTAGTAATGAAAAACCACTGATGTCTTTAATAAATGAATGATTGTTTGTGTATGCCAGAGCTGTAACCTCAATTTTCTCTTATTAGTTTGATGTTGTTCATTCAGCATTTGAAAGCCACTCAAAACAAATGAATTATTTTCTCCCTGCATTTCAGAGACACCTCAGACAAGCACTCTGCTGCCTCCCAAGGCCCTTCCACATCTCACCATCGCGTTCCTCTCCCTCAGCCATCTACCTCGTCCACACACGACGACAATGAAGACCTGGTCATCGACGTCCGGGATCCAAAGATGTAGTGTTAGGTCCCATTCAGACGTGATTCAAACCACCTCAGAGAAACGCTGCATCAAAACTTTGCGTGTAAATGAATAGCAAGAAGCAATCTTGTTGGGGTAGCTTTACCCCAAAACGGCCCCGAACAAAGCGTAATCCCTGATATGATCGATGTGTTACAAAATACAGAAATGTTTAGTGTCGTGCACTCATCTCATTAAAGTTTGCTGTGGTGGTCTGCCTGATTTTATGTACCTTCATAAGAGAAGAAACTTAACCAAAACCATTGTGGCGCCCTGTATTGGTTAGGCCGTCTAAAGTGTACCAATCACCTGAAAAAGACAATTTTTGTATCGCTAGAAAGTATAAAATCAACCTTAAAGAACTTTATCTGGCATTCTGTAGGTCAACTGTTTAGGAGTATGAAGGAAATAAAGGATAACATATGGTGCTCGCGCGGAACCGAACCGAGTTGGGTTCCGCGCGAACCGTTATCTTGGCGAGCGCGTAGGGTTAAGGTTTCCAGCTTTAAGTAGGTTGCTTAGGGATATAAATGTGATGGCAAATCAAAAGTAAACATTTATAAGTGACTTTCATTTGGGAGGGAGGGGATGCATAATTGGCAGAATATGTCATTGAATATCTTTGATATGAGACATAATAAATATTGCCATTACTGGAGATGAATGGTTTGTAAAACTTGTACATTGTGATCTTTCATATATATTTCTTTTCAATTGCAAGGTAAAGATTCGCATTACATCATTATTCCTGAACTGAATATTTAAGTACATTCAACCTTGCCTAAGTCGACGTCGCATGCATCAAATAGTCGCTCAAGTCGATGAAAATAAAAAGTCAGAATTTATCCTCATAGACTTACGTGTGTTAAAGCAGATAACCGGAGAAATGTCCCATAAAATAAGAAATAGGACAAATTATACATTTTTGGAAAGCTAATCCCCCAAAGAATACGATGAAATTAAAGTTTAGATATGTAAGCTTGTTCAAAAAGATTATCAGGACTTTTTTTCAAGACCCCTGACAGGGTCTCAGATGTCATGTGTTAGTCATGTTTGCATGGCCGGCCAGCCGGACGCCGAACCTGCATGCACTGCATGCAGTTTTATTGCGTTCACGGCCATGTACATATAAATGGATGTAAGGGAGGATTTAATACATTGAAATTAATCACTGGACGTGTCTGGTTTTATACCTTAATGTCCAACTTATAACAGGAGTGTGAAGTAATATACTGGGTACATGAAAGGTACAGTACATGTATGTTCTTATTTTCTCGATGTCGGCACAATATAAATCATGGTACATTATGTGATGAGAACTCCCAATCGATCAAACCGCGGTTTCCCCGTGTTATGTTCACACAGTCCCGTCATGATCGACTTAGGCGAGGTTGACTGTATCTCAAAAGAAAACAGAATCAACTAATATTTATTTGGAGAAAATGATCTTTACATGTACTTTCCAGATGTCTGAATGTATTCTTTGCTTTTTTCTTCAAATTGGCAATTATCTCTGTAAAATACTGGTTGGTATTCAACAATATGTATGGACCAATTACTTGTTTCATTATACATTGTAGTTGTTAATGAGTAAGATTTTTAGAATTTAATTGTTTATTTTTTTTATTATATGTACCATTTCAATGTTTATTTCATTTTTAATATTTTAATGTACATTTTGAGGCTGAAACTTCAGTCTTCAAATTTTCTGTTCTAATCACAAACATTCAACAAATTTCGTAGTGACGAATGTGATGGTATTCAACAGCAAAATGAATGGGATTGTAGACATGAACATATTTAGATTTAGCCAAAGGTTTTGGGTAAAGAAGAACATTTTTAATTATTTTTTTAGTGTTCTTTGCTTATGAGATGTATCTGTAAGCATGGTGTTGTCTTGATATTAAATCTTTTTGCTTTCACTTTGGATTAATAAAAATATCCCAACCCAAGCTACATTTTTGAATATTGTAGAATATGAAAGAACATCATAGAAGCATTAAAAAAAAAAGAGCCAAAATATAATTCTACCTACATGTACTTCAGAAGACATATAAAAACCAGAAGTAAATACATACATGTACAATATCTAAACAATGAAATCAAATTGTGATACCAAACTATTTATTATATACATAGATATACATATACATGTACCAGTGGAAATGAACAAGAATATAATTTTATTCTTCTGTAATACAGGGTGGCCTAGAAAGAATGCAATACATGAGATCTACAATTTCAACATCATTGTCACAATACATGTACATGTATCATAAGTTCTTGTTTTATTGGGTAGAAAATTCTTTTCCAAGTAAAATGACACCTAAATCATCAGTTCTGTTTTTGTGAGGCAATGTCATTTTCAATATTTGCTACTTTTGCAACCATAATACATGTAGTCGTGCTTGAAGTACCGAGAATTTTTCATATGACGGCTTTCCATAATGTAAGTCAGCTTTGTTGACCTATATGCATTACTGCTCTCGCTTTGAAAACGGATAAAATGAATGGAACAGATTGTATGAAAAGCTGCCATATGCAAGCATGACTACCGTTGAAAAGATAAGAAATTTGAACTGCCTCACAAAAAATGCTGTGGAATCAAAACGCCTTACCCGCCACTGATGATCTTGGTGTCATTTTAGTCAGAAAAGTATTTTCTACCCAATAAAATAAAAACTAATATTATGTCAATGATGTCATTGAAATTGCAGACCTCAGTTTTTGCATTCTTTCTGCACCACCCTGTAAAAAAAAAAGTATAACAAGGTCCTTGGGACCATCAAAATTACCTTGTTATAGCAGGAATCTCGTTATATCAAGTAAAAAAAACACTAGAATATAAAGAGTTGGGACCAGAATATTACCTTGCTATATCAGACTCTTTATACCGAGTTTCCATTTTATTTGGAAGGTATTGATAAAGAAGCTATGCTTATCTTTGAGTATTGCACTACATAATGGGTTAAAAACAATGTCATGAATATAAATACAAGAAAAAAATTTAATGTGAAAGTTATACAATAAAAAAGAAATGAATTCTTTCATTCATTATATTAAATCAATTTTTGTGCTATTTTATACCATATACAGGGCATAGCAGATCCACCTCTAGTTCCAAGGTGAAATATCTCTAGACTTTACGAGAGACATGCAAAACAGCATACTTTAAAATGTTACTTCAGAAGCGAGCAACATTCCAATACTATGGAAGACAGGTCATTAAAAAGAACACCATTATAAACAAACGTTCTACATGTATAATAAGACAGAAAAGGATAGCCGTTAAGAAGAATTTTGCTTTCAAGGTTAATGCGCGGGAGGGTCCTACAAAAATAAGTTTATTGATCTTTGGTCGAACATAAAGTATGAGTTCATGTAACGGGTATAAATTTGGCAGTCTCAGTTCTTTCCTCCCTTTTTTTAAAGCCGTGATATAACAAGATTTCAATATATAACAAGATTTCCTTCGTACCAGGGAGTATACGACATTCCACGGTATGTGGACAATCTTCTGAATCAAAATATAAATCAGTGAACGGGTAGAGTGTAGAATTGTACTTAAATACGGTTTGTGAGGTTTATTTGTTTATTATTTGTACATGTACTTATGACTGAGAAAAGTTGTATCTTATGTAAAAAGAAATAAAATCGTGTGAGCATTCACATGACATCAACATGATATAATTGTTCAAATGTCTTTTGATTAGGTCAATGTCAATGCAAAATCATTACCACTATTGACTAACCAAACATTATGGTTGATAATCTTCTTATTCAGTTAAACCAGACTCTTGGTCTAAGGTCATGTTGAACAAAAGGAAAACTTAACCTCGGTCTAACTTCCTAAATGTTAAAGCAAGACTTTAGACCATAGGTCAGGTTTCAATTTTAGCAGAATATGGGCCTATGAGACTTACAAAAATTGGCATTCAGGAGCATGTTCCAAGAAACTGTCATATTCTAACTTCGTCCACATCCTATGGACATCGGCACAGATCAGACGATGATGGTTTCTTGCAACAGATGGCACAGGTCTGGGCTGAAAATTTGTTTTCTTTGGGAATGCTCAATTTCACATTCATCAGCATGACCAGAATCTTGTCTAAATTGTGAGTGCCGAAACAATTTCATCCATGATGTAATTAACTGAGTGTGTAAACCAAACTTAGAATAAAATATACATATATCACTATACTAAATTCTGCATCTGAACCAAACTGAAGGCTCTGCGGTGTCTTGTAGGTCATGTTCTGAGTGATTCGGAATGAGATGTTGTCCCAGTACTTTTGCAGGATTCAAGATTGTACACAAACTGGTGTAAGCCAACTCTTCCACACTGCACATGAAAACTTCAGAAAGTATGTCTTTAACTTCCCATCTTGGAATACTGCAAAGACCCGTGCACCTTACTGCATGCTTGGTGAATGTCCAACTCTATTACTGCCTTGACGGAAAGAAGCAAGCACTGGATCTCACCCAGCCGTTCACTTGTCTAAAGATGGAAGGAGATACAGTCATCATGATGAACTATCCATTTTGGAATGCTGCTGTGCCTCTTGTACTTTGCTGCTGCTGCTTGGTGAATGCATGACTCTATAGCTGGCTTGATAAGAATTAGGGACTGGATCTCGTTCAGCAACATGCTTGTCTACGAGTGGAATAGGAGAAGACATCATGACTGACTACCCATCTTGAAATGCTGCAGTGCCTCTTGTACCTTACTACACAATTGGTGGATGTCGGACTCTATTGCTGCCTTGACAGGAAGAAGGAGACATTGGATTTCACTCAGCCGTACACTCGTCTAGGGATGGAAAGCGACAAAGACATTATGATCATGACATTTCACATCAAACAAGGGCTTGCATCTTGCCTAAAACTTCATATTGACTCTCCGTAACAAGAAAATTCTTTGATTATTAATTCATTGCAGAATTGGTGTTGATGTTAGGAAGACAACTTGGGGATCTAAAAAGTCTTTCTAACAAGCCATTGTAGATCAGGTTATGTTATGATCACCTGAGTGGCAAACTCATTGTTCAAAGACCATTTTCAAACCGTGAGCCAACTGTGTACCTCATGGTTTCTTCTCATACCAATAGGGCCCGTAGATTTATGATTTTGATGATCTACCATTTGATCTAATGAAATTTTCTCAAAGCTTGATGTCATTAAAGACATAGGCTTGGACGTGGGGTGCAATTAGGTTTCAGGTAAAGTTTAGGGGAAGGAAAACTGAGGGTTAGGTACAATGCAATGTGCCACGAGCCCGTACGCATGGATGTTGCAAGTTACAGGTTTAAGGAACATTATTTTATTTAAAAGAGTTCATAATTATACATGGCATTATTTAGAAACAAATTTCAAGTTACCACTGGTAAAGCAGAGGAAGTTTGACATACCTGCTTCTCAATGATGAGGAAAAGCTCCTCGGTCTGAGGGTGTCTCTCTACAACCTCTTTGAGCTTGTCACCAATCACCCTTGGTAGGTAGAGGGGTACCAAGATACAGGGTTCACTCAACACTTCCTCCACCTTCTCACGAAATGCAGTCACCATGTAACCTAAGACAGACTCTCTCACTGGAAACTAGGAGAGAAAATAGGATGGGATTTAATAATAATAATTTAATGTGTATATGATACATTTTACGCCTCATTCACACATAACACGGTAAAAATTAGCCTCTATATATGGTCACAGCAAAATAACATGCCATAAGTGCGGGGCTTGACACAAATCTGTACAATCATAATACACAGATCACAGAGTAGACATAGAAGGTAAAGTCTGCCAATGCTACCAATATTATCATGTTCCCAGACACTAAAGTAATTCTAAGAAACGGATATGTCTATGAGCGTCATTCCTTGATGAAAAGGAAAATTACTTTCTTTGCATAATTTCATGCCTATCAAAGAGGGGACTTACTATTTTTGTCGGCACAGTGGCTCCTTTCTTAGCCTTGGCCTTGGCAGCAGCAATCTCCTCCAGGTATGCTGTGGTTTCCATGGAGTTGGGATGTTGCAGGACGTATCTGATAATGTCTATCAGGGACTGGAGGAGAGCTAGGATGTACTCTAACTGGAAAGCTACACTGTGAAGCATCCTCCACGTATCACATAGATAGTCTGCATTCTGTGGACAAGGTTGGCAATAAAATGGTTATCTTGAAGAGCGAATGATGAGCTAGGATGTACTCCAGCTGGAAGGCCACACTGTTCAGCATCCTCCACATATCACATAGATACTCTGCATTCTGTCGAGAAGCTTTATTTGTCAAAGATGTAGAGTTAAGGCGGATTCACACCAAACACGACACACGACAAACGACACGACAGCACGACATGCTACACGATAAACGGCAAAAAAACAGTGCACACCACTCACGACATTCGCTAAAACGTCGTGCTGGAGAGAAGGTGATGTCGTCTTCGATGATGAGAATGTCGTGATAGAATTCATTTCAAATTCATCATTATAGTCATCAAAATAATTGTAAACATAAGACGGAAGTTTTATATTTTGAAATCTTGAAATCATTTATTCTTTATTTGGATTTTCTGAAAGTTCTTAAATTGGTCATGTGACTATGTTGAAGAATTACAAAAGTGATATTTGCTGTTTATTCGGAATAATCACAGCTAGGTTTTCTTTCTTCATTATTGTGGTCGTGTGAGTATATTATTGAAGAAATAGGCCTACATAAAATTGATGATCTTTGTTGTCTATTCGGAATAATTCAAGCAGTTTTCCGGGGGGGGCGGTGGGAACTAAAAAAAAATAATTCTCTGACAAGCAAAAAAAAAGGTTTTCGTTCTAAAATGGGTGGGGGTGGCACAATCGAAAAAAGGGGGCACAATGCATATTTTTCTTCCAAAAGGGGGGGGGGGGGCACGGGCCGAATGTGCCCCTCCTACTAAATCCGCCACTGCTTTGGAACATAAATTTTGTGTGAAAATGGTGGTATTCTCCGCGACACACACCCACCGCACACTATATGGGGAGGGGGGAGTTTTGTCTTATACACTCACTCTTTACCATATTTTATAGACAAAATGACCAGAAAAATATATTTTCTTAATTGAAAATAGTTGTGCAGGCTTCTATATTTTATATGGATTTTGGGTACCTCCAGACATTAGGAAAGTACTTTAATTTCTTGGTGGACTAACAGAAATTTTTGTTTTCTATTTCTATATAAGTTATCTCAACACAAACTCATGGTTGATAAAAAAAAATCTGCTGATATTTTGTTAACAAAGTAAAAGCAATTTTTACCCCATATTACAGTGCATCTTAAAATGACTAAAAAAAACCCCATTTTCTGAGTTTCATTGAAAAAACACAACATACTTTTAAATGTAATTCCCCATTTCTTCTCCCTCTCTCTCTTTCTCTCTACCCCCACCCCCTCTCTCTCGCCATGCCCCTCCCCCTCTCTCTTTCAAAATTTGTAACAAGTTCAGTGCCTATTGTATTCTGTTTGAGAGCTGAAAAATCTGTAATTGGACAATACAAACAATACAAAAACCAATATTTAAAAGACTAAAAAAAAGGAATTTAATACTGTAATTCAAATCTTTAATGGGATAAATTACTACAAGCACCTTTAACAAATAGACCAATATGGATTTTCCTTAAAATAGTACATTAAAAAAATCATGCAAATATGAAACCAAATAAACTAAATATCTTATAAATTATGGTATTGTAAGGTATGTAAATAAAGTTCAAGCTCCATTAGAGTGCAAATTAAATTCATCCCCCAAGAATGTATGATATAGTAAGCAAATACAATTAGCTCGGACACCCCCCCCCCCCCCCTTCTAAAATACTTGGGACGTGCTGTAAAATGCACTTCAGTCCCGAGATTAAATCTGCAATGGCCTAATGATTATGTAAGGGGGCGGACGTAACTTGATATTCAACAACATTAACCACAGTTAGATTTTGAAATAGAGATTTGGCAAAAGTTTAAATGTCCCCACTAAAAGAAATTACTTATTGCAGACTAATAACAATCTAACCAGTGGTAATGCATAACATGTAGCAAATTAAGGAAGAGAAGTAACATACATGTAGTTATAGGGGCTGTAAAATGAAATTCTTCATGGGAGTAAGACTGTTATTCAGAATACTGAAATGAATGGATTCTGTCAACTTCATTTTGTTATGCCTTCGGTGTGTCCTTGCACACTCCATTGTGAGATCATTTGAGGATTGAGATCTGGGGGGGGGGCAGGGGGTACTGGGGTACTAGGAAATACAAGGAAGGGTGTGGTGACACAGGGAGTATCGATATGAGCAGCCGATGGACTGGGGGAGACACTGCTATTTGAGAATGATGAATGGCTTCAAGTTCATTCCCTTCGACCCCCTCTTGTCCTTGAGAGCATCCTTTTGCATCAGCTACCAGGTACAATCTTTTGTAGATGTGTGCCCTACAAAATGAAAAAGGAATTAAACAATGATATAGCCTTCCTAACATCATTACATCATAGCTACCAAGTGACTAGTACAATTGTATAACATTTTTTTCACAAAACACATACATCAAAGTAACTAAACATTTACTTGAATGAACAGAACTATAATAAGATGAGAAAACACCACTTAACATAGCAAGGGACTATAACACAAGTATACATGATCAGTGTTTATATATTAAATGTTATGGTTGTGTAGGACCATGACAAAGCTTATGTAGAAGATCAGGGTATAAATTATTTCCCTATTAAAACGAAGCAGATCAACTATTTGACACGACTTTGAATGAACACCCATCCCCAATTTCCATGAATTCATGCATTGGGAAACAATTGGATTGTTACATGTATTGTACTATAAATAAAATTGTACTTACTCTCTAGGTAAGGATGTGAAATTAACAATACGAGTACATGTACGTTAGTAGCTAGGTGTTTTCCCTTGATGACGGGAAACGGGAGTGTGATGACCTGAAATGATGATGCACCAGTTCCACTTCTCTTCCCTCGTTCTTCCCCATGTTCTTGTATTGCATGAAACAAGCCTGTACATGTATGTTGACCAAACTACATTCAGTACTTTCTCCTGTAAATTTAGTGAGAAAGGAAATTAGATCATTATTGTATTTTTGCCAGGATAAGAAATAACAAAGCAAAATGAAAATAATAATTTTCTTTAAAAGACAAAATAACAATGCTGACAATAATAATGATTTAAAAAATTAAAACAGTAAAGAAATCATTTGACCAGGTGAATTCCGACGTGCTTTATGTTTTATTTATAAGAACATAATTGATGGGGGATGTACTGCATGTAAAGTATCTAGATATAAAAACGACTTAGCAGTTTCCATATCCAAACGAATCTTTAACTTCATTTTAGAGTTGAATGAAACAAAATAATTACCAGATCTTTCAAGCTTGCTGGCAATCTTTCAGCAAATGTGTCTCGCCTTTAATATCCTCATCTTTGTACAGCGATTTGCCTGGGTTTCCAGAAGTTCATCATGGCCCATTCTTTTATGCTGCAAAAAATAGAGGAAGAAAATAGCAAAAAATAAGACTACAAATAAACGGGTTCATAAATATGTAAGGTTTATTTCATCTTAGAAATCCACATGTAGTCTCATATAGAATGGGTGGTCTTATGTAATGGGTGGTCTTATGTAAATTTATGTAATTATTCAACTTGAAAAAAAGTGAAACATAAAATTTAACCTAGCTATTTCAATCTATCATAAGTTTATTTAGTGATATGGCATATGATAAATCATAATAAAGACACTAGTGATATATAATTTGATTCATAACTTCCTATACTCCCACTCAAACAAGTGATGGGATTCGTCCCTTTTTCTCAATGTAGACTTACGGGTTTATAAACAGCAAGTAGAATATGTGTATGTTTCCAATACTGGAGAGATTTAAAGAGATCAAGTTTGATCAGCTCTATTTAAGATTTTAAACACTATCAAGACTTAAAACGCTCAGGATATTTTGCTCACATATAGGGAAGATATTGGAAATAAAATCAGGTGAAAGCTTGTATTTCTCATGCCTTTTTTAAAGCAGAAGGCTTAAAAATTGATGATTTTTGGACACCAAAATTGTGACATGACTAGCGGTCCTAAGACCAAGTGCATCATACACAACCAAACTCCACATTTTCTGTGAGTGTCTTTGCCTGAACTTCTTCAAAAAGATGCATACTTTTCAACACATGCAAAAAAATCCTGTTAATAAACATTTTTTATACTAAAAATGCCATTATAAATGGAGCGTAACGCGTGTTATGCTTGGTGTCCACTGCATTTTTGTGCGACAACCGTTACGCTGATATCCTAAAAAAGGTTGATGGGAATATTGAAAATCAATGGAATTTTGCTGTTCTGAAGAGTTCCATGAGGGATGAAAAATATGTAAGACTTGTGCCAAAATATTGACATCTTCATGTCAAAATTAACCGTGGAAAATCTGCCAAATTTTTGGTGTCCTCTGTAACAACCGTTACGCATGTAATTTTGAACTTTCATTACGCAAGTTTCTTCTAGTCTCTACAGTAGTTTCTGATTTTTCCAAAATTGCTTTCCCGGATGGGTACCCCCCAAAAAAGATTATAGATTGTGTAAAATATTTGGGAAGAATCTGCTTGCCTCTTTCCCTTTGGTGTCCAACCGCAACGCGTGTTACGCATAATTTTGAACATGCCGAAAATAAGTACCCAGAGTAAAATTCTGCACTGTTATCACAATAATATTAGCTGCAATTTTAACAAATTAAAGTATATTAACATTTGTGCTCAACAATAAAAGTTTTAAATAATTTTCAATATTCTATGTAACGGTTGTTACTGAGGACACCATGGCATTTCCCTATAGGAACATACACAAAACAAGATTTTTTTTATTTACATTTTTGCAGAGCTTTTTTGTGAGTTATCTTTCTGTACCAGCCTAAATATCTTGAAGTGGTTGCTCATTAAAATGAAGCTTGTTTTATAGACAATTTACAGGGATTAAATTTTGAGTTCAATGTCACACTTTTTGGTAACAGTATTGGAAAAATACACATATACATAAATACATTGTAGATCTACATCAACTCTAGATCCAGGGGTGGATCCAGGAATCAGGATTTTGTCAAAGCGGGGGGGGGGGGGGGGGCGGGGGGGGGGGGGGGAATATCTCAGAAACTTTCTGACAAGCAAAGAAGAAAAAAAAAGGTTATCAGATTTTTTTGATCCAGTTTCCCTTCAAATTCTCTGACAAGCAAAAAGGGGATGCCCCCCTAAATCTGCCACTGCTAGATCTTTGACATCCCTATTGCAGAGATTTGTAGCCCTACTGAAAAAAATCTCTCTGAAAATTTTAGTTTTATTGCCTTAATTATGTAAAATTTATCTGATTATTTTCTTCCTCCTTTTTTATTGTTATTAGCCTGTAACTTTTTACTGCTTCTAGATCTACTGAAAATGCTTTGATTAAAAAAAAAAAAAACTACCTAAAACAAAACCTAACAAAACAAAAAGATATGGACGAGTCTAACATTTTAGACTAAAAAATGAGGCCTAAAAATGAAGTCAAACTCTAGACTCGACACTGTACACATCATTCTTTTTATACTCAACAATGACAAAGAAAAGTAAACACTAGGCCTAGGCCTATATCTATAGACCTACAAATAAGAAAAAAGGGTCTCTGACTAGGCCCTAATTAGATCTAAGTTAGATCGACATAAAGTTATATAGACGCTAACAAAGTTAGATCTCATGTTAGTCAATGACATGTAAATTGATAATAGGCCTATAGGTACAAATATTTTAAATTCAGAGTATAGAGACTAGATGCTTGCCTAACTTAGAATCTAGACCAATATTATTTGGCCTAGGCTCTAGATCTGGACCTAATACAGCTTAGTAAAGTACAAGCACCCCCCCCCCCCCCCCCCCCAAGGCCAAAGTAGGCCTAGCCTAGGCTCTTCATAACAAATTAAGAACTAACAATAGGCCTAGTGTGACTATGTCAATTTGATGGTCTAGTAACGTTTAAAGTCAGTGACAGGTTCGAAATTTGCAGCCGGCTTTTTTGTTTTGTTTTGTTTGTTTGTTTTGGGGGAGGGGGTCTCTCTCCCTCTCTCTCTCTGTAGATTTTGCAGACACTAGACCATGATAGTCATATCTATAGACCCCGGATCCAGACCATAGTAGCTCTGACTTTAAACGGATTGATGGCCATTGATGGCCCAGCCATAGTCCATACCATGCCCCCTCCGCTTGTCTCCAGACCTGGACCTGGAATGGTCCTGGGACCGGGCTTGAGTTCAGCTTTACTTTAGTTTAGTTTAGTTTATATGTTAATGTTAGGAATTATATATCTAACAAGTTAGACAGCTGGATCTATACTAAGTTAGATCTGGAGCCAGGGATCTATAGATCTAGATCTTCTCATTGAATTTGCTCATAAAGCTAGGCTAGGGCTAAGTAAAGTTTGGTTTAAGTACCACCATTTATTCAGTCTGCAGTCTAGTTAGATCTAGGCCTAGGCCTATATTGTTATTGTTAACGTTGGTTTTGGTCTTTGTCAAGTTGGTCAAACATTGGCCTTTGATAAGTTGGTCAAACATTAAATATATAGACCTCTCATCAAATTAGGCTTATAGTTTTACTTACCGAAGATAAATTTTCAGCAACCTTTCAACCAAAGGAAGGATCAATCAGACAAGTAGCCTATGTAACTTGGAAATCTCGTTTTGGTTGGACTCGACGAAAACATAACGAGTGCTGTGTTTTTGTGCATAGCTCTATGGTACTTTTTGTGCGGTGCGATAAAATAATTTACACGTAAAATCCCATAGAGATATGAGCTGGAGAAATGAAAAGTTTCTGCCATCAATTAGCAGCCTTGGATAAATATGACGTCACTGCAAATCCTCCACGCTAATTGGTTGGTGGCCAAAATGTCGTTTTGTCGTGCTGGGAAAATCGCTCGCTGAGCGATTTTCTGAAACGACTAAAAACCCATAAAAACGTCGTGCACGACATTTCGGAAAACGTCGTGGCAGTGTGCACGGTGCCATAGGGTTTGCATTAGAGCGATTTTTCAGAAAGTCGTTTGTCGTTTGTCGTGTTCGGTGTGAATCCGCCTTTAGAGTGGCAATTGAGTTTCAGGTTAGTTTCAGGTTAGGTTCTGGTTCAGGGTTAAGGTTGCATATAGTGTTTGGTACAGGGTAGAAGTTAAGAATTTTCTTAGTGTAAGATAATGAATGTGGAGCAATTGTTGGCGGATCATGTGTCATATAACCATCTGCAAGTACCAGAACATTGCTGATGTGATAAGCAATACCCTTTGGTCTCCATTCATATCAGGGAGGCAAATTTATACAGCAATAATACTATAATATTGCGTTATTCTCCCGTTATGGAACTGTTCATACCCATCAGCAATAATACAATATTCACTTCAAACTGTGAATACAGTCGAAACTCGTTATAAAGAGCTCCGATACAACAAGATTTCCGATATAACAAGGTAAGTTTGCTGGTCCCAGTCTTTTTTTGTTCTTTTTTTTTTAACCCTGATATATTATCAGGAGATTCCTGATATAACAAAGTAATATTCATGGTCCCTAGGTTCTCGTAATAGTGAGTTTCCACTGTACTGCCTTGCTTGGTGGTTGGGGTTGCAGGAAACTCTAGTGGTTGGTGGTTGGGGTTGCAGGAAACTCTAGTGGTTGGTGGTTTGGGTTGCAGGAAACTCTAGTGGTTGGTGGTTTGGGTTGCAGGAAACTCTAGTGGTTGGTGGTTTGGGTTGCAGGAAACTCTAGTGGTTGGTGTTTTGGGTTGCAGGAAACTCTAGTGGTTGGTGGTTGGTGGTTTGGGTTGCAGGAAACTCTAGTGGTTGGTGGTTTGGGTTGCAGGAAACTCCAGTGGTTGGTGGTTTGGGTTGCAGGAAACTAGTGGTTGGTGGTTTGGTTTGCAGGAAACTCTAGTGGTTGGTGGTTTGGGTTGCAGGAAAGTCTAGTGGTTTGTGGTTTGGGTTGCAAGAAACTGTAGTGGTTGGTAGTTTGAACCAACTATCACTATCACTATGACAAAGAGAGCGGACAATTTATGCAGCTCCTCATTGTACCCTCCACAATAATGAGTTTCCACTGTACTGCCTTGCTTGGTGGTTGGGGTTGCAGGAAACTCTAGTGGTTGGTGGTTGGGGTTGCAGGAAACTCTAGTGGTTGGTGGTTTGGGTTGCAGGAAACTCTAGTGGTTGGTGGTTTGGGTTGCAGGAAACTCTAGTGGTTGGTGGTTTGGGTTGCAGGAAACTCTAGTGGTTGGTGTTTTGGGTTGCAGGAAACTCTAGTGGTTGGTGGTTGGTGGTTTGGGTTGCAGGAAACTCTAGTGGTTGGTGGTTTGGGTTGCAGGAAACTCCAGTGGTTGGTGGTTTGGGTTGCAGGAAACTAGTGGTTGGTGGTTTGGTTTGCAGGAAACTCTAGTGGTTGGTGGTTTGGGTTGCAGGAAACTCTAGTGGTTTGTGGTTTGGGTTGCAGGAAACTGTAGTGGTTGGTAGTTTGAACCAACTATCACTATCACTATGACAAAGAGAGCGGACAATTTATGCAGCTCCTCATTGTACCCTCCACAATAGCTCTAGTAGACAAGAGGACATCCCTTCACTGCTATTATGTCACACCTGTTCTACATATTTTTACAGGATAGCAATGAATGGACGTTCTTTTGTTAACCAGTTCAATTGTGAAGGGTACAATTAGGAGCAGCATAAATTGTCCGCTTCTTTGTTCGTCATGTTCATAGTGTATGGCACTGAACAGATTCACATTTTCTAAAATTATATATCTAACCTTGTTGATGAGTGCCTTGGTCAAGAGTAGTTTGTGGACCTGCATCAAGTTCTGCTGCTGCAGGGAAGTTCTGATGGAGTCATCAATGGATCGACTGACGGCGGCCATGTTGGATGAGCTCATGGGATTGCCTGACGTTGACGCTCCACTTTGCTGGAAGTGATTCACCGCCTAAATGAAACAAAATGAAAATGGCTTTGTTACAAATAAACTCATAAACAACAAAACACATGCACAAATACAATATCCCATAGAACTACCGGTATTGGTTTGTTGATTCCAATCCTCCAAGAATTTGCATTTACATCATATATTAGAAACATTTATAAAATACATGAGAGTGGCAAGCAATTTAGCCCTGAAAAACTCTAAGGCCTGGCTCACATGAGGCGTCATTTTGATTCCGTTGTTACATGCGCCAATCGAGCCCGTGAATGCAATTAACCCATATGCCAGTAGTTAAAGTACCATTTGCAGTGTTCATTTTGCAAATTTTCAAATGATATCACTCTTTCGTGACGCACAAAAAAACCATACCAGTCACTGACATGGTCATAATGTCAGCAAGACAGCAAATGGCGCCTTGAGCTGGGCTTAAAGAACTCAGGCAAAAGAAAAACAGAACAAGATAAACACATATAAATTACTGCAACAAAATCTTACTTTTACTATAGAAAAAAGAGCTCTCCTGAGTAAAAAAAATTTGTTTTATTCCAATTCAAAAAATACGAAAAGGCTCGATTTTATATCATGGAAGAAACAGGTTCATATAATTATTCTAAGTGCATTTCTACTGAAACAAGTATCAAAACTCAAAATTTGTCACCTGAAAAATGGGAACAGAAGAAAAATGAAAAACATTACTTTGGACTGACCTCTTCTAAGGATAAGAAGGCATTCTGGTAGAGGTAGATGGAATTATCTGGGAAGTATGCTTGGTGTCTGTTGAAAAATAAATTAAAATGAGCACCGATCCGCTACAAAAATTGAATTGTCTGTATACGTATCTCTCTTTGAAACTCCATAAGGTACATACATGTATACAGTATTCTAATTACAACTAAAATAACAAATCTAGATAATTCATTATGTTATGAGAAATAACATTAAGATATTCTAAAAATAAAGTGGAACTTTGTTATAAAGAACACTGTTATAGCAAACTCTCGTTATAACAAGGTAATTGTCACGGTCCCACTTCTTTGCATTCTATCCGTTTTTTTTTAGCCCTGATATGAAAAGATTTCAATATATAAAGAGGTAATTTCCTTGGTCCCAAGGAGATTGTTATAACGAGGTTCCACTGTACATTTACATTGCATATTTTTAGGAATGGTTCATGTGATGTATCTACAACATTGGTATATAGTTCTTAGCGTTAAGAAAAAGAGGATAAAGGTGCCGTTAGACCTACGTTTTCATCTTTTGTGAATAAAATACAAGACAGAACTCACTTATCTTCAGCATGGTCTACATACAAGTAGTGCATCATGTAGTACTTGTGTATCTCCACATACCTCCAGCCTACCGCATAGTATAGCTGGTCAGGGATTCAAGTAGAATATTAGATAATAATGTAATTTCATGAATAATAATTTCTTGTGCAATGTATATTAAAGTGACAGTAAAATGAAGCTCCTAATGGCACATCTTTTAACAGGATTTCAAAAGTGTCTGTGCCTCTAATTTTCCCATCATGCCCCATTCTAGACTGTAGAAGCTTAGAATGTACCTGTAGGCACTTTTCCACATTTGCAAAGTAAAATATAATGTGTAAACAAATTTTTAGGCATTTTACTCTCAGTGTTAAAGATCGTATGCTCGATCTGTAATGAAAAACACAAGTCAGAAAAAATTGGAACCAGCGGGATTCGAACCTGTCATCTACTGCTTGCCGGGCAGCGACTTAACCACCAGGCTATTCTGGTTCACGGCCAAGTCACGATGAACTGGAATCAAATACCCAAGATCCTCTTCTTTCTGACCCATTAATATTCAACGGTCCGCCGTAGACAATGGTTAGTAAACGAAGAAGCTTGATGGGAGGAATTTTAATTTGTAAACAATTTTTTTTTAGGCATTTTACTCCCAGTGTTAAAGATCGTATGCTCGATCTGTAATGAAGATTCTTCGTTTACGCATCTATTATAGTTTGAAATATGAAATGTGCCTTTTATCCAAACAAGCTTTTTATCAATACTCAAAATAAAATGCAATTAATTTTCAAATTATAATTTTAATTTAGCAGTCACTGTAAAATGGCGCTGTTCAAGTTTTACCAGTTTAATGCCACTTTAAGAGCCTGCAGGAACATACTAGCGGGGCTTTGGCCAAACTGCAGACATACTTTGACTTGGATTATTTCAAGAATTCCTCCAAGACACCAATTCACAACACCTACGGGTACAGAAAGATGGTGATTTTAGGAACAAGAAAATGCCTTGTTTAACTGTCAAAAGCACAAAGTCAAAATTAAAACCGAGGCTCAATGACTGAAATTCATGACAAACCACTTGACTACAGTGCAACCGCCACATTATATTAATCCAAACAAAACCTAATGAAGATGTTTTTACAGCAGTATTTGCAAATTCTGACTAGGAAAATTAGAATTTCATCGACAAAAGATGAAAACATGTACTTCGAAAATCTTATATTTGTCTAAACCAATCAGAGGTGTACTTGGTAGTGACAGAAAGGTAATCTCTTCAATGGCAATCATATTTTCAATTCCATTTTAAACAAAAATTATGTTATATTCTAAGATTCCCCTTGGGTGTATAACAATATCTTTGTATAAAAAAAATGCTAGTTTGGGCTCATAAATAGAATAAATATCTCATAACAGCCCATCTTGTACTTTAACATTTATGACATAATCTTCAAAGACATAAAGACATTTTTTTTTTCTATTTCAACATTTTTCAAATTCTATTACCTTCACAAATAGTAGTTTCTTCTGAGAGACAGCTTCTACTATGACCTTCTCAGTGCCAGCTTGGTCTTCTTCTAGCTGGTCCTGGTCCACGACTGGTCTATGGTCTACAAATAAACCCATGATCATGTACAGGTCTGTGCTGCACAGGTCTGCCATATGGTCATATGCTGCAAGATAAATACACTGTGCCCTGTTAGTCTACACACGGGCCCTGTTTCATAAAACTTGCTATCAATAACAATTAATGATATTTGATATAAGCTACTGAAATCCTTGCATCTGATTGGCTGTGATGAGATTTTTCATAGAAATGTGGCAGTTGTTATTGATACCAAGTTTTATGAAACAGGGCCAAGGTCTACATGTATTTGAGCAAACTACAACAGTGTGTTTACATCATTGTTACTACTTAGAATCAAGATTTGGCAAGGTGTAATCCAACGATTTGTGAACCTTCTGAATATAAATAAAGAACTCAAACTACATATCTTTTGCCATACACCTGTGGATGTCATGTGTATAGAAGAAGTCA
Organism: Heliocidaris erythrogramma; assembly: GCA_025617745.1. Lineage (NCBI taxonomy): Eukaryota > Metazoa > Echinodermata > Echinoidea > Camarodonta > Echinometridae > Heliocidaris > Heliocidaris erythrogramma. The sequence goes on from CM046861.1 coordinate 11,857,168, forward strand.
TGTCTTCATAGATGGGTGGATGACCATTTACTCATTCACTGATAATTGCCACAACACATAGGGCTGTACTTTTGGTACTTTTTTATTGCAATTTTTTTTTAAATGCACCATATCCACATCCACGACCCACTACATCCTATATAACTCTACATGCTCTGATAATTTTTGCATCATTACAGGTTATTCCAGACGTCATACCTAGTTTTGCAAAGAGTTCAATGGCCCCCTTGTCTCCGCCAATGGGTCCTCGTATGTAGTAGTGCTCATGGAGCTCCAGATAGGGAAGATAGGGTATCACTCGGCCATAGAGGGGTGAGAGACCACTTACTGCTAGACCACTGGACAACTGTAATGACAGAGGACATGAAAGTGGGGTAGGTCATAAACTCACTGCCCGCTTCGGTTGACTTCCAGAACATGCAAGGATCCGCTTTAGTCAACTTTTGTCACATTTACAGTGGCTTTAGAACACTATACACATAGCTCTTTGGCAGTCCAGGGATTAAGTCATCGGCAAACAAAGAGTTGATAAAGAAGTGAAAGAAACTTTGTGATTTAAAGGGATACGCAACCGGGCGGCCGTGGGGAAAGTCAGGATTGCGTAAGCCCCATTCACTCGTACACAAACTTTGTGCGTCGAACGCGTCCGTTGGACTAAGTGGGATTACATTTCGACTGCACGAATCCGACCGAATCTCGCACGAGAGCTCGAGCTCAGGTGAAGCGTACATGTTTGTGCGGCGACCAGTCTATCTGAGGTTTGCGCCCCGAGGGCAACGGCATGATCAGGTAACGATCACAGTGCCCTCTCGCGGCATTAAAACGTCCACAATCTGCGGTTGAGTATCCTTTTAACAAGGAGGAACAAGCACTTTGTGTCAGCTAGAAATTAAATTGCTCTCTGCAATCAGAGGTATAAATCTGCAAGGTGCTACAATTTAGCCTGTCCTGAATATATAGACGGTGTGGAACTGAAGCCTTGTTTGAGATGAGACTCTGGTCAACTGAAGCAGATTTGAATAATGAAGTCGCTGAAGAAGTCCTTGGCTGCTTTGACAGAAGTATGCAACTGTCAAATTGCACAAATTTCATATTTTTCTCTATAGAAATACATAGAAACTTTTCTAACCACTGAAGTTCTGTTTACAATGCAAGACATAGATAAAGATTGCGGAATAAATGTTTCAGGCATTTTCCTATAATTGATTTTGTCAAATTTCAGATGACAGTTGTTTCCTATTGTCAAAAGAGGGCCGAATTGGCAATTACAGTAAGGCCAAAAAAAAAAAAATTGTTGTATTGGTGTAACCCGCCCGACCCTAAAAATGTTGCCGACCCTAGGTTTTTTTTTTTTTTTGACTATCGATATCGCGTATCGTGCTGCCTTTGCGATCGTGATCGTGATCGAAAACCCGGGAGTGCTGCGGACAGAACTAGCTGCGTGTATTATGTATTATACTGTCGTAAAAAAAAAAAAAAAAAAAAAAAAAAAATCCCGACCGACCGACCCTATTTTTCAGAGACCTGTTACGCCAATACAACAATTTTTTTTTTTTGGCCTAATGTCTTGTAGGACCCTGATTTGTCCCTTCTGAACACTTTGGAATGCCCTGTCTGGCAGACAAAAGATGGCCCCTCCCCAATGCATTGTCCGAGCCCGATGTTCCGACACCTTTGCTATTTCATAAACTTATTATCAAGTTACAGTAACAGTTATAAGCTACTGAAATACTTGCATCCAATTGGCTGTGACCAAATTTGTTATAGATCTGTGGCAGTTGTTATTGATAACAAGTTTTATGAAACGGGGCCCTGCAAAGTAAAATATCTCTCCTGTATACCTGATACTGCCCTTTATGGCTCATCACATCTTGGTTAGCCATGAGACTGGCTAATCTTCTCAGCTTGTTGAAGCTCGGTGCCATGACAGCAGACAGTGCAGAGGACACTCCGAATGCGCTGCACTCCTCCAGGGTGAAGACATAGTTGGCTCGATCTACGAGTCTCGATTGCCGGTGAAGGAGTCTGTCTTGGAGTTTGGTATCTGCTTCCCTCCAAAGCTCCATCCTGATTTATAAAATAAAATATTAAGATGTCTTCAACTACTGACGAAATGTCCCATGGCTCTAACAAAAAAAAATGGCCCCCGTCTTACAAATAGTTGCGACTGATTCAAATTAATTACAACCATCAACCAGAGCCCTAGTTCATAAACTTTCTGATGCAAATGTCATTCAAGGTGCTACAGTATTCGTTTTAATAAAATAGAATTAACATAAATAGGCTACATGAACAGCCAAAGCTTAAAAGAAAAATAAAAAATAAGTTAATTAACTACATGTACAAAAACAACAATTAATGAATATGTGTGAACAGAAACTGTTTAAGTTTAACAATAAATCATAGAACTCACTTGAATGCTGCCTGCCTTAGTCTCGTGATGAGTCTAGGATAGGGGTTTGGGGGAAGGTGGTCTCCGTTGATCAGATCCATGAGATAGCCCCGCCAAACTTGGTCCAACCTCACGTCTATCAGATACTGCCAGGAAAGGATTGGGAATTATGGTAATAATTACTGGCTTATTGAAAAGAAATCACATACACCACTGTGCTAATAATGCACTAGCTCCAATATCACTCCGGGTTTAGCGAGGCTAAACGTTTCAGGGGAGCCTTTCATCAAGTGTCAGTGATTTTTACCGATAACTGTTATAAGCTACTGAAATCTTGGCTGAGAGAAAATTTGTCGGTAAAAATCACTGACAAAACACTTGGTGAAATGCTCCCCAGTTCTCACAGCATTCAAGGAATTCCTTTCTACCAGATGCCCATTTACTACACCTAGGTGGAGAGTGGCAAATGTAAATTAATGTCTTTACAAAGGAAATTACCTCTGTGCTGGGGGAACATCACAACATTAAGACCCTGAAATATCCTTCCTAAAATTGCATTGATAACTTGTTCATCTTTCAATTTGCATGACACGACTACGAAGTAAAGAAAACTGAGAATATTAGTTTAAAATCACTTTCCTCATCATTAACATAACAATGAAAAGAGCTATAAAATATATTAAAGACTGTAATTTTTTTTTAAAAATAGGGCCGAGGTAAAAAATGGAACAGACAATAATGTAAAGTTGACTCTTTATAGTTTACTACTGATGCCAGTTATGTAAATTGAGGGACAGTTACTTTGTTTCTTAAACCTCATCTTCAATATATGTTTCTCTATGAATTTATGCAGCATGGGGATATCATTTATCATGATACATATTGTTCAACCTTGTAAAAACAAGCACTATCATCTCTTAAGCTGCATATCTTTCTCCTTTTAAAGCAGATAACCGGAGAAATGTCCCATAAAATAAGAAATATGACAAATTATACATTTTTGGAAAGCTAATCCCCCAAAGAATACGATGAAATTAAATTTTAGAGATGTAGGCTTGTTTAAAAGGATTATCAGGACTTTTTTCAAGACCCCTGACAGGGTCTCAGATGAGCCACGAGAGCGAGAATTCTTGCACTAGAAAAATGACGTCATTCTCGGGACAGCTAGCTTACGGTAAACGACTTGACTGTACTGTAGCTGTATGAATCGTATATGTGTGTGTGGCTGCTGCAGTGATTCACCCAGTGATTGATGGAATGACGGTGTGATTCCAGGTTCTAACATCTAAATCAGGGCCAAAATCAGACATTTTGTCGACAAGATTTTCAAAGATTGGAAGAAATCAGTAGCTTACCTCGAACCGTGAACGTAATGTGCGCGCGCTGTATTGACGTGATCGTGAGCTAGCTAGAAGCAAGCAAGTGTGTCCCGAGTATTACATCGCATTTCCAAGGTTGAAAAAGAAACTGCTCGCTGGGCGAAAATATGCGAATATTTTGGCACACATTTGAAACAGAATAATGTTAATTTATGAAAACCTATGGATTTCGAATGTTGATGGAATGTTTTAGGGCATCTTCCCCTTTCCGTTGATACCAAATTTATTGCATTTTGATTTGTTTGTACATCTCCGAGTAACACCTTTAATAAAAAATGAAAACATGTCAATTTAACTAAATTCTATTTGATATTCATTATGAAATCTTTTCAAGATATAACAACTGATAACATGATATGTTTAACTTCCTCTACCTCAAATACTGTTAGCTGTATCTGTACATACCTGCATCAACACTCCTTCAGTTGCCATGACAACCGGATGCATACTTGACTGAACAGACCATTCCACATTCACAACTACAAAAAATAAACAAAACATTCATACATATTAATGTTATATTGCACTAATAATTCATCTGTTGATCAAAATAACCACTAACTGCCATGCATGGTGAGCTATACCATTGGCAATCATTAAGCATCGGGCATGAAAAGAGATAAACTAAACTAGATAAATATCCAACTGTGCCTCTAATATGCTTCCACCTGTATTCACTTTTTCAATTATCTTCAATTTGTGGTGGAGGAATGAAATGATTTTTCCTGAATATTTTCTTCCCTATATTTCAATTAAAGGGAAAGGAAAGGATCAATAGCAGAAATATTCTCGTAAAAATATTCCTAAATACTAAATATTTCAGACAGCATGGCAAAAAGTAAAGAAGGGAAGTCTATTAAGAAATGAAATGAATAAATAACTATTATAGAATGTGGATAGCATGCTCACATAAATTCTTCTGTTGACTGATGGAGTTAGCTTCTACACCATGCTTCAGTATGACTGGTGGCTTACGGGGTGCAACCTTAGTCCCCTGATTTATATAAAAAAAATTAATAAAAGATACATAATCCAGCATATACATGTATTGTAGGCCTAAAAAAAGGATGTGAACGAGTGTTTCTTCAAATACATGAATATTTGTTTAAGGTATCCATCTAAAATCCATGTCCATGTACCATCAATCGATCTGTACCTGCTATATCCAATACAATCACTCAAAGAAGAGCTGTTGGACAACAAAATTTTGTTTGAATACAATATTTAGCATAGATTTTTTCCACTTTCTCTCTCTCTCTCTATCTCTCTGTTTCTCTGTCTCCCTCTGTCTTTGTCTCTCTCCATCTCCCTCTCTTTCCATCTATCTCACCCTTGCTTCCTCTTCCTCCCCCGCCCCCCTTTTCTACCCTTTCTTCAACTTATCTTTAACTTTAATGAGTCAATATCCCCAAAACAAGTTACCAAGAAAATATTTTATAATGTACCTTCTTCTTCTTGTTACTCTCAGGTAAGACCTTCTCTCGGATCTGAGGACGGGGTACACTGTCAGGGTATTGCTCTCTGTAATCAGCAAGCAATTTCTGGTTGCCACAAAAACAATTATAAACAAATACTAAACATGATAATGAAAATTTTCAAATTAGGCTGAAAAGAAATGTAGGCTTTAAAAAAATGTATAATTTGAATAAAATAAGACTACAGGGCAATTAAAACATTTCTTTTATAGATTTTCATACAAGTTATAATCACTATTATGAGCTTAATTATTAGATCAATATATATTATACATATACTATGAGTCATACCTTATTTAAGATGTCCATTTTTGAAACATCAACAACTGTTTTTAATGATCACAACACCTTATACCTAAAAAAAACAACCAAAATGCATACTGATATACGGTAGAGATAAACAACCCATTTAGATTATATATGCTAGGAGATCATTCTGCACCAACTTTACTTTACAAAGCCCTTGAATATTTTCAGTATATAGCTGTGATCTGGGTAATAATGTTGGAGTCCCTTGAGCGTCATTAAACATGACAGACCTGAGTGCTATATAAGAAGCCACCATTATTATTATTATTATTTTAACACAGATGGTAAACTGGTCCTGTTGCCATGACTAATGAATGAGAACTAAATATATTGAGGAATGGAGATGGTCTGGTATGTACCTTGATGTTGAGATGTTTCAGATATGCCAGGGCATCTTCATTTAGACCAAGCTGGATGGACAAGCAGATGAGGTCCAGCTCCATCAACTGGACCACAGTCTGGTATGGAAGCAGAAAACAAAAGAATTTCTGTCAATCATAAATTTACAAATTAAAACTCCTGGTAGAAGTACTGAGGTAAAAATCAATATAAACTACAGAAAACATTTTCGAGAAAATATTTTTGTGAAAATATATCAAAATCAAAATGTATTCTAAGACGGAAATTTGTGATACATGTATATTAATAATATTAATAATAATATATTAATTAATATTTATGATATACCTGTGTGCATACCATCTTGAATAATACCTTTTACACAAAAATGTCAAGAAAAAATGTATGTATGTTTGCTCTTTGTGTCTGTGCACATGCAATATTCCTTGAAATGCATAGTGGAATTTCATGCTACCCCAAGAAGTGAAAGTTTTTCTATATCATAATGAATATGTTTGTCATCCCTCACCTGAATCTCCATTGGAATGATAGTGACCTTTGACCCATTCTGATCTCTCTGTACTCTAGTAATTCCATCGAGGCTGAGCTTAAGAAAGTTGTACGCTGCTACTTGATCTGCAGTCCTCTCATGTCTGACAACGTGGAAAATATTTATAGACATATTTTTCAGGTAAGGTACAATTTACCAAATACAGGCAGAAAGAAGACAATCTTGCAACATTAACCACTTACACGAACATACAATGTAATACTTTTTTAAAAACAAAAATTAAACCTCGCACTGACATCAAATTGGCTTCTTTTTCCACAGTACACAAACACAAATACATTTTTAAAATTTTGTAAATTATTTTTATTATTATTATTTTTTTAATTTAATATTTTATTATTAATATATTATTATTATTTTTTTTAAATTTATTAATTTATTATTAATATACTATTATTATCATTATTATTTTATTTTTTATTTTTTATTTATTATATTTCTTTCTTTCTTTCTTTCTTTCTTTCTTTTTTTATTTTTTAATTTTTTTTTTTTTGGGGGGGGGTTATTTTATCTTTAAAATGAAATATATAGTTTTAACCAAGTGATTAATAAACAATCATAAAATCTGAGTTACTCTACAGTAATCACCAACGGATGGCATTTGGACAAGTCCCAGAATATTAAGTATCCCATACATAACACAATATACCAGAGTAGTACACAGAAAATGACATCTCTGCACTGACTATGACATCGGCATTACATAGAGTAAGGTGATACTGTCCATATCAATTCCTGTTTACTTTACCAATAGACTCTGTTACAAATGGGATGGACACAAATGACAGTTATCTTAGAGTTTCCAATTTCTACTTTTATTACATAAAACCACAAGGTGTAACCCACAAAAAATCACTTCTTAACCCATTGCCTATGGGGCCCTGTATTAAGCATATGGGAATGAGATCTTAAGCTATGAGAGTACTCACAGTGTTGGATCCAATACTCTGAGGATGTTCTTCTTGTACTGCATAAAGAGCTTTATACCCAGTTCTTGCTTATTGCTCTCCTGCATGGAATGAGAAATTGTAAAAAATTAAAATGGCCGCAGCCAAAGGTGCTGAATCTAAATTGTCAAAAAAGGGCAAATCATATAACAAACTCCATCCTGAATTTTTACAAAGACTGATATCTGCCTTCAAAAAATGATTGCTCTTTTTGTACCAATAGAAAATTGATGACTTAAAAGTTACTGTATTTCTTTGAATAATCAACATCAGCTGCCTAATTTTTAATTTCTTTTTAAAGATTTCTATAATTATCCACTTTAGTACAAGAAATATAATGCACAATGCCAGATGGAACGAAAAAAAAATTCAGAAATGAAAGACTGCCACTGGGGATGTCCAAGACAGAAACCCCCATAGGACTGCATTATAACCTTACCTTTTGCCGAACGTACAAGCGCAGGACTGTATTCATTGAACATGCCACATGGAACTGACTCGCAGTACTGTGTAGGAAGCGATATAGGTCCACCAAGTCCTCTGTTTTGTACTTGTTTCTAATGAGAAATCAACAACAGCAGAAAAAAACTTTACAGCTTATATACTGTATTATTTAAATTTATAAAACAGGTTCAAGAATGTAGCCATCTCAATCGGTCAAATAACACCACATGACTGTGCAAAAAAAAAGGACTAACGCATGGCAAAAAGGTACTAACGCACTGCTGAGCTGCGCGTACGCGTACCTCTGGTGCGTGCAAACTTAAAACGCAATGAAATCGCATAGTTTAATTGTCATTTTAGTGCAGGGATTACATGCGTGCACTGAAACGCGCATGACTTTTGTTGGCTGCGCTTATGTGATGTCATCCAGGAAAGCAAATGGCAGCTTCTGTGACTGTGCGACTCTTGGCGTTTCTATGGGGTTCGTAACCATTTTTATAGACTTCATAATCATATTGCCGACCCGTTATAAAACTATTAATACATGGTTGTGAGTTTGTGTGTTAGTGCGATCCGGCAACACGCAGGTTTTTATTGTGGTGTTCAACACACTCGGCTTACGGCTCATGCGTATAGTACAACACAATAAAAACCTTTGTGTTGCCTGATCGCACCAACGCACTCCCAACCATGTATTAATAGTATAATATGAGATATGAAACCAATATCAAGGGTGGTAGTCTAAAATTAGGAACCATATTATGCAAGCACAAAATTTCATTTGAAACAGGAAAGCTGAGAATAAAATGTGAATCATTTCATGTTACATCTAAAATCAAACCTATTCCTGTCTACAAACTAAATCATGTTACTTTTTAGATCCCCAAAGTAGAAACTGCTCAACATCACTGGGATTTGGTGGATCCCTTCCTCCTACCCTCCCTCCTACCCCCTGGCCCTTCTCCTCCCAGAACTTTTAAACTTAAAATATATGTAGCTATATTACAGTAATATTACTTTAAATTTATCTATCCCATTAATTTCAGTGTCAGAAATTAGTCTATTCAGCCGAATTTTACTACATTATGCGTTGTTGTGATATTATACGACATTATTACCTATATATACAAGGAAATTTAGCCGCAAAATAAAAGGCCATATTTTGCATGCTACTCCGAATCCATTACTGGAGGGGGCAATATTTGCCATATTGCCCTCTTCCAGGTTTTCCCCATGAATGTGTGGTCTTGTTAGTGCGTTTGCGCAGTAGGAGCCGATAATAATAATAATAATACCTAGCATTTATAACGCGCTTTTCCCATAGTGGCCCAAAGGGCTCACAGATATATTATTACCCAGGTCATTGGATTCTGGCATGCCTGCACACAATGTATGCACATTCTCCACTCCCTGGGTAGTATTCCAGCAATGGGCAGTAAAGTGACGCTCAAGTTGCTAAGCAAACGACATTAACTTTCGCATCCTACCGGGTACCCATTTAACACCTGGGTGGAGAGCGGCAAATGTAGATTAACGTCTTGCCAAAGGACGCTAGTGCTGCAGTGGGATTCGAACTTATCCACTGATCCACAATTTCAATTTGTCAGCGTTGCGAGTGAATACGATTATACATAAAATCCCATAGAGATACACATAATTTTACTGTAGCGCAGATGGTCACGACCATAAACAAACATGGCAGCCTCCAGTAGCAACAGCAGGAATGCTGCATTGGACCCAGCTGAAATTGGAAAAAAAATACTGTCTGATAAAGACTTGGAGAACACAAAAAAGGCCATGAAAGGAGTAGTTGGATTATTTTGTGCATATTTAGCGAAAAAGGGGCTCCCCACCAATTTTGAGACACTGGAAAAAAATGAACTAGCAGCTGTCTTGTCCAAGTTTTACCTTAAAGTAAGGAATCGTCATTTGAAAGATGTGTATCTAGGATTGATTGATATTATTAAACACAAAGAATTTAGCAATGCGAATGTGTGTTACAGAGCAGCAACAGTACAGCTAAAAAAGGCCGGCAAGGGGGACATTGCACACCATCCAAATATGGATGAGGAATGACAATGAAAAGTTGTACACTTCAGGAGTCTTCAATCAAAACACTCCTGCTGGACTCCAACAGAAGGTATGGTTTTAAGTTATGATTTACATTTGCTGTAGAGGTAGGGAATATCTCAGAGACTTAAAATAAAATCACTTCACTGTACAAGCTGATTCGGATGGACGCCAGTATGTTGCTCAGGCAGTTGATGAATTGACAAAAAAATTCAAAAACTATGTGTCTATCTTGAATACGGAGTGTGACGCCTAGCTCGGGTCCAAAGTACAAGAAATGCCTGCTTGGAAAAAAACTAAATTGGAAATATGATGGTACATTTGTCTAAAACAGCAAAATTGTCGAAATTGTATGCAAACTATTGCCTGAGAGCAACTTGTATATCAATTTTGGATACTTCAGGCTTTGCAGCCAGGGAAATTTGTCAAGTTTCTGGACATGCAAACGAAGGAAGTCTTCCATTGTACACAGGGCAAGTGAGTGATGTCTAAAAACAAAAAAATATCTGATGCCCTGTCTCATGCATTGGGGAAAGGACAACCTCCAAAACTATCAGTCTCAAGAAAGAGAACACATCAAAGATCAGCACCTGGGACGGTCAGCAGAATACCTACAGAAGAGATGAAAAATGATGACACTGTTGAATCAGAACCTTAGATTTGATTTTGATTTAGGCTTTACGCTGACAAGCTCCCAAGAAGTTGCCGTTTATGAGCTGGAAGAAAACCTTGAAGCACATTCTCAGGGTATAGATGATAATTCCATTCTACCACCTATTGACATGAATGCCAGTGTTGTAGCACGTGCCTCTGATACCTGTACACACAATACAGTTACAACAGAGCCCCTTCGTGTTCAACAACTACACTGGTATGATATACTACCATACTTATAACACGTAAAGCAACTTGTAGAGCATTATGACAATTGAGTTATTTGTTAAACTTTGAAATTTCAAGCAGTGTGTTCTGACAAGTTTGGGATAGGAGTTTCACAATCTTCCGTGTTACATCGTTCAACTTTTTCTCCAGTTGTACGTTCTTGAATGAAGAGATTGTGTAAAACTTTATGAAACGAATATTCACCAGCAAAGAATTTTGGATCTTCAGTTCATCATTCTGACTCTCAACTTAGAGAGCCTACATTTTCATCTCTGGAAAAGAGTAAGGGAAAGACTTGCATACATTGTGAGCCAAATAGACTACATGTACATGTAGACGTATGCTTAAAATTTCTTGATACAAAAGTTGTAAACCATTTGTAAAATATGCCTTGTGTAGGCAATAATGCTTGGGTTTCTTTTGGGGTACATCAGAAATATTGGCCTCTTCTTCAACTCGGGTAATATGGTCTTAGCTTGGTCAATATTTCTGATGTACCCCTCAAGCCCAGTCAATATAATATAATTGTGACATTACCGGTTGAAGCAGGGGGGAGTTTCATAAAGCTGTTCGTAAGTTACGCACGACTTTACGAACGACTGGTGATCAGTTCTTGTGCAAAATGATTGAGAATCTGATTAGTATAGCACCCAAAAACATGTTCCAGTCGTTCGTAAAGTCATTCGTAACTTTACGAACAGCTTTATGAAACATCCCCCAGGGTATATCCAGATATATACATATCGCAGTGAATGTATATTTGGAATTTTCCAAACTTTTAGGGTTATCTAGTTATTGTTTTTTTGCCCTATTAACTCTAAGCCATATACAAAGTAATTTGCTATATTCTTCTGAGACACCCAATTTACAAGCTCTGCATCTCCTGGTCACCTCATCTTTCCTCTCTTTTCCTGTTAATTATAAAAAGAAATGTACAATTGTATGATATGTATCGTGCAATATTGAAGAGAGATAAATAAATGAATAAATAAATGAAAAAATAAATAGAAAAGAATTGAAGAATCATGCTTTTGATAGATATTCCTGGAGTTGTGATGTTCACTTTACATTCTGAAATGCAGCATTTCCTTGCAATTTTTAAAATACTTTGAAATAAAGTTCTTGTATGAGACTTACCTATCCATGAGGACTATCAGTAGAAGAATATTGACAATAGTAGAGGCATCTCCTTTCAAAATATTCAGCTTTGCTAGATCCCTCTCCCATGAATTCCTTGAGAGTGAAGTCAAGAAACAATAAACAAAATCAAATCGCAGAAAGAAAAAAAAAATGAACTGGAAATATAATGTCTCTTTAATTTTTTGTACTTCTCTACAATTCTTTAATTTATGTGATTAACATTGCTCCTTATAGAAAGCAATTTTTCATCAGGGTAGCATAGCAGTGAGAAACATTGTATTACTGAAGTGCTATACAAAAATTCTGTTAATATCATTATTATGCTAAACAGCTTTTATTGAGAAATATTGATTACAGCAAACAAGGAGTTTTCATGCACATGTATATTATGCAAAGTCAAGCACGTATTGAAAAATCATTAAGAAATCATAAAATTGAATAAAATTATCAGAAAATTTCTTGACACAATTTATCAACTGGTGTAAAGGACAGGAACGTGAAATTGCTAGTGCCATAAAAAGTTTGAAATATGTTTTCGGAAGACCTGGTGAACAAATTTAATCCCGTAAATCTAAATCCTTCTAGAGTATGGTCTAACCTGACAGGTACTTTGATATCCTCAGCCATGGCTGTTAGAGAGGGTTGCTTCTGAGTCTGGTCCTCTTTCTTTCCTCTTCTTGTGAAAGACTGGTTCCTGGTCTCTCCTCGACTTGTGCCCTCATTCCTCGTCGTCGCCCTTGTTGCTGAGCGTCCTGTTGGGTCGTGATACCGTTTGAAGCCAGCGACGTAGGCCTCTGCGTCAGCTTTCCTCAGGAAGATGGATGAGAAGAGAGTCTCGTATGGGTGCTCTGCAAAGCTGCTGAACCTGTATAAATAAAATTGGGGGAATTTTTTTTAGATAGCAAAGTGGAAACACGATATAAAGAGATCTGATATACGAGATTCCTGATATAACAAGGTAATTTTGCTGGTCCCTGGTCTTTATGTAATTTTGTTTTTTACCCTGATACAAGGAGATTCCTGATATAACAAGGTAATTCTTATTGTTCGAAGTTCCTCAATAAAGTGAGTTTCCACTGTATAGATATTATCAACATCGTCTGAGATTATTCAGATCATTGAGGAGCCATTAGATAAAGAAAGGCACTTTAATTTTTCCACAAGATAATTACTAAATGTCGCAAGTATAAGCAGGACCTGCAAATAGAATTCAACATCTCAATATAAATGCATATCAAACATGATAAAATATAATCAATTGATATAAGGAATAAAGCATATCATTCTGTATAATGGAAGATAATGACTGAACATAAACCATGCTATACAAATGGGGGATGAGGAGGGGGGGGGGGGGGGGGGGGGGGGGGGGGGTGTCAAAATTTCTCAAGAATTATCATATTATTATTCAGTATAGGGGAAGACGATGGTTAGTAAGCAACGCAGACATTCTTTCTAAAGTGGATTTGAGAACCGGTACTTTTCTTACTGTTCAACTCCAGTATCCTTGTCCGTCTCAATGAAGTGGAAAATGTATTTCTTGGATCCCTTCTTGTACTCTCTAGCTCCTTCATTCACAGCAAATATAACCTGGGGAGCGTTTCATGAAAGAAAGTTGTCGGATACAACTGTTATAAGCTACTTAAATCCTTGCATCTGATTGGCTGAGAGCAAATTTGTCGGATAAACTATCTGACAAGTCCTTTCATGAAACGCCCCCCTGAAATGAGAGAAAATATAAGATTGATAACAGCTGGGACCCGTTTCATAGAACTTGTGATCTGACAAATTTGCTCTCAGCCAATCAGATGCAAGTATTTCAGTAGCTTATAACAGTTACTGCAACTTGTTATTGATAACATGTTTAATGAAAAAGGGCCCTTATCAGATCTTATTACTTTAGAAGAAAACCAAATGTTTTCAAATTCAGTGGATATGAAGATAATTAAGACAAGCATGTTAGATGGGTGTGTAAAATTTATATTTCAAAACTTTGTAAGTTCCTCTCAGAGATTTAGAATACAAGAAAATTGTCTCTTTTACACAAAAGTTATAATTCAAATATCCATCGTTTTTTTCAACATACATGTATAAGCAAACAGGATCTCTTTTTTTTTTCATGCCCAAAGATATTAATCCAACATATCTTACACTTGTAAAACACCTACGATACCCATTATGAGGAGCTAGAACTAAGGGCAGGCTCTTTTTAATACAAAGTGAATACATGGCTAATATTCACTGCATACAAGATATCTGTGCATATCAACTAAATATAAACTTGTCAGCAAAATAATGTGTCTTTTACTTATGTAAAAACATAAAAGAACAGTGGGAGTAATAAGCGTAGTGGTTCATTCACTTGATTTTTTTATTTATTAGGTTGATGGTCCAAGTGTCTGTCCTGTAGTCTCTCTCATGCAGTGGATACCGAGCAAGATTAATTTCTTTGAAATTCACTCTGCACCGATAGTGCCTGAAGCTGAACCCTGGCTAATACGTGTGTATAGACCTTCTATTATAATGGGATATTTGCTAAACAAAATCAAAATGACTACATGTGGTTAATGATAAATGTGAACGAGTTGATTAAAACTTTCAAGTGTGGGGAAAAATAGGGCAGAAGGTATATTTTCTCGTGGCACATGAAGCCTCTTTCACACATGAAACCACAGCAAATTAAAAGCCATTTTACATGTAAATGAATGGTCGTTTATCATGTCGTGTATGAAAGAGGCTTTAAGGGTTAGTCTTACCCTCATGACAGGAGGGGTGAGCTTCTTGATATTTTGTTCTACAGCATCAAAGAATGCATCCTTCTCCATCACACCTTCTTAATTTTAGGTTAACCCATTGCCTATGGCAACCAGATGGTCCCTTTACTAAGCATATGGGAATGTAAGAATTTAGCTGTCAACGGGTTATTAGCGCTGACCTTACCTTCATGACTGGAGGGTTGCGTTTCTTGACGGCTTGTTCTACAGCATCAAAGAACGCATCCTTCTCCGTCTCTACTCTCTTCCTGTCCCACAGTGTAGGCTTGCCATTCACAGTCGTCACAATCCCTTTGGGGGAGGGGGCAACATAAAAGTTTATTGGCACTTTCATGAAGATTTTGATACACCATACTTACAAATACTGAAGCAAAAAGAAGAATTTACTAAACTTCACTGTGTTTTCGATAGAAATTGTGTCTGAAAGATTTGAGAACCCAGAACACACCTTTTGAATACAGAAGTCATAGTTGAACACAAATTCAGATGCACGTACTTCCATACAGCAGTATAATGTTTCACAAGGCAGAAAGCATGAATTGGAAACATTTGAAGGCAGATGGAGAGACGAACTATATCAAAACAAAATTTTACAAATGAAATCATTATAATGACCAAATAATGTAATACTCCTCTATTTGTAATGGCATAAAAGGCTTACCAAGGAAGCAGTGAGGGCACTTGGTAGATGCTGTTCTCTTTACATCTTCTCTCAAGGTCTTTGAGAACACTTGTAGAGCCTGTATGAGAGTAATGAGAATAAGATGATGAACATAAATCTACAGCTTTTTCAGATTGTGAGGAATTAGTATCACTCATGATAATGAGAATTCCAAGCTACTCATCAATGAATCAATTTCTCCTATTGTATCATATTAAATACATCCTGTATTATATAAAGCTTGATGTGAAATGATTTAATGTGTCAATTTCACAAATAAAGTGAAGGAATACGGTAAGTTTTATGATGGGGAGCAAAAGATGCAAAGGCATGTAAGTAGCCCAATCATTTTGCCAACGATTCAAATTCTCAAGTTGTAAAATTAATTGCAAACTTACAAACTCCAAAACTGAATCTCTTATAAACAGAGTTGTGACTGCTATTCACCTCAAATCAACACTTCCTAACACAGGGCTCAGGGGAGCGTTTCATGAAAGGAAGTTGTCGGATATTTTATCTGACAACTGTTATAAGGTACTATAATCCTTGCATCTGATTGGCTGAGAGCAAATTTGTCGGATAAAATATCTGACAAGTCCTTTCATGAAACGCTCCCCTGATGTGCTTTAGGTACCGACAGAGTGAGACTATTGTGGCCTGTGTTATGAAGAGTCATGATTGATCCAAAATGATCGCAACTTAACTTATGATTTATATCCGTCACAACTCTCTACATTAGATTATAACAGATTGTAATTTGATGGTTTGACAATTGATTGTAATATGTTTGATGGTTTGACGATTGATTGTAGTATGTATGCATTACCTTACTTCTCTCTTTCTTTCTTTGAGAGACCGTGAAACAATTTTTATGCATGTTCAGTTGTGCACGACTATAAATTCAATTCAATTGTAAGTCTATATTTGATAGGAGGACTTCAATTTGGAACAATCGCAACTCTTTATAAGATGAGGCCCAGATGATTGCAAGGGAGGATAGTGGTTGTCAGTGAATATTGAGAGGTAGAAATATGCGTATTACCATATCCGTATTACCATATCCAGTCTGGTGCCGTACACCATGAACTCCAGGCTAAAGTCAACGGTAGGTGGGTCAGGATAGAAAGTCCCAGTGAAGACTGCAGGACCGGTAAGAGCTAGCAATATATCACCCTGTTTATAATATCAATAAAACCAATCTTCAAAAATAATGCACAGTCTTGACAAAGAAGTTGAGAAGGTGAAAAATAGACTTCTTTCATTTCCTAATGTTATGATACACTTATATATACGAGGGTATATATCTTGCATTACACCTGGGGAGCGTTTCATCAGTTGTTTTGTCAGTGATTTTTACCAACAAATTTGCTCTCAGCCAATCAGATGCAAGGGTTTCAGCAGCTTATAACAGTTGTCGGTAAACACCACTGACAAAACACTTGATGAAACGTTCCCTTGAATCACTCATTTACAAGTGCTGTCAGGATTAAATTATTTCTGAAATTCCAATTCAAAGACAAGTGTCGATTGTATTGGTAAATGTGCCATTAATCCTGGTTTACATTACCTACTTGGAAGTTTAGAGTTAGGAGGGACAGACAACCTGCCCCAGCCACCACCTCTACAAAAAGAACACCTGTCTTCAAAGACGTGTTTCTTGTTGAAACCTCTATCAAAGGAACATTTGCATAAATAACACCTGCTTATAAACACTGCTTTAATATCTTCTTGTTGTTGTTGAGATTTTGGCTTTTTTTCATCATCAGGATGATTACCACCAGGCTTTTATACAAGAGGGTGTTCCCTTGAGCGGTCTCTACTCTAAAACCAGATATTTCCGCGTGCATGAAACATGGAATTTTGCGAGTGGTCAAGATTTGCAGAATTTTTCTGCCACAAAATAATCATATCACAATTGAAACAACATAAAATGATTGCAATTTGCCACGAAATAAAGTTTCTTGCTGTATATTGGCTGTCAATAACTATTCGCAAAAGTTTCCGGTTTTACTAAATACCAATGAATGCTTTACCTTCACGCCACTGTCCTCTACCTCAGCAATCTGTGATGGAGGCATGGAAGACAAGAGCCAAGAGTAATCACTGATGGCCTTGGGGTCAACTGCATGGACAATGTCCTTCAAGCCCCAGACGTTGGTATGACCTCTGACCCCCCATATCACAGGTGTACTGGTCTTCTGTAAGGGGTTTGTTAGCAAGGCTGCGATTGCTTCTGGCGCTTCTCGGTGCATGTGGAATCTTGGAGAGTGATGGTAATATGATAGACATGATTTAGGAAAAACATCATGGTTGCTTAAGTACCAGCAGTTAAACAAAATAAATTGAAGGCTGTTATTAATCTATCTTAACCTGTTGAATATGATTTGACTTTGGTGTAATACACGTTTTCCATAAACCCCAGCCTGAGCATTCTCAAGCTTTATTCAGCAGGTTAAAGCGATACAATAAAAATTTACCAACATCCATCCTTGCATCGTCTTCATTTAAATCAACTACATGTACCTTTTAAATGAGATAACCACTTAGGCTAGCGTTCAAAATAACATTCAGAAGACTGTTCCCTACGGAACGTACCATAGATTATAACACTGAATATGCATACATTGTGTGCGGGCATGCCAGAATCCAATGACCGGGGTAATAATATATGTGTAATTGTGAGCGCTTTGGGCCACTATGGGAAAAGCGCGTTATAAATGCCAGGTATCATTATATTATTATTATTATTAATCAGTTGGAGAAGATCAAGACTTACGCTTCAGCAAGGTGTCGCAGTCGCTTCAGGAATGCCGGGTAGGGATTGTAGGGCAGGTTTGGGTTGGTAAGTAGCCCTTGACAAAGGGACAGCATGTGGGCTTGGACGAAGGCATCATCCAGATACTGCGTAACAATGTTCATCTCACTGGCTGCCATGTCATCTACCGGAGGGTTGTAGGTGTAACGTGGTTTGGGGATATCACTGGTCAACTGCACAAAGAAGAAAACAAGAAGGGAATTCAAAAATGTCCTACAAATTCAATGTAGCTTCAAAATTAGCATAACGAATTTCAAAACATGCAATCTCACAACTATTGGGACAATGCCAAGACATGCCAATCATATATATGTACTGCAAAATAAACTTTTCTGAATATGAATTATGTGAGTAGTGGAGCAACTTATTGTATGAATATATTTTCAGACTAAGAAAAGTTTGTCTTCCTTGTTTAATATCAAAATGGGGTCATGTATCCTGAAATTAGACGTCATGGAACAATGTTTTTCCAAAGATAATTAATATAATAAGATAATTAATGCAAAAGGATACCATACTTACAAACTTGTCTCAAGAAAACATATTGCAGACATACTTATGAATTTGGTTTTACTGCAACGACTAAAACCTGACTTAAACCTGTCAAAACCTATACTTTCAAGCAAATTCTTTTAGAAGATATCTAAAAAACAACAACATTATACTTGGATTTATTTCTATTTACTGCTGTGATGATTGAATTCGAGTCTGAGCCATCTTCATCGATGGTGCTGAGTTGGTCTTGGTGGAGTGTGTCTCTTCCACTTGGACCAGGAGGTTCTGCAGTAGAGGCTCGCGTGCTCCTCCTTTCAGTCCGACGTCGAGCTACAGTTACCATCGGCCTATAATGTGCCTGCAACAAGATAGCACAATAAATTTCCCAAACCTTTATCTTTTCTTGAACTTTTTTCTATGCATACTTGTAAGTGGGTAGGTATGCTTATTGTCTGAAATCAAAATTTCAGGAATAGCCTTTTCTATAATATCAAGGAAAAGTCTCTCTAAAATCTTGCACTTTATTTTTTCCCACAATCTCTTAATATCATTCATATTTCTGAGTATACACACAAGTAACATAAATAACTGTGGAACAATGCAATAGGGTTATTAAAGATTTACAATTCTGAACTCCAGGAAGACAATCTGTAGATATTGCACTTTCATCTAATAACTTGAATTTTAAATTAAGGAAATGATTTTTTGTTTTTGTTTTTAGGCAGTTTTGCAAATTGTAGACAGGATTGCTTTAATAATTATTTTCCTATCAATTATTCAATCAATTTCAATTAATTTCCATTGATGGTTTATTTTATCCGACTGCTAAGAATGCATGTGTATGCTTTTAAGTAAGCAAAGAGGGGACCGCCAGCTTTAAGTCCTCTCAGAGGGACTTGGTAATGAGGATTAATACCTTACCAAAAGGCACAAGCACATACACTTGGTTTCGAAGCTGGTCCTCCAGTTACAAGACCACTGATCTACCACTGAGCCTCCATTGATTCTTTCAATCAATCAACTAATTTATAGCATACTAATATATATCAATCACCTGTTCATTCTTTCAATAATTTAAACAATCCTACTGACCTTTCTGAGGCCTATAAGACTGGGATTGCGATTGAGAGTGGACTGCCTTGATCTGGGTGGAATGCTTGCTGGTCTTGTGCTTGTGGCTCCATCTCTAGCTGCCGTCTGGGCCCTGGTAGGGGCACGGGAAGGGTTGGACATTTCTGAGTTGTGCACTTTGAGCTAAGTTGTATGCCAAGCAGTGGTTCTTCCACTCAATGTTACATCATGTTCAATGGTCCATTGTCTTAAGTAACTGTAGAAAGAAAAAGATAAAAAATATAATAATAATAACAATTGCAACAATAATAATGATAATAATATTCCATTCAACAATGCATATCACATTAATGGAATAATTTCCCTATGGCATGCCTTTACTAAGAGCTTTTGAAATTGTTTGAAACTAACAAATGCTCTAAATCTAGGTCAAGACCTCCCCCCCCCCAAAAAAAATGGACATTGGTCATTTCAGTAGAGGTAGAAAAGAACCACAGTCTAGGAACTGAGACTAGACCTTGTTCTGCATATACACCCTATGTAAAATTGTCAAATTGCCTCCTTGTCAAGTTTAGGCCTATTTCTACAACGAGGCAATACGCGTCTAACTCAGCGAGATATTGCAAGCAAGTCACGCTGAGTTAGGTACTTGGATCTCAATGCAACAATTTCAGCGACCGAATGATACCTATCTTCTCGTTTCTACCTGGTCATTTTCTATCATTCAAAGTTGTATGTTAAGCATTTAGTTTTTGAAGTTCTCGTAATAAAATCAAAAGCAACATTAAATATGCAATAAAGATATATTAATGTAATGAAGTCGCAGTCAGACAAGCTTCTAGGCTGAATGACAGCCCTTTATCTGATTGGGCTGATATTGTCATAAACAGCCATCATCAACGTCGTAAATTGAAGTGAGTGGCTCAGCCCGGCCCCTGCTCTTTAAAATCTGTATTCTGCCATTTTAATCATATCAAATTTGATGTGGATTTAGATTCAATGGCTATATCATGGTTGAGGAAACCACCCGTTCGTTAGCATTACAAAATAAAGTGCAGAGTCTACGTTGGACGGGAATGAGGAAACCAATGCATGTATGGCAAGAGGTCCTAAAGCTACGCACCTTGCAAATATGCGCAATGCGACACGTTCGATGCGTAAAACATTTGGTGTAACTGAGCAACGGAAATATCATGTATAATTGCTAAAAAGAACGAGTAATTTTCTTTTATTTTGGGTGATATTAAAACTATTTGGAAATTGGGGTAACATTCGCTTATTCAGCACCAAAATCAAGATTTGCATTCATTATTACGTGTTCGTAGCTTTAGGACCTTTTCATTTTGTCGAACAAAATTTGACACAACATCGACATTGACTCGCAAATATATGTTATTGACATTCGCCGGGCGTAACCTTTTGAGCGATTTAATTTCAAAATACATGTATGTACAATCAAGATATATAAAAGATATTTACATCAACCAGTGAATAAAATGACTTTTTAGCCGCTGGAAACAAAGTAAAAGTGCGTACACTATGATGTAGCACTAGCAGCAGTTTAGGTCCCCCATCAATACATAAATCATTAATAAAAATTCAATGGAAGCGCAACTTTTACGCACTCAACCACGATAATGCCAATTTAACATCAATTTGAACCTTGTATTTTTGTAAAGACATTCATTTTGTTTCAGTAAGAAAAGAAGTTGGTGGATAACGCAAAAATCATCATTAAGTTAGTTATCAATCATCCGCACTGCACTGGTCAACCATGTCGCTTCCACACCAGGCCGTTCGTTCCCCTTGGCCATAAATCAATCACAGCTACATGTAGTCCCACTAGCAGATGATTATGTTTGTAAAATCAATCGCATTTGAGCCTCCAAATTTCCTAATATAATAGCTCATGAATGGTTATGCTGCGATATATATGTTGTACATATATATTTTTTCGGAAGCATAATTGATTAAAGTTCGTTGTAAAGCCAACATAAGGTTAAACTGTGGTTTTAACTTACCAACATTAACAACCAGCAGCAATCCATTCATAAATCAGTGCGCGTCACTCGTTTCCACGCCAATTAAGAACTAGTCTAATTCCCATACTCGAGTGCATCGCAACGATCGATGTAGCTAGGAGCTCGAGGGCATCCAGCAAACCAGTGGCGGATTTAATAGGGGCAGGGGATTGGTAATCCCGGCCCGTGCCCCTACCCTTTTGAAGGAAAAGTATAAATTCCCCCCTTTTTATTGTGCCCCCTTTTAGAATTGGTAAACTATTTTTTTTGCTTGCTTGTTGGATAATTAGGGAGGAAAAGTGGGCCCACATAAAATATTATACACCCCACTGACCAACTTGGAGGGCTGGCGAAAAAAAATTCTCGCCACTCACCTCCCCCCCCCCCCCCCCCAACTGAGCGACTTTTAGAGGGCTGGCGAGAAGAAAAAAGATAAGGATCTCCATCCAAGCACATGCCTATTTAAGTTGACAGCCCTGTCATGATTTGTGTGCCCCCTTTTACAAAATCCTAGATCCGCCCCTGCAGTAAACGATGAAGCCTGTAAACACCGCCCCCTCCCCCCTCTCCCCCCCCCCCTCTCTCTCTCTCTCTCATGGGCCATGGAACCGAGGGCGGGGGCTGATGGGGCTGCTGAGTAGACACGTTTATAAAATCTCGGAAAAAAGACTGAACTCAGACCAGCCGCCCGCTGCGACACGCACACACACACTTTCAAAAACACTCCACGGCCCCTCGGTCTCTTTTTCTTTTTCTTTTTCTTTTCCAACTTTCTATCTCTCTCTCTCTGTTTCTCTGGCTCTGTCTGTCTGTCACTGCTCTCCGTTCTGCGTGAGGAGCTACTAGTAAATGATAGGACTATCATAATTATACTAATGGGGTGTTGCAAGAAAGTTGCGATACTGATCGGTACTGACCAATCAAAATTATTGTTGCAAGCGCATCTTCTTGAATGGGCAGACCCTGAACCATTCAGAATGGTCGTTCTAATTTGCTTTACAATTTGCAATTCATTGCAACTTTCTTGCAACACCCCATAGGCTTACTACGTACTATACGCGTCCAGATTAAAAAAAAAACACAAAAAAACAATAACAAAAATACCCCCCCCCCCCAAAAAAAAAAAGTAAATTGAATATATCATAAAGAAATGTGAGAAAATTACAATGCCCCGACCGGGATTCGAACCCGGGACCCTGGATTACATGACCAGTGCTCTACCAACTGAGCTATCCGGGCTCCCGTCGAAGCAAAGTAACAATCTCGGTCGGGGCATTGTAATTTTCTCACATTTCTTTATGATATATTCAAATACATTTTCTTTCGTTTTTAGACAAATCTAAATCTGATTCAGACACCTTCAAAAACACGATGTAACGCTAGACTGGTGACAAAGGTCCTTTTCATTCTAATCGTACATCTCCCTGATTAGGCTTTTCATATAAAATATTGACTAGTTGTAGTGTCGGTTTCTGAAGTCTGAGGTATATAGATATACGGTATACGCTTTGTGGTCATGTCTGTTGAAAAAAATACGATAACGATGTGGCAAGCCTAAAATGACGGCACTTCCAATGGCGCTGGCCTGGGGTCTTTGGTTCATGGGGAGTGGGCATTGAATTAAACTGATTTGAAGGTTTCATCATCAGTGTCGCAGCCAATTGGTGAATTGCGAATGATAACAGTAAAAACTTACATAAATTATCGTTAAAAGTTATCAAAAGGCATGAGGATAAAAAGTAAATTGAAATAATTTAACGTTATTATTATCATCATTGAGTATATAGTTAATTGATAATCTATTTAGACAAAATTTTCGAGATTTTCGGCATTGGCCTTGTACGTGGATGAAATGCAAAAGGACAAGGCCATCAGACGGTATGGGGAGGGTGAAAGCGTAATATAGGAACTAGGAATTTAAGTGCAACTTTAAGTCAAACTTAACTCTTTGTGAAACACACCCAGGTACGATATACATTCAACAACAATAAAAAGCAAACTAGGGAATATCATGGACTTGCCCACAAATCTAGGTCTTTATTACACGTGTGAACATCATTGATTTTCCCTATTCCACAGGGTAGTGATAAACGTTGTTTTTCACAGAGACAATTATTTTTCTTGCACCTGTCACCACCTATACAATAATTGTATATATTTTTAAGTGCTGGTTATTACAGTTATTTATACAATCGTTCAAATATCAATGCAAAGCCCTAACCATTATCAAACAAACTGTCATACAGTCCTTTGTAAAATATGAAATCACTATTTATATTCCCATTTTCTTAAAAAATTACCCTTTCGGGAAAAGTTTCTTCATTAATTTTTCAGATGCATACTTTCTATACTTCACTAAATCCCTGTTAAACTTCTAGATCTCTATTTAGCAAGAACAAAATGTTATGTGAGTAACTCTTTTTTAATCTGATGTCGCGAATAAATAAGTTAACTAAAATGATACATACATAATATCAGTGGCCTATTAAGAAATGGCTTCACAAGCCGGGGGCCACAATTCATCTGGGCTTGCGCAGTTCCACTTGTTAGAGATACGTTGAAAGTTACAATGAAGTCTTAAACCTGTGCCTTAAAACAAGGTATGGAGCACGCTTGTTTCGCGCTTTGCTGCAGCTGGATAACTGCATTTTGTCAACATTTGGATAAGTAATATATTATAATATCTTTAAAATATCTCAAAATCTTAATAATATCTTTAAATTAGCTTAACGCTCTCCATATTTACTAGAACATAACGCCTATAGGAAGTAGAAAGAAATGGATGTCATCACCATTGTCAAGATGAGACTGCTTGCAACATTTTGTGCCTTGCCTATAGAAATAAATGGTAAGATAAAAGGATTACGATATGAAAATGCACTTCATAATTCATATTCAACAAGTGGGCTTTATAATAAAACATTTTTTAATTTCATAAACATTTAAAAGTATTCCATGGCGTTTAATTAGGCCAAATCTAGTGACAAACTTTAATAAACTTCATCAGAAATAACAATTTTTCGTTTGGAAAGTAATTTTTTATCAATCAGTTACTACTAATAATCAGTATAAAATTTTTTGGATTCGTGTTCGACTTGAATTATATAATTATCATGGCTTCATGGAATACTGATTCATTAAACAATCTAAATGAGCAATTTACTTTTATAGTAAATTATCAATGAAAGTGAAAATTACACTTACCAGTCATGGCAGTGATAGTTGGCGAGGTCTGGTTGACCCAGAATGATGAGTAGTCCTGCACAAACGTGGCTCTAAAAACAAACATTAAGAAAAATCTTCTGTTCATTAAATCATTTTTATTGTGTGTGAACACTCGGATGGTTAAAAGATACATTCCTGCACACCCCAAAACTCCGTTGTCCTAACTGCGTATTTAGCATTGGCGCCCCTACATCGTTAGGGGGTGCATGGAGATGTATATTTCCCCATAGACTTTACGAAGAACGAGAGAGAGAGAGAGAGAGAGGGGGGGGGGGGATGAAGATGAAGATGATGATGCATGAACCCGCGCTATAAGCTGCAGTTCTTTACCAACCTTACGAAAGATAGATCTGATGACTTGTTTGTCTTCGTTTCCCTCTCCCCCCCCCCTCTCTCTCTATATATATATCCTTCCCTATCGCCCTTCCTGTCTATCTATATCTCTCTTGCATAATATTAACATAGTTTCTATAGCTTACATCAAGACAGACTATTCTAGAGATTTGATTCAATTTTTAATAAAACATGAAATCTACATTAGGGAAGCGGATGATGTATTTCAAAGAACATTAGGGAAATAAAGTCATCTTGGGATCTCAAGAGCCGCAGTATACGACCAATTAAAATACCGTAAGTGAAAACGGAATTATTCGTTCCTATTCTACGATTCATTCCAATATTATTATTTTTTGGTAATTCATTTGCTTGTGTGTTTATGTTTGTGGGTGTGTGTGTTTATGTTTGTGGGTATGTGGGGGTGTGTTTGTGGGTGTGTGTGTGTATGTATGCGTTTGTTTAGCATTATGTCCGAGGACATTTTCGGACAGAGAACAAAAAAAAAATCATGACATCAATGGTCCTCGGAAGCCGGACAATAGTCCTCGAACGTCGAACAATGAATTTGTGCTTTATTCCGTCGACTGTCCGAGGACGAGTAACAATAGAGGAACAATAGTTGTCCTCGGAAGTAAAGCCATGTAAACCTGCGTGGGTGTGTGTGAGTGAGTGTGTGAGGGTGTGTGTGTTTTTCCGCTTTTTCCTCCTTTCTTTTACTTACGCAACATAAACGTCGGCATCCGCATCTTCTGGAGCGTTCCACTTGAATGTATTGGACACCCCTTTGTCAATGCTGTTTTTGTGTGTTACAACATTGTTATCAACTCCTGCACATGACACTGTCTTGAAGTTCTGCGCATCCAACACTGACCAGGTTCCCAAAATGGCGTTGGTGTCTTTGCGACGCATTTGCATGAAAATTCCCTTGAAGTTTGTCGATGCTGGAGCGTTGACGGTAACTGTGCGGCAAGGAAACAAGTGACATGAACCTACTGACTTCCAGTATCTTATATTGGTTATGTTTATGAAAGCAGATTATTATTGCCCTTCTACATGTGTTTTACAAATACGCATTACAAAGCTTCATATCTTTATTTAGTGATTATTGTCTTAATTCTAAGCCTACAATTTCGCAATTTCCTTATCAATATTTATGATGTCCATATTTTTTCATTCCTCCTTTTTCTGGGGGGGGGGGGGAATTTTCGTTTTTCCGAAGGTTTATGATTCCGAAACACAAATTTCCCATACCTGGGGGTTCATAATTCCGAAAATGGAAAAATGGTTCATAATTCCGAACATTTGTTCCATTACACCGAAAGTTCATAACTTTGAAGGTTACTTAGTCCGAAGGTTCATAATTCCGAAAATGAAATAGGGTTCGTATTTCCAAAAATGGAAAACGGTTCATTATTCCGAAGGTTCTTAATTCCGAGAAATGACGTAGGGTTCTATTACATTTTCGAAATTATGAACCTTCGGAATATTGAACCCCAACTTCATTTTCGGAATTATGAACCTTTTTCATTTTCGGAATTACGAACCTTCGAAGTAACGTACCTTCGGAATTATGAACTATCGGAAAAACGATATGTAACCCCTTTTTCTGGTTATATCTGTTGGTTCTATCGCTGTAATTTGATTTACAAAAAAAAATACAGAAAAATATCTTATCGTTACTATAATAAGAGTAAATGATAATGTAATAATTACCATTGAACTCCTTGCCAGGCATATACTTCATACTACCAGTGACGATAGAGTAAGGGCTTGTCCCTGTCTGAGCTGGTAGCTGGTGACCTGGTATCAATGTATCACATACTTCAGGGTTGCTATCAACAGGAGCGCCAGTAGACCGTGCATGGACCACCATAAAGTCGAGGAACACCACCAAGATGACGAAGGCTACTCGCCTTGCAATCTTCATTTTCAGCTTCGCATGAGATTAGTAAACGCAGGTGAGATCGAAAAGGTGATGTTGTTGTTGGTAATTGATTAGGTAGTTTTGTGACACTTTGTGTCAATTCTGATCTCGTGCTTTGACTGGTCACATATAGGGTCAGTAACCAGGCAACCGGGCCAGGCAATGCTAGGGGCGTCAGTATACTTGATGGCAGGGGGCGATTGGCCGACAAGTAACCCGAAATCTTTGTAAATTTTGCAAAACACAAAAGTTCTTGGACTCTCAAATGTTGCCTTTTTCATGCTTTTAGGGTTCATAAAAATGGCAACATGCAACCAAAGAAGGTTATAAGATTTCCATATATTTTACCAGGTTTAAAGGGGGGTCCAAGCTCTCTTATGTTTGTAAACATGTGAGCAACAAAATGATGATTGAAACAAACGTACAGGCAAGTCTACTGTGTAGGTCTCGATAAATTTCTCATTAAATCATTATACAATCTTAAATAATACTTAGGCCTATATTCTAAATTAGGAATGAACTTTAAAGGCTATACGATTTGAAATTCTTCATATGCCTGCTTTTTGTTTTATAAAATTGATCCGGTCAAGAATAATCTTTCTAAATACCTGTCGTTTTATTCGAAAATCTACATGAACGGCATGCATGGCATGAACGGTATTTAAATCTGAAAGACAATATGTACGTTCACACGTAGAGCGATAGCATCGATGCTATCGAGGTGTCGATGCTATTTTGGTGAAGACCAGATGTGTCGAGACCAAACGCTGTCTGAACGCAGGTAGTCACGAGATAGAAGCGAGTTTCCAAACTATTCTTGCAGCGAGTTTAGCAGGAGTAAATCTCAGGATCCAGCGACAAAGCATCGACGCTTTGCGGTAGACCACCCACCGCGCTCGTGACTATTTGTAATGTGAGCGCAATCGCTGCTATCTTCACTCGCTGCTATTGTAATTCTGTCTGTTTCATGTGGTGCTATAATATAATGCAATGTATGTATTCATGTGATGTACCCCCTACTTTTCTATTATCATTCTGTCTGTTTCATCTGGTACTGTAATGTAATGTGATGTATATAGGGGTAAGTAGGCTAATGTGTATATACTGTGTGGTAAGGAAGGGGGTTGTTTTGTTGTTTGTTTGTTGTTGTTGTGTTTTTTTTTTTTTTTTTTTTGGGGGGGGGGGGTTCCTTCTTTTTATCTTTTCTTTTTTATGTATGACCAGGCACCACAAAACCACCCAAAAGTCGCAGTGTGTGATTTTCAGTTAGAGCTCAATCAATGTGTTTTGGTTGGCATGCATTGTCAAATTTTAGTTTTGGGTATTTCCTGAAAGAGTATACTTTTTTCTAAGTAATCTAAAATGTGGAGGCACCAAACAATCTAGAAGTAGTATTTTTGACAGCTTTTTATCAGACTTATGTGTGTCTTCTCTGGATTTTGTTGTATTACTTTTCTTTTTCACGACCCTGAATACTTGTCTCATTTTAATCAGCCATAAATCTCCCGGAGTAAGTTCTTGCATTGATACTTGTGCACTATGATAAACAGGATATGTCTATGTAGTATGAAAAGTTTTAGGACAATCTGATAATCCCTTCATATAAATTTTCATTGACTTCTAATTCTCCATTTGTCACCTTAGCACAACACTTTGCAAGTCAGAGTGCTTCAATAGACTGCAAACTTTAAACCCTTATTAAGAAGTAACATCATGAGGGACTGGGCATTCTCTTTGTACATTGAGTTATGAACATCCAATGAGTTATATATCATTTTAAAGCTGAGAATCTGCTCTTTCAGAATCAGACCTTAACTAAAGTATGATGTGGTCTTTAGATATTGATTTACATGTGCTTACCAGAGAATATAGTGTGCATGCATGTGTTTTATTTTGGCATAAGATTGGAGTTCAGTCAATTTTTACATGTACAAGGTTTATTTAAAATTAAATATTATAACACATGTATTTGCTACTTGATTGTATTATCGATATTACAAATGAATTGTTATTGTGTTATTATGTTGATTTATGAAGACAAATAAAATATTATTCAAAACAAAAGCTTCGCGTCATATGACCCCTGTACACAAACTTCCGCGCGTTTGACCATGTATACCAATTATACTCGGGTCACTCTGTGTGGCGCAGTAATTATTGTTTTGGCAGCGGGTGAGCGATGAATAGTCACGAGTGGGTGATAGAAGCAAGTCGATCACGGCCTGTCTGAACGTACTGGAAATATTGTTGAAACTTTCATAGCATCGATGCTATGTACTACGTGTGAACATAACTAATGTCTGGGTTGTTCCTTTTGATCTAAAACAACGATATGAATGACTGGCTGGAAGTGGAGAAGTTGCGTACATTGTGTGCGGGCAAGCCATGAATCAGATGACCGGGTAATATGTTTGTAAAGCGCTTGGAGTCATCGGAGATGTATCAGGCTTCTATATAAATCCAAATTATTATTATTATTATTATTATTATTATTATTATTATTATTATTATTATTATTATTGTAGTTTGTTATCGTAGAAGTGGATTACATTTTGCAATGCACACACCAGTAAGAAATGTATTATATGATCGTCCACTAAATAAAGGATGAAGTATACTTTATTAAACCTCAAGAACAACAACAAAAATATTTCTCACCATGCAGAACTATCCTGGGGTCGAAAAGAAGAAGTACTTTCACTTGAGTGCTGCAAAGTAGGACGCAATACTCTCATGTGGTTTAGCTAGATATGTGAGCCTGCTTTGAGAAAGTTGTTAGTCATAATTTGTGATTATACTGATGCCCTTGAAAAGTGTACTGCCCGTCTGTATTGTCTCCTGGTGAATCAATATCGATTTCGACTTCACAGTGAAACTGTAAGGCAAGCAGTATTATAAAATATGAGTATGAAAACAACTTATTCATACAGTGTCATAACAATGTGAAAGAAATAAGTATGCAAGGCGTTCCTAACAAAAATGTGTAATTCAAATACATTATATACATTACTCACAATGCACACTCGTAAACTTGTATTCTTTCACACAGAAGTGTGGCGCCCTATTGAAGAAAAAGAATGCAGTTGCGTTTACATTGTACATGTCGTATCGAGTATCAAGGATATTTGTAATATACATATTTGATGATGTTATATCTATAACGTTCCAGCTTTTGAAATATAGAATAACAAGAGGTTACTTTCCCAATCAGACGGCCGTCTACCAAATAAAAACAAAAATGCTACTTAATTTGTATTGGGGACATTATATTTATTAGAATTTTATACAGATTGCACTGACAGTTCAAAAGTAAATATATAAACATTGTATGAATTACTGGGGTAACCTCGCTAGTCATAAGGACCGCTATTCATAAGGACCACTTATTCATAAGGACCGCTATCCATAACGCGTGACTAAATGAATAGCGGTCCTTATGAATAGCGAGCGGACCCCGAATTACTTGCAGTAATTACTTCCTTAATACAGTGAAGATGATACTAGATTTTGATAACGATTTATTGTATATACATTAATTACCAGAGCTTTACTCTTTCTTTCATTTCTATTCATGCTTATATCATATGTAATCAAAGGTACACTGACATATAAGTTGTGACTACTACAATTTTAAAAAATACAATTTAAGTATTTGTGATAAGTAACACAAGAAATAACTGAATACTTGTTATATTGCACGCAGAGTTAAAACTAACTAGACTATAATCATTGAAACGAAACCCTCTACACATCAATGGCGCTTTCTTAGATCCCATGAAATTTATTTATATGAAAATGATATTAATAGTAACAGTAATAATGATAATGATAATGATAATAATAATGATAATGAAAATACTACTGCTACTACTAATGATGATAATATAATAATAAAAATACTACAACTGATAATGATGATAATAATAATATTGTTTTAAACAACTTTTATTCTAATACAAAATGAACCCGAACAACGTTTTCAAATATAAAACTGTGATTTACTATTGTATTCTATATTGCATGGTGACACCAAGCTATCAAAATAGAGGTAATTGATTAAAGCAAACAGACTATGACAATGTGTTTGGTATGGTTTGTAATTAATACTGAAAATACATTTTGAACAAGTATACTGATATGTATTTTGCATTGTCCAAGCTGTTATTGAAATGATAATGCCAACGGTACCTCTATTCTATAATATACTTTAGGAAAGAATAACTGATTGAAGTATACATTACATGTTGCAGTTTTGAGTTGCGTTTAATCCCTTATGATGAACTATATTATTACCAAAAAAAAAAAATAATTTCAACAATCATTGCATTTCGGTGACATAGCTGGTATGGATATCATATGAGGAAAACATAACTTTACACTCTGTAATAAAAATGATTTTATCGCTTGCATCTCTAGTGTTTGGTACAGTGTGTTTACAAGAACGTGATCGCAACTACAACTGCCACGAATATAAGAGATGAGTTGCAGAAGAGCTTCCTTCCTTTGCCTCTTATATTTGCACTTGACACCGTTGACGTAGAGCCATCTATCGATTGTGTCGTGGGTACCAGATCTACACGTGGATATAAAGGACGTGTAAACAAACCACATGCCATGAAATAAAAATATATATATGTTAATTATTTACTGAATAATATTTAGCAATGTAGACCTCATCATTGGTTAGAGCACTGCTTCACGTGGGTTGACAATAAATATTTCAACAGAGAAAAACATCGTGCATTATTTAAAGCCAATATATGAAAAAGTGTGGGAGGAACATGGATATGAACGGTAGACCGGTAGAATATTATGATAATAAATGATATTAAAGCTACTACAAGTTTAACATGCCTTTTCATCAGCATATGCCTCTTTAAAGGAGATGAGAGAGATGACTTTGTCGGAAAAAAATATTTTTTCATCTTTCACTATCCCTTTCGGAGGCCGCGTCTTTTATGGTCACTGAAATGTGCACGACGTCTCATGATGCGTCTTTTGGTTACAAGGAATTCAAAACCGGAACAAATTAAGAGCGTTCTTGAGTGAAGTAATTACATAACGTATCTTTTGAAATAAAACATCCCCCTTCTTTAATATACAGTATTTAGCTACGGTGATTTATACAATTTGGGGGTTTCTGACTGTTGATGATACACATGCCAATCACTGGAAACTTGTCTCTAGTGATCATTGGAAAATTTCATTTCCTCGCACAATTTAGATGGCTCTAAGGTCAAAATAATGTTAGCGAAAGGAATTACGAAGTAATTTTGGCGTAGTTTGTCATTCAACGTCTAAGCAAGCATTTGAATATTTGTTGACTTAAATATTACATGTTTTCTGCCATTTAGAATTTTGTACAAAAATAGTGATTTCAACGATGGTTAGCGGATAATTCCCATGTGCAAATGCCATTTATTAGCCATTTTGTAAAAGACCTTGTGGCCGGAAACAAAGACACTTTTTACCTTCTACTTCTTCGCAAGTTACTCCTTTATATCCAGACGTACAGGTACAAAAGAATTCTGTTTTCAAATTGAGATCAATGCACGTCCCTCCATTAGAACACGGGTCAGGGTCACAAGGAGATACTGAATTAAACAGAAATAAATTGTTGAGATATTTCCTTTTCTGAAAATATGAGTTTTAGTTCTATATACGCCATTTTATCATACACTGCCTTTTCTCAAGTTAGGTAAGCATTATGAACAAATGCTTTCAACATATTCAATTGTTGAAATAATTCAAAGGAAAAGTGAAAAGGTGTTTGTACACTCTTTTGTAAATTGTTACAAACTCCAAAAAAGAACTCGTTTCAAATATCTTAGAATTGAATGTTCATATGATATCAAGGCCAATTTTCTGTCACCGAGGCATGGTCCTAAATCCATTTTTCACATTCCACTCCCTTCTATATACTTTTGTACAGCTTTTCTAATATTTTCTTTTATATTTTTAGTGATATGAAGGCCTAAAGACCAATTGATTATTTTTTGCATCAAGACCTACTTTCAAAACAGCCCTTGTGGATAATTCTTTTTTGGATAATCTGGCAAAGTAATGTTAAACTTATGAAAATCATATCGCTAAACCCATTACTGGTTTGTAATAAATATCTGGTTTTTGTTGTCTGGAACTTTGCATTTCAGAGCAATTTTATTACACAGGCCAATCAAAGTCTGATCTAAAAAAAAATGGTATTTTGCTTTGTCTAACCTAAGTTGTTGCACGTCTTGCCGTCATACGAAGGTGGACAGCTACAGGTGAAGTCATTTTCATTAGCGATACATGTTCCCTGCTGCATGCATGGGTTTGGATAACATGGGTGGGCTGCAATTAGAGAGAAAATATAAAAGAGAAGACAAGTTCATTAAGTAATAAATTATCAAATTTAATTAATCTATGTTTACTATGAAAAAAAATATATCCCTGCGATGAGAATCTTGAAGTATTTGAAATCTTCCTACGATACGAACGTGACGAGTGGCCAAAATGTATCTTTGATACAGATGATTTTGAACTATCGATTTGGGTGCTGAAATTGACAAAAAGAAGATCATATTCAAGGCCGTACGCAGAATTTTTTTCCTGGGGGGGGGGGGGGGCAAGATGATCGTTTTCAATATTGGATAATTTAAAAGTCTAAAACCCGATTAAAAAAAAGTATGATTTTGAAATTTCTGGGGGGGGGGGGGGGCAACTGCCCCCCTGCCCCCCCCCCCCCCCCCCCCCCCGCTGAGTACGGCCTTGATCATATTCATTATTCAGTGTCTTGGAGCAGTCAATATTGACATCCACTTACCTATTGCGCAATATGTTCCTGAAAATCCAGTCTGACAAGCACAAACGAACTCTGTTTCCATGTTGATATCCTGGCAAGTTCCTCCATTAAGACACGAAATCGAGTCGCATGGGAGCACTTAAAACAAACCAGAATACAAACAAAAGTTTTCAAGGATCACTGCGATTCAATGAAAGCCTTCTTTATAAGGATTTTATGTTCTTTTATATCCTATTCTCATCACTCAAGAACAATTAAGTTAACATATTGTGTAAACCTTGTTTGTTAAGAATTGCTTATAGCGATTCTGAAAATGTTTGTAGAAAGTTACTCATGTTTACTGATAGTCCTATTGAAGGATCAAAAATGGCCTGGCCGATTTGCCGGAAATTGGGGGGGGGGGGGGGGGGGGGGTTGGGCGCAGCACACTGATCCAATCTCCGTCAACTGAACGATTTTCATCATTTGTGTTTATTATTTGTGTGAGGGTATGTGTGTGGGGGGGGGGGGGGGTTCGCGCGTGTGTGTGTTGTGTGTGTGTGTGTATGTGTGTGTGTGTGTGTCTTGTCTTGTTGTGTGCGTGGCTGCCTTCATTCTTGGAATGAAAATACAAACTTATATAATATTCCACTCTCGAGAGTTAGTTTTTAGATGCTTAGATTTTTTCGCTGACATTGGTGCAACAGTATTCGATTTGCTACATTGTGTATTTGATAAAATGTTGTCCTGCTCGGGTTGTTTGTTTAAAATAGTTCATATGTTATGGAGGGTTTAAATTTCATTTCAGTTAATGTCAGGGGTATAAGGGACAGACACAAGAGGAAAACGATTTTTGATTGGATTAGAGAGAAAAGAGGTGATATAATTTTATTACAAGAGACTTATAGTTCACAGGATATTGAGGGAGATTGGGAAAAGGATTGGGAAGGGCAATTAATTTTCAGTCACGGGACAAATCACAGCAAAGGTGTACTTGTTTTACTAGCCCCAGGATTAAATTTCAAAATGGAAAGGGTGGTGAAAGATAATGACGGACGCTTTGTATTCCTCAAAGGACACTTAATGGGGGAAAATGTATTACTAGGAAATGTTTATTTCCCGACAAGAGAAAAGGTACAACAACAAGTAGATTTTTTACAACAGTTAGATAGCTGTATTTCTGAGCTGTTGTCTTGTAACTATTTGATTATTTTGGGGGAGATTTTAATGTAATAATAGATAAAGACTTAGATTATTTTGGAAGAAATGTTAACGTGAGAACTACCTTTGTAGACCATTTGGAGATATTTTTAAAGAAACAAGGCTTAATTGATATATGGAGGAAACAGAACCCACGAATTAAGAAATTTACTTTTAGACAAAATAATCCATTGGTCCAAAGTCGTTTAGACTATTGGTTCATCTCAAAATGTTTAGAAACTAGAGTAAGTAATTGTGATATAATAACGTCAATAACTCCTGACCATTCGAGCATCTTTTTTGAATTGAAACCTACTAGGAGCTATGAAAGAAACGGAAAGTCGTATTGGAAATTCAATAACAGTTTATGCTTAGATAGAGACTTTGTTCAGGGAATGTTAGAGGAAATACGAACGATAGAGACAAAGTGGTTAAAGGAATTCGAATCTAAATCGTCTTTTTGGGATTTTCTTAAAATGAAAATGAGAAGTTTTGCAATGAAGTTTTCAAGAAAAAAATCAAAAGAGAAAAGGACTTGCATAGAACAACTTGAAAATGAAATAAAAATGCTTGAGAAAGATTTGGCGACTTCTGCTGAAAGTTTTACAATTATTAAAGACATTGAAAATAAAAAGATTAGTTTAAAGAAATTATATAATAACCGTGTAGAGGGACTAAAAGTTAGGTCAAGAGCAGCTTGGTACGCAGAAGGTGAACAGAATAAAGAATATTTCGAACAGTTACTTCAGTGGAACAAAAAGAAAACAATTATACGGGAACTGTGCAATGAGAAAGGGGAAATAGTAAAAGAAAGAAATGTTATAATGCAAATAATTCGATCATTTTATGACAAGTTGTATTCTGAAAAAACCTCGATAGGAGATGTATTCATTGATAACATGTGTAAGAATATCCCCAAATTGGATGATGGAAGCAGAATTTCTTGTGAAGGGAAAGTTACCATAGATGAGTGTCATAAAGCGTTAAAGAGTATGAAAATTAATAAATCTCCTGGAAATGATGGATTTACAATAGAATTTTATCTTACTTTTTGGCCACAATTAGGGAAGCTTTTGGTTGAAGTTTTTAATGAAACTGCTGATATGGGAAGAAACAAGGTGTAATCACGTTGATTGAAAAAGAAGATAAAAATCCATTATATATTAAAATTATAGACCAATCACATTATTAAATGCAGACTACAAGATACTTGCAAAAGTTATGGCAACCCGAATTAAAGATGTTTTAAATGAAATCATTCATTTAAATCAAGTGGGTTATATGAAAAACAGAGAAGCAATATTGGAGAAGCAATACGTTTGATAGACGATATGATTTTTCATAGTATTAATTGTGAGCAAGATATTTTTTTAATTGCAGTTGATTTTGAAAAGGCTTTTGACTCTGTTTCCCACAATTTCCTTTTCAAAGTTCTAGAATTATTTGGTTTTGGTCCGTCTTTTTGTTCATGGGTTAAAACAATGTACAATGGAATCAGTAGTTGTGTTATGAATGGAGGTTTCTCGACAGGATATTTTGATATTAAGCGAGGGGTGAGGCAAGGTGACCCACTTTCTCCATATCTGTTCCTCTTAGTAATTGAGATATTGGCACATACATTAAGAAATGATAATATAATCAAAGGTGTAGAGTTTGGTGATTTTGAAATTCGACAAGTCTTGTACGCTGATGACATGACTTTATTTGTTAAAAATGAAAGTTCCGTTTTGAGAATAAAAAATATTTTCCAGGCCTTTTCTGAATTAAGTGGTCTAAAAGTTAATATTGAAAAAACAAAAATCATGAGGTTAGGAAAAAGCATAGGGGGTTCACAAACATTTCCTATGGGAAATAGAGTAACAGAAATGAAAATTTTAGGAGTGTATTTTTCATTAGATATAAAAATTAGGGAGGAACTTAA
This sequence comes from Heliocidaris erythrogramma, assembly GCA_025617745.1. Lineage (NCBI taxonomy): Eukaryota > Metazoa > Echinodermata > Echinoidea > Camarodonta > Echinometridae > Heliocidaris > Heliocidaris erythrogramma. Next base: position 11,894,322 of record CM046861.1, read on the forward strand.
CTATAAAGAGATACTTAGTAAAATAAAAAGACTTTTGGGATGGTGGAAGCGAAGGGATTTGACCGTGATGGGGAAAATTCATCTACTTAAAACGTTTGCTCTGTCAAAACTGAATTATGTTTCTTCAGCTTTAGTTGTTCCGAAATGGGTGGTAGCTGAAGTTAAGAAATTATGTTTTGAATTCATATGGAATGGGAAAGATCGTATAAAAAGAGCAATCTGCTACCAAGACTATGATGATGGAGGTTTAAGAATGATCGATTTTGAATTATTTGTGAAAACCCAAAGGCTTATGTGGTTAAAGAGACTTCTATATGGAGAAAGGAAAATGGGATGGAAACTGTATTTTGACCATATCTTTAAGACATTAGGGGGAAGATTTATTTCCCTGTGCAACTATGATGTGAAACTATTTACAATTAAAACACCAATATTTTATTTAGAAATGTTAAAAGCATGGCAAGATATGGAGAGCTGCAGGAATATTCAAGACGGGAAAAATAATCCAATAATATTTAATAACAGAAATTATCTTCGTAAAAGTAAAATGATTTTTCATGAAGAATTGTATAAGAAAGATATCTATTTAGTTAATCACATTTTCGATAAGAATCAAATCAGACCACTGGCATACTTTCAGAATTTAGGTCTGTGTAGTGAAAATATAGCTAATATTTGGGAAATATGTAATATAATTTTAGAGAGCGGAAAATATGATGGAGGGTCAGACAACTGCTACTCAGTAGATTTTCGATACTACAACATTACCTTAAAGATATTTGGAAATATGATCCTACTGAGAGATGTATCATCTAGAAAGGTGTACGATCATTTTATTACAGTTTTGCAACATTCATACACTTTACGAATTCGGGATGGTCAAAATAATTTTGAGTTTTCAAAAAAGGAAATAAAAGATATTTTTGTAAGACCCAGAATCACAACACTTTTGTTAAAAGTTAAGGAATTTCAGTACAAATCACTCCATGGAGCAATTTATACAAAAGAACATCTGTTAAGATTTGGCTTTGTTGAAAATGACCAGTGCTCTTTTTGTAAACAAATGAATGAGTCATACTCACATTTATTTTGGGATTGTGTATATGTTAAGCCTTTGTGGCAGGGAGTGATAGAAAGATTAGGATTAGTAGAACTACAAAACGTACAGTGGGAAACTATTCATGTTGGTATAATGGGAAATTCATTTAGGATTAAGTGCTGCAATACTCTAATTTTTATAATTAAGTATATCATATTTCGGTCACGTTCAGAGGGCGCAATTCCCCAAGTAGATAACTTGTTTAAAATAATATTGGAATATAGGGATGAGGAAAAGGAGTTAGCTATAAAAAGGAACAAGTTAGGTAAACATCTACAAAAATGGGAAAGCATTGAACTACATGTACAACCAGTGTCAAGTCATTTATCTTTTAATTCATCAAGACTGATGGCAGTCAGTGTGTAAGTGCGTGTATGTATGCAGGTGTCTATAGTGTGTGTAGGTGTGTATGATGATGAGATGTGTGCGTGTGTGTGTGGGGGGGGGGGTAGATATTTTAACGTCTGTTATATATGTGTCTTAATTTAATTTTGTTTGTTCTTCAGTCAATGTATGAATTGTTCATGAATTAAGTTTACTGGAAATGTATTTTTTTATCAGTTAAGTGGAAAAAGAATCGCATTTTGAAGAATAAGTTAAATTTTTGTGATGAGATCAAATAACAAATTATGGAAATATTCATGGGGTGGGGTGTGCTTTGGGTTTTGGTTTATGTATGTACTTTTGTTGAGATTTCCTTGCTTGTTTATATTGATTTATGTGTATTGATGTATTTTCAATGAAATCTCTAATAAAAACATTATGTAAAAAAAAAAAATGATGCCAAAGAGCTTACATGCCCTATACGGCCAACGTTCCATATGCCACTATATAACTGTTTATTTTCTTTTCGCTTGTAAGAACATTTTGGAGTACAAACTGACAATGTGGCCCCTCCACTAAGTTATAAGAGCGATTTCCGCCCATGCTTCCGATCGACTCCGTTCGCTCACATCGTAAATACTGCGAAATGCAATTTAGCCATGAAAAATTTATGAAACTAATGAATAAAAGAGTAAACACCATTAAAAATGGCATTTTGACCTCACCTACGTCACTGCACGTCTTGCCGCCAAATGGACTTGAGCAGAAACAGACGAAGTCGTTACCGAGAGAAAAACACGTTCCTTGTTGCAAACACGGGTTAGGGCTACAAGGACTGGGTGCTGCAGGAGTGTGAGTGAAAAAACCCCAAAACAACCATCATTATTCATTATTTTTTCATTTATTAATTTATTCATTCATGCACCTCTTGCCGCCCAAAGGACTTAAGCAGCAGAAAGAGACGAAGTCATTACTAAGAGAAAAATACGTTTCTTGTTTCAAACACAGGTTAGAGCTACAAGGACTGGGTGCCGCAGGAGAGTGAGTACAACGAAACTTCGACCATTAATATTTTTTATTTATTTATTTATTTATTTATTCATTCATTTATTATTAATTTATTTACTTAATCATTTCTGTATGATTCATCACAGTAGATACTATGACCATGATGAGAACAATAGAATTAGACTTTGAAGGCAGTTACGATCATAATACATTTACAGTTGTGAATACAGGAGAGGCATAAAAAGTATGGCAATATTAGTTGACCATAAGTCCATTTCACTTGTTTCCTAGTTATTGCTCTTTTTTACTGATGACTTACTGATAGCGAGCTTTCAAAGGAATAAAACATTGATGGAACGGAAAATTTACGAGATCGAAAGGTTTCGATTTCTTTGATCTTCACATGACTAGAACATGTACAAGGAAGCTTCACAAGGGTTAAGAAAATATCGATTCACAAGACCAAAAGCCTCAGTCACGGGGAACACCCAGTCTTTGCAATAACGAACCCATAATGCTTACAAGATACACCTTCCTGCAAATGGACTGCATCTGTTTTATGGCTTAAACAACCTGATGATTTATTCATAATGTACTTTAACCGACTGTTCAGAAAGTAAGTACGCATATGCTTGGAGGAAAGCAACGAAAATACCGATTCACAAGACCAAAAGCCTCAGTCACGGGGAACACCCAGTCTTTGCAATAACGAACCCATAATGCTTATAAGATACACCTTCCTGCAAATGGACTGCATCTGTTCTATGGCTTAAACAACCTAATGATTTATTCATAATGTACTTTAACCGACTGTTAAGAAAGTAAGTACGCATATGCTTGGAGGACAGCAACGAAAATACCGATTCACAAGACCAAAGGTCTCAGTCACGGGGAACACCCAGTCTTTGCAATAACGAACCAATAATGCTTACAAGAATACACCTTCCTGCAAATGGACTGCATCTGTTTTATGGCTTAAACAACCTGATGATTTATTCATAATGTACTTTTAAGTACGCATATGCTTGGAGGAAAGCAACCAGGGAGCCTTAAAAAGTTGAGTTCTGGTCATGTGATTATACTGAGAAATAAAAAGGTCTGGAATCAACTGGGACAGGTCGATTATGTAGTAAAAAAGAATTTGCATACACTTTGCGGTTTTGGAATCATCAAAATGATATCACTCAGTCTTGCCGAAAGTCACGTGTACTGCTGCACACCAATAAGTTGAAACTGGACTGCAAACACACATGATGCATGAAAGTATGGTCCAATTTTTTTAGCTATAATACTCGTCATAATTTATTTTAAATATAAGGGCAGTAAGGTTGAAGAGCAATGCGTTTCAGGGGACATCTCTTCAAGGACATTCTACAAACTTATATAAAAAGAATGAGAGAGATCGCACTCAGAACTCATCCTTAATTCTCTTTACACATTTGGAATTAATTATCATTATAGTCATGTTTCTTTACCTTGCTCACATCTCAATCCTGAGTATCCATTATGACAAGAACACACGAATGAAGAATGTTTTAGGAGACATCTCTTCACGGACATTCTACAAACTTATAGAAAAAGAATGAGAGAGATTGCACCCAGAACTCATCCTTAATTCTCTTTACACATTTGGAATTAATTATCATTATAGTCATGTTTCTTTACCTTGTTCACATCTCAATCCTGAGTATCCATTAGGACAAGAACACACGAATGAAGACTGTTGATTTACATTCACACAGGTTCCTCCATTGGCACACGGGTTTGAACTGCAGGGTAGCACTGAAATACAAAATGTTGATGACCAATAGGAGATTTTAAAAATCTATTCCGGAAATTGAGATTGAAATATGAAGTCAATAAAGATATTTGTTACTAGATATGCAAAAATGAACTGAATATATAGGAAAAGCAGCTAGGATATTGAAATGGATCATGAAGCAATAAAATACCAAAATTAAGGTAAGCATGACCACCCTCATAATATCCTGTAAAACTCTTTTGAATCAAAGGAATCGAGCGCACAGGAATGACGCAGATCTATGCTGCAGGCATGATCATTTCGTCTTAATAGTGAGCAATAACAAACATTTCGCATCCTTAAAATAATATAAACGTCAATTGTGGTTACCTAATAATTGTTCACACCTCTGTCCTGAGTATCCAGTAGGACATGAACACGTGAACGCAGATTGTTGATTTATATTCACACAAGTTCCCCCATTGACACACGGGTTAGAATTACAGGGAAGTACTGAAATAAAACGACGATATAATCGAATATATTAATTGAAAAATACAAGAGAAAGTTTTCACCAAATGTGGGTCATGTGATTTCGATATTTAGTTTAACACACTTTAGGTATAGGTGTATACATCAATTTTAGGTATTGGTGTATACATCCATATTTTCCTCAAAAATTAGTAGAAAAAAAAATCGAAATTAAATACAAGTACATGTATATAGAAAGTGGATTCTGCGGTGAGTGACAAACAATATATCTGTAAAGCGCTTAGAGACATCGCCGATGCATTAGGCGCTATTATAAAAGCGGAATATTATTATTATTATATTGGTTCGTCAGTGTTAACACACAATATAATTTCGTTCATTCTGTCCTTATTATAGGTATAAAACTGAAATTATATAATTGACTAATAATTGCAGTGTTCCCAGGTTGTGATCAACGAAAAATTCTCGACTGCCTTTTCCTTCTCTAGTAGATACATGGTTGTACACTGGAAGTCAGGAGATTGAGGGGTTCCGTTATCATCGTGGGGTGAAATTCTTACTCGGTGGATGATACGCCAAATCGACAAGGTCATTGAATAGGGGACTTTGTAGAAGGTTGTATCGTTTTTATTTTTATCCTTTTCCCCTCTCGATCCCTTTCTTCTCATTTTCTCAGTTTTTCTGTTTTCAACTTCTGCTTTTTTTGAGGCAAGCGCCCACTTTGCTCGTGTAGCTACGTTACAGGTTACACATTAGTGGTAGGCAGTAACAATTCAACCATTTACTAATCCTCGAGATATATACACTTTTTCAGTAATCAATAGTACAAAATAATATCGATTTCCCACTGTCGTCGAAAATAGTCAATTTTTGCGGATAGTGGGCACCACTTCTGATCACGCGCGCGTGTGTGTTTTTTTTAAATGAAAGAATTATTTCATGAAACAAAACCTTTGTTTCGGGAAAAGTTGGGGGATGGATAAATAAACCAACAATGTAAATTTGGTTTTTTAGTCTTGACAACAAAGGATTTGCGTTCTAGCTAGATACATTTTTACCCATATTTCTGCACTAAGCTGAGCGTATGCACCCCCATCAATAGTATTCACGCAATAGCGGTAAATCGCTATATGAGGCATTAGTGGAAAAAAAACAAACACTATTGGTTCTGACTGATGGCAGTAGCACAGATTTCGCGTTCGGTTACCTAATTGTTCACATCGCGATCCAATGTATCCAGGAGGACATGCACAGGTGAATGAAGACTGCTGATTATTGGAGCACGTGCCACCGTTAAAACACGGGTTGGAATTGCAGGGAAGTGCTGATGGATAAAAAAAAAATCTTAATTGTCATAGTAGTTAACCACTGTGTACGTAAAAATCCAGATTACCTTATCATTTTTATCAATTACTATCAACCATAGACTTCATTACTTGATAACATGAGATATAGTGTAGACTATGGCAAATTACTTTGACCAGATTTCTCTTTAATAATTTATTTGCCAGTGTATATATTAATCCACGAAGAATAGTCGATTAAATGAATGATCTAGCAAAACATTTCTTTCTCGTTCTTCTTTTTTCACTCGCTCTGATCTCTTTTAGGGTATTTTTCAATAAATTATTTCTCGCCTTCTCGCCTTCACGAAAAATTCTCGACTGCCTTTTCCTTCTCTAGTATAGATCCATGGTTCTACACTGGAAGTCAGGAGATTGAGGGGTTCTGTTATCATCGTGGGGCGAAATTCTTACTCGGTGGATGATACGCCAAATCGACAAGGTCATGAATAGGGGACTTTGTAGAAGGTTGCATCGTTTTTATTTTTATCCTTTTCCCCTCTCGATCCCTTTCTTCTCATTTTCTCAGTTTTTCTGTTTTCAACTTCTACTTTTTTTGAGGCAAGCGCCTACTTTGCTCCTGTAGCTACGTTACAGGTTACACATTAGTGGTAGGCAGTAACAATTCAACCATTTACTAATCCTCGAGATATATACACTTTTTCAGTAATCAATAGTACAAAATAATATCGATTTCCCACTCTCGTCGAAAATAGTCATTTTTTGCGGATAATGGGCACCACTTCTGATCACGTGCGCGTGTGTGTTTTTTTATATGAAAGAATTATTTCATGAAACAAAACCTTTGTTTCGGGAAAAGTTGGGGGATGGATAAATAAACCAACAATGTAATTTTTTTTTTTAGTCTTGACAACAAAGGATTTGCGTTCTAGCTAGATGCATTTTTACCCATATTTCTACACTAAGCTGAGCGTATGCACCCCATCAATAGTATTCACGCAATAGCGGTAAATCGCTATATGAGGCATTAGTGGAAAAAAAAACACACTATTGGTTCTGACTGATGGCAGTAGCACAGATTTCGCGTTCGGTTACCTAATTGTTCACATCGCGATCCAATGTATCCAGGAGGACATGCACAGGTGAATGAAGACTGCTGATTATTGGAGCACGTGCCACCGTTAAAACACGGGTTGGAATTGCAGGGAAGTGCTGATGGATAAAAAAAAAATCTTAATTGTCATAGTAGTTAACCACTGTGTACGTAAAAATCCAGATTACCTTATCATTTTTATCAATTACCATCAACCATAGACTTCATTACTTGATAACATGAGATATAGTGTAGACTATGGCAAATTACTTTGACCAGATTTCTCTTTAATAATTTATTTGCCAGTGTATATATTAATCGACGAAGAATAGTCGATTAAATGAATGATCTAGCAAAACATTTCTTTCTCGTTCTTCTTTTTTCACTCGCTCTGATCTCTTTTAGGGTATTTTTCAATAAAATTATTTCTAGCCTTCTCGCCTTCACGAAAAATTCTCGACTGCCTTTTCCTTCTCTAGTCGATACATGGTTGTACACTGGAAGTCAGGAGATTGAGGGGTTCTGTTATCATCGTGGGGCGAAATTCTTACTCGGTGGATGATACGCCAAATCGACAAGGTCATTGAATAGGGGACTTTGTAAAAGGTTGTATCGTTTTTATTTTTATCCTTTTCCCCTCTCGATCCCTTTCTTCTCATTTTCTCAGTTTTTCTGTTTTCAACTTCTGCTTTTTTTGAGGCAAGCGCCCACTTTGCTCCTGTAGCTACGTTACAGGTTACACATTAGTGGTAGGCAGTAACAATTCAACCATTTACTAATCCTCGAGATATATACACTTTTTTAGTAATCAATAGTACAAAATAATATCGATTTCCCACTGTCGTCGAAAATAGTCAATTTTTGCGGATAGTGGGCACCACTTCTGATCACGCGCGCGTGTGTGTTTTTTTTAAATGAAAGAATTATTTCATGAAACAAAACCTTTGTTTCGGGAAAAGTTGGGGGATGGATAAATAAACCAACAATGTAAATTTGTTTTTTTAGTCTTGACAACAAAGGATTTGCGTTCTAGCTAGATGCATTTTTACCCATATTTCTACACTAAGCTGAGCGTATGCACCCCCATCAATAGTATTCACGCAATAGCGGTAAATCGCTATATGAGGCATTAGTGGGAAAAAAAAACACTATTGGTTCTGACTGATGGCAGTATCACAGATTTCGCGTTCGGTTACCTAATTGTTCACATCGCGATCCAATGTATCCAGGAGGACATGCACAGGTGAATGAAGACTGCTGATTATTGGAGCACGTGCCACCGTTAAAACACGGGTTGGAATTGCAGGGAAGTGCTGATGGATAAAAAAAAATCTTAATTGTCATAGTAGTTAACCACTGTGTACGTAAAAATCCAGATTACCTTATCATTTTTATCAATTACTATCAACCATTGAGTAGTAACCTCCTACTCAAGCCTCATCTACTCAAACCTTCGCTACTCAATCCATCGCTGCTCATCCATCGATCATCAACCAAGTCTTCTCATCTCATCTCATCTGGTCTACAGTCCTTTTCAGGACTTCACCCATTGTCACGAAAGATTATTTCTTCTTTTCTCTCTTGTCATCCTTTCTCGTCTATCCATCTCTAATTTCCTTTTTCCCCTTTCCTCCTACCAACACACATGGTGAACCGTAAACCTTCTCCACGTTATAAGCTCCACCATGCAAACCTTCAAAGATCATCTACTATCAACCATACTTCATTACTTGATAACATGAGATATAGTGTAGACTATGGCAAATTACTTTGACCAGATTTCGTTTTAATAATTTATTTGCCGGTGTATATATTAATCGACGAAGAATAGTCGATTAAATGAATGATCTAGCAAAACATTTCTTTCTCGTTCTTCTTTTTTTCACTCGCTCTGATCTCTTTTAGGGTATTTTTCAATAAATTATTTCTAGCCTTCTAGCCTTCACGAAAAATTCTCGACTGCCTTTTCCTTCTCTATAGTAGATCCATGGTTGTACATTGGAAGTCAGGAGATTGAGGGGTTCTGTTATCATCGTGGGGCGAAATTCTTACTCCGTGGATGATACGCCAAATCGACAAGGTCATTGAATAGGGGACTTTGTAGAAGGTTGTATCGTTTTTATTTTTATCCTTTTCCCCTCTCGATCCCTTTCTCCTCATTTTCTCAGTTTTTCTGTTTTCAAGTTCTACTTTTTTTTAGGCAAGCGCCCACTTTGCTCCTGTAGCTACGTTACAGGTTACACATTAGAGGTAAGTAGTAACAATTCAACCATTTACCAATCCTCGATATATATACCCTTTTTCAGTAATCGATAGTACAAAATAATATCGATTTCCCACTCTCGTCGAAAATAGTCAATTTTTTGCGGATATTGGGCGCATTATGCACCACTTCTGATCACGCGCGCGTGTGTGTTTTGTATGGTTTTTTTATATGAAAGAATTATATTTCATGAAACAAAACCTTTGCGTTCTAGCTAGATGTATTTTTACCAATATTTCTACACTAAGCAGAGCGTATGCACCCCATCAATAGTATCCACGCAATAGCGGCAAATCGCTATATGAGGCATTAGTGGAAAACGCACTACTGGTGCTGACTGATGGCAATATCACAGATTTCGCGTTAGGTTACCTAATTGTTCACATCGCGATCCAATGTATCCAGGAGGACATACACAGGTGAATGAAGACTGCTGATTATTGGAGCAGGTGCCACCGTTAAAACACGGGTTGGAATTGCAGGGAAGTGCTGATGGATAAAAAAAAATCTTGTCATAGTAGTTAAACACTGTGTACGTAAAAATCCAGATTACCTTATCATTTTTATCAATTACTATCAACCATACTTCATTACTTGATAACATGAGATATATTGTAGACTATGGCAAATTACTTTGACCAGATTTCGTTTTAATAATTTATTTGCCAGTTAACAGCGGTTTTGCAGTTACGCTTCGGCCGAATAAATGCCCGGTCTACCTCAAATTACCTTGGCGAGGTAAAGTGTCTGATAAGTATGCGCGCGATATTAAGCATACAGTGTCGCGCTGTTACTTTGCCGTGGCTACGCGTGTCGTGTTCTCTACTAATAGAATGCTACCCGCAGTTCGCAAGGATGTACTGCCTTCCCCCCAAATGAGCAATGTCGTTTATCAGTATCATTGTCGGTGTGAAGCCGTCTACGTTGGCCGTACATCTCAGCGTCTAGCGGACCGCATTAAACAGCACGTACCCTCCGTGGTACGACAGACATCAGCTGGTAGCCGAGCACAGCCGAAGCGTAACTGCAAAACCGCTGCTAGCGTCGCTAATGTTCAATGCCGCAGTCACAGCGACTCTGCTATTGGTCAGCACTTGCTAAATAGTCCGGCTTGTTCCAAGGCGTATAACCCGGCTCAGTTCACTATTGTTGCCCGAGCACGCAGCTTTCAACATCTTCGCTTCTTAGAAGCGTTGTTCATTCAGTCGAGAGATCCGCTATTGTGCCGACAAAAAGAGTTTGTACAAGCGCTTCGATTATTCTAGCGTGCCCGGATCCTACCCGGGTCGCTATACACACCCTTCCTTGACTTTTGTATTTTCTTGTATTCTCTCATTCCTGCGTTGTGACCCGATGAGTCCAGGTCGAAAAGCTTCGTCACAATGAATTTGTTAAATGTTATCTTTAAGTTTTGTAGTACCAATCGTCTGTTTGTTTATTTGCCAGTGTATATATTAATCGACGAAGAATAGTCGATTAAATGAATGATCTAGCAAAACATTTCTTTCTCGTTCTTCTTTTTTCACTCGCTCTGATCTCTTTTAGGGTATTTTTCAATAAATTATTTCTAGCCTTAATTCATGAAGAGAGTATCTGTTCAAAACATATGTTTTCCTCAAACTGGGGGCTTCGACCAATCCCTTGATCTACCTACACGTATGTCCGCCATTCATATAATTATGTCTGCAAATCTCATCATTATTGTGCAAAAAAAATCATATTTACCGCTAACTGTTTGACAAGTTGTTCCGATGTAGGGAGGTGGACAACTGCAGGAGAAAGCATTTCCAATTTGTGTACATGTCCCACCGCTCTGGCATGGGTTCGGGTTACATGGACCGGATGCTGTATGACGCAACAATACGACATTAATTGTAATATTTCTTATTTTCGTCAGAGATTGTAGAAGAGAGAAAGTTGTGACACGTGCATACGCGTTCCTTCATAAGTCAAATCCATGTAGCACCGAATAGTAGGCCTAAGTTATATGTGGGAGGGAACTAAACTTAGGGCGTGCATGCGTTCGCATGTCACATTAATATCTTCTCAGCTTGCTATGGTCATGGTTGTCGTCAATGACTGCCCTCGTATGGAGTGTGGCATAAGCGTACCCAGAAGTTTTTAAAGGGGGGGGGGGGGGTGTTTAAGATATTATTCTTCATTTTAACTTAATCATTAAATCAGCGGCGGATCCAGGATTTTGTGATGGAGGGGCCCTAATATTCTAAACATTTTGTGATCAGCATAAAAAAGTCATCAGCATTTTGGGGTGTATTTTTACTCCGTGTCTTATTACTCCTATATTCTCTGACAAGGAAAAAAAGAGGGGGAAAAAACCCCTCCACCCCCCCCCCCCCCTCAGCACGCATATGGAGTGTGCAGTGGCGTATCCAGGATTTTTTTAAAGGGTGTGTTTTTTAACTCCAAAATTCTCTGACAAGCAAAAAGGAAAAAAGGTTAAAAAAAAAAAAAGGTTATCAGCACTGCTTAAGAGGGGTGTTTGAACACCTAAAACACACAACACCCCCCCCCCCCCCCCGGTACGTGCATGGGAGTGTGGTCCCCTCGGTGAGTTACGTAGCTCTTAACCTGGGTTCGAATTTCAGGCGTGTCCCTCATTTTATATGACAAATAACTGATTTACTTTTGCCGCTCAGCACCCGAGAGAATTGGGACACGATAAGATGCTTTGGGCCACTGAACTTTGCCATCACGGTTGTTATGAGATGAACACCTCCAAGGGGAGCGGTGGGTGCGTTCCGTGGTTTGCAAAGACGTTATAGTATTGTGAAATATAAATACAAATAATTACATATGAAAAATGATTGAAAATAAGAAACCATGATTCGGCTCTTACCGGTACTCGAGATAGTTGGCCCTATCTCCTGCACCCAAAATGTGGTCCTTTCGTCAACGTACGTGGCCCTGCGAGCGAGAAAAACAAACATTAACATGATGAATGTGAAATATACAAAAGTAAACATTGGAAGATTTTTAATATTTTTGTACAAAATGAATACTGATTCATTGGCGGATCCACAGGGGGAGGGAGGGGGATGGAGGGGGCTGAGCCCTAGATATATTATTGGAAACAGGTTATTACACACCTCTCTATGAAAATGATCTATTTTCCAATCAACAGTCATGAAATTTGAACTTTCTAAAATATTCATTACAAAAGGAAAGGAGCTAAAGTTAAATAGGCCTACGGTTCACAGAGTTGCATTTGATCGGTTACACTTTACAAATTATAATCACTTTCTTGTTACTTGTGGGTTTTTCCTCAGACTTTCAGATCTATTTCTTTCATTTTCTGCTTTTAATAAAACGAAGTTATCTTGACGTAATGTTTGACTTCACTATGTCAATGTCCAACCATGTGTCAAATACTTGTAAATAATTAACAGCTTCGTTCTGCTACTGAAAAGATTGTTCATGCCCTCATTTCATCTCGTTTAGATTTTTGTAATTCTCATATATGTACCACCTGCCTCAAACTAAACTTTCTCGTTTGTAAAGACTACACGATACTGCTGCCCGTATTGTTACGTTATCAAAGAGGTCTAAACACATACAGTTAACAACAAAATTATTCATACCCCTTGGAAAATTCTAGTTTTTTGCATTTTTCCTAAAAATGAATGGTTAACTGAATTTAATTGCACATCATTTGAATACATTTAGTTATCATCTGCAAATGAATGCTGTTTCTGGTTTCACCTCATTTGCATAACAATAGAAAAGGTGAATTATCCAAACTGGGTGATGTTCAAAATTATTCATACCCTTGGTGATCTATTGACTTTGTCAATCAGTATGAATCCAGTCCTTGTGATTAATGCTCGTAACACTTTCTTCACACTGTCACAATGCTTCTGGAGGTCTCTACTGAGATATCAGGCCAATACCCGGTCTCCAATGGCCCAATCTCCTTGAGGATGTTGTCCACACATGCCATCACCTGGTCTTCAGGGGATTCGATGGATTTAAAGCAGATTGTGTGTTTGCAGGTGGTGTAGTTTTAGACGTCATGAGGATAGGACTATGATATTGATATTTTCGTTAATATTCCTTACATTTTAATGACAAAACAAAGCACTCTTCCTGGAGAGACTTCCCTAGAGGCATTCACTGTTGCACTGTCAAGGGAAGGTATTTCCTGATACTCTTGTTCCATTATTATTAAGAATGTTTAGGGAGGCCATGGTAGTTGTCTAAAGTTTGGATGGTGCCAATTTTATCAGTTTATTCAGTTACACTAATTGACACATTTTTTATATGGACACCTGCAAGTGGGTACTCTAGTGAAGCTTAAAATACTGATCTTTATGTTCCAGTGCACTGTCAAAGTGGTAGCATTTTGTGCACTGCAGCTGGTAACATGGAGGGCATATGGTATAAATTTAGTTTACATTCATTTTGATATCAAGGATTGTAGCTTTCATACCACAGATACAAAGAATATACCATATGAAGATTGATATACAGTAACAGTCAATGTGGGATGTGTATGGTACTCAAAGGTTACATACTGTTATTCATGGTGACCTGACGTTAGAGTCATGCAATGACTTTAATATCACCAACATGGCCTTCCTGAGCACTCTGATTAAGAATGGGGCCAATGAATAAAGGTGAACCCTCCCACAGGCAGTGCAAAAGGGAAGGGCTCTTCAGGAATGGTGCTTTGCTTCATAAGTAGATACAGAATTTTCATTAAAATGCATGGAATTAATGACCGAAAATTTCAATATCATAGTCCTGTCATCATGAAGTCGATAACTGCATCACCTGTAGGACACGAAATCTAATGAACTCCCTGAAGGTCAGGTGAAGGCATGTGTGGACACATCCTCAAGGAGATTGAGCCATTGGAGAACAGGTACTGGCCTGATATCCCAGCAGAGACCCCTCCGGAAGCATTGTGACGGTGTATTAAAATAAAGTGAATTACAAGCATTAATCACAAGGATCGGATTCACACTGATTGACAAAGTCAATAAATCACCAAGGGTATGAATAATTTTGAACATCGCCCAGTTTGGATAACTCACCTTTTCTATTGTTATGCAAATGAGGTGAAACCGGAAACGGCATTCATTTGCAGATGATAACTAAATGTATTCAAGTGATGTGCAAGTAACTTCATTTAACCATTCATTTTTAGGAAAAATGCAAAAAACTAGAATTTTCCAAGGGGTATGAATAATTTTGTTGTTAACTGTAACTCCCATTTTACAATCCCTCCATAGGCTTCCGGTGCAGTTTCATACAATATTTAAGATTTTATTACTTGTATTTCACTCTTTGCATGGTACTTCCCCCAAGTAGTGCAACTCTATCTTGTTCACCTTCCACAATCCTTCAAGACAACTTAGGTCTGCTAACTCTTCCCTTCTTGTTGTACCCAAAACAAAGAAATCATGGGGTGATCGATCATTTGCATAAATTATGTAGGATCAACTCTTTGGAATACCACAGCCTCTTAAAGACATATATCAACTCTAAACTCCTTAAATCTTTGCTAAAAACACACTTGTTCAAAACTGCATTTGATTAATTTGTCAATGTTTTTCATTTTTCTCATTGTATCTATCTATGTTGTTCATGCATATTTCACTAATGTTTCTTTATCTCAATTTCTTGTACTCTGTATTGTTGTACTAATTCCTGTACTTTTACAGCGGCAGAGCGCCTTGAGCATTTGGCGTAATGGAAATGGCGCTTTATAAATAGCTAATATCTTCAGCGTGGACCGCCCCCTTTAAAATGAAGAATTATACTCACACCACGTTAACATCTGCACTCTCCCCAGCGGGGGCTAACCACGTGAATGTATTTAGGAAATTCTTTGGGGCGCTGTTCCTGTGCGTCACTGCATTGTTGCTTACTCCTCCACAAGATACCGTCTTGAAGTTCGTCTCATCAGATACTGTCCACGTGCCAGTAATTTGATTTGTTCCTTTACGTCGCATCTGCATGAAGATTCCTTTGAAGCCTGGAGCCGTTGGATCGGTCGTACTCTTGGTGACAGTAACTGAAGAAAGATAGACAATATACTTTGATAATATATACATTGGCGGATCCGGGGGGGGGGGCACCTCCGGCCCGTGCCCCCCTCCCCCTTTGGAAGAAAAAACTTTTTTTGTTGCTTGTCATGGAGGGGAACTGGACCCACCCCCCCCCCCCCCCACTGAGCGAATTTTGGAGGTCTGGCTAATTTTTTTTGTCGACCACCCCCCCCCCCCCCCCCCCCCCACCACCACCACCACCACTGAGCGACTTTTCGAGAAGCTGGCAAGACCAACAAAATACGGGTCTACCTTTTCCAAAAGTTGACAAACCTGCATTTGTGTGCCCCCCCCCTCCCCTTAGACTAAATCCTGGATCCGCCCCTGATATATAAGAGATACCTTTATTCCCAAGGCACCCAAAACTAGCTTTTACTACCACCCTAGCTTGGTCGCAGCTGCCCTAAGGCGTTGAAGACATTCATTTGCCAGATATAGGCGGATTTAGGAAGGACAACCGGCCCGTGTCCTCTCCCCTTCAAACCCAACTTACCTTAAATACGCAACAAAAATTTGCCCCTTTATTGTGTATTTCTTTTCGGCATTGTGCCCTCCCCCTGGATTAACTAACCGTCACAGCAGAAAAAATGTGCTCCATTTCATGAAAGAAAGTCTGTTCTATAATCTAGGACACTCAAAAGTTAGTCATCCTGATACGCAAATGGTTGTTTAATTGTAACGATGTTAAAGCAAAAATTCATCCATTCTTGATCGATATTCCTTCAACATTCAAACTGCGGTGATCCGACGTATGCTCGGGCAACATTTGCTCTTGGCTTTATTTTAGGGTCAGGTTGTAATTTGGTTAGGCTGGTTTTAACATACGCACTAAATAGTTTATGCTTGGCAAAGGTTTGAAATTAAGCATGTTAATGTACAAAATTCGACCGTGGGGCATATGTCGCCGGAGCATGCATGTGTCGTATAACGAAACCAACGTATACTTGCTCGATAGTGGCTGGCCAGGGGTGTAAGTATACTGTACACTGCCGACTGATACAAAGTATAAACTTTGGCCGGGTGTAGCCTCCACTTGATGGTTAGGCGTCATCGTAGTGCAAATCTGAGGATTGGTAGCCACTGGGGCACCTGTAGAATAAGCTTCTACGGAGACTTGTAAATACCAGGACCATAATGACAATATGCCAATTATAGCCTGCCTCAGGTTTCGTCCCATTCTTGTTTGACAAGAATTCATTCTACCGATTGACATTAAGAGAAAAAAATTCAATAATAATAGAGGACGAGAACAATACAATTTCTTCATTTTTGTACAATAAATGCGTTTGTAATACCCTTTTTTGCATATTTGTTCTCAGTTTATATGTGTAATTAGCTGCTAAAATATATTGATCTCTCAAAACGAAACGATATACTAATTTTCTTTCACACGATTTAAGCAGTTTTGAAGTCTGTCATAAACTGAATAAATAAATGAACAAAGGAGAAAGCAAAATTATGGCTAAAATGTATTCTCAAGTCAGCAACAAATATGTGAATATAGATATTGGTTCTCTTTATCTTTATTAATATCACTAGCTCTGGTTAAGTTGTATTCTTTCCCATTTCTGTATGATTATTACACTGATTCATGAAAAGCCCATACACAATAATAGCAAGAGGGTGTTACTACAATCTAGTGTAACTAATCACTGATCATCTTTTAGATGTAGGCAAATCCCCATATGCTCTTCACTTGATTTCCCACTCTACAAATAGTTGACAAGTTATGAAGAAAAACAAAAGGGATATAGATGAGGAGTAGAGAACATGTGTAATTTCTCTGTTGTTTTTTGACAGCGCCTTTGATTAGGCAACTAGATAATGGCGCTTTATAAATACCCGCATTAGATTGGATTCGATTGGGGTTTTTGTTTCTACTTGTTTTAGACAATTGTGTTTGCAACAGCTTAGCACTTTTATTATCTTGCTTTTATCAAAAAATTTTTTTTAATATATCAAACTATATATAATATGCTAGAAAAGATATAAATACCTGGATGGTGTTCCAATATGTGAAAACGGGAATCACGAGTACACTTGTAAACTGATGATTAGTAGTCAACCGAATTTCTGCAAGCCATTGATTATTAAATAATGTAATCTGGTCTTGTGTAAATAACTGTCTGCAATAGGAGCATACAAGGATACTATATAAAATCAACCTTTTGTATAAATAGCATGAATTATGATGACCTAATTGGTAAGCCGTGCCTCGTGGACGTACAATGTTTAACCTTGTACGCTCGTTCCCTTTTCATATATTAGCCTGAATTCAATTCAAATGGTAAATATTTATCATGTCAGGAGTGTAACGTCCAGAAATGCTCACATGTCCTCCAATCTTGTAAAGCCAGAGAGAAATGAATAGGATTTATTCAAATACATGGTTCGTTTTCGCATTGCTCAGTACCCAAGTTTTACATCGTATATGGAGAACTGTGTAGTTATTTTTTCTCATCTACTTGTCAGACCGAATGTATGGGAGACTGTAAATATTGATCGCCATTACAATAACACAGACGAGACACACGAACAAGCCTCGCCTATGAAAATTGTGTTTGAACCATTCAATTATACAAATACCAAGGACAAAGGAAAAAGCAATGATATAGCTGCTTGATGTGATCAGAACTCTCATGTTATTGGATATAGATAGGGGTGGGCAGTGGCGGCACCAGGGGGGGGGGGCATGGGGGGCATTTGCCCCCCCCCCCCCCCCAGTCAGAAGCTTTGCCCCCCCCCCCCAGTTGCCCCCCCAATAATTTTCGGAGTGAAAAAAACTAAAAGGGTGGAATTTTTTTTTGTCCGCCCTTGCCCCCCATAGGCGGATCCAGAGGTCCGGACCCCCCCCCCCTTTTTGGCGCCGGTTTTTTTTTTTTTTACTTGGCGCCGCCTTTTTTTTTTCTTTGCTTGTCAGGGAATTATGGAGGGAAACTGGGCCCCATAACCCCTTTACTGAGCGTTTTTTGGAAGTTTGGCGAAATTTTGTTTTGTCTCTACAACCCCCCCCCCCCCCTCCCCCACTGAGCGACTTTTTAAGAAGCTGGAGAGACCAAAAAAATACGGGTCTACGTTTTGACAAACTTTCATTTTTGTACCCCCTCTTTTACTCAATCCTGCATCCGCCCCTGCCCCCCCCCCAACATTTTCTTTTGCCCCCCATTTGCCCCCCCCCCCCCCCCCACTTTAAAAATCCTGGTGCCGCCACTGGGTGTGGGCAATAAGAGACCGTAGACAAAATGTTACTTCACACTAAATTCATGAGAGAATAAAAATAGTGAGTCAATTTTCCGGTGTGGGTCAAACGTGAAATGTTTCTATGTTTGACAAAAAATCTGTAAATAGTCTGTTTATAGTCAATGAACTGAGCACGACATAGTTGACGTGATAAAAGTGGGAGAACCAGCATCTTGGGACAACCAAGATGGCGGATAATACCATTTTCATTTTTTATATATGACTGTCTGTGATGGTTAGATGGTTAAATGGACGTTTGAGTTTAACATGCTTATATTAGTCTGCCTGTTTTCGGCCCCGAAACACAACTAAAGTCATCAAAACATAGTTTGGCACCTGAGCATGAGAAATAGGAAGCCTCGAATGTCCTTTTCAATGTATAAAAAGATCAAGGCCAGTGACCCTTTGTTGTACTCATGATTGATGACGATATGCATTCAAAATAATTGTCTCAAAAATTGTTTTAAGAATGAATCAAAACGAAATGAGAAGACGAAAGAAACACTATATTTATTTATTCACAAAAGCTTTATTTTCATCATTATTCTTATACTACCTCATATTCAAAGATATTGCTTTGTGAAATTTCCCTAACAGATCCCAAAATGACTAACCACAATTCGCTTTTTTATTCGCCTATGCCTATCTAATCCTATCTAACTGCTATGTTAAGACCATGAAATTTTTAACTGAAGTAAATCGAAAATAGATGGAGTTAATGGAACATTATTATATTTGTACTGACGGACCATCCGTCCTACTTCGTGAGTAAAATGTGAATTTGCAATGAAATATTTTCCTTTTAAATTCTGTGTAACCTTAGTTGATAGATACATGCGACACTTTTGACGACGTCATCGTCTTGAAAATAAAAGTGAATTTAAATGATGGATCGAGCTTTTGTTTTCCTTTAAAACAAGGGTTATATATACATGAGGCCTATATGGTTAATACTGATTCAATATGAATGTAATAAAACATTGTCAAAATGCAAAAATTATCATACATGAAATAAAAAGAAACAAATGGTCCTGAAATGTTCACGTATTTCTGTAATCTTTTAATTGAAACGGTCAAAAATTGACTTACTTTTTCATAATAAGCTTTCTGTTATTGAACGAAAATAAGCCAGGCTAATGCAGTAAAATAAAATATCAAAACTGAGAAATAAACTATTCGCAGTTCAACTAACGCAGGCTAATCTGTCTCTTCTTTCTTCACTCATCTTTTTACACGCAGTTTTAAAACTTCTACATTTTAAGAAAAATATAGTAATTCTACTTATGGGTCTACTTATGGGTCATATATCTTATAAGCGGACCTTCCCTTTAGGCTTTTCCTGAAGACTATTCCAATAGCATAGAGTAAAAAAAATACTGAACAATATTTTACAAAGAAACTGCATATATATTGACAAACCAAGATATCACCGCACATTTTAAAGAGGAAAGGCGATAAGCTACTTTAAAAAAATATCGAAAATATACACAGACAGAAGGATTAAACATCAGCAATACAAATACATGTGTACGTTACGTAATATGATAAATTAGTTATAAAAGTAACAGTATACTAGCCTAAAATACTGTAAGCCAAAATGAATTTACATTTTGACAGTTCTCTCTGATTATACATGCACATACATCCAAAGTATGAACTTTACATATTCAAATTTTCTATCCTTTGAAATTTCAATAAACATTCATTAATAGATATAGAGAAAAGGTGAAGTATATCTTTTAATATGTGCAATACTAAGCTATCATTAATAGAGTAGGTCTCTGTTTTCATTCTCTTTTTCATATAATCACTCGAATGTAGTCTTCACTGTTGTTATTTTTTTCTTATAACTGGAACGTTAGTGCTCTTTATGTAATAATCCAAATTTTCTGCACTGTGGTAGTATAATAGCCAAGGTTGCCACATCTAGCATAATTATGCTTTTTAGCATAATTTTGACCCTCTTGGAATCTAGCATTATTCCTGGCATAATTTGGCCAAATCTAGCACATTTTCACTAGGATCTAGCATAATTCTGAATTTCGGACTTTAAATAGAGAATTTGCTTTTAAGAACAGATATCTCAGGGTGATCTAAGAAACTAAGGCTTTTCAGAGTATTTGGGACAGAAAAGGAGACACTAAAATGCTGAGGACCTTTTTTTTTCTTTCTTTTTTTGTTTGTCAGAGAATTTTGGACTGAAAATCGTTCCCAGGCGCCTGAGTTACGCTTCAAATGGATCTAGCATAATTTTTCTCAATTTAGCATAATTTGGGACGAGACTTGGCATAATTCCGATTTTTAGCTGTGGCAACACTGATAATAGCAGTAGTAGTAGCAGCAGCAACAGCAGTAGTAGTACTAGTAAAGTAGCAGAAGTATTTATTTCCCGTTTGATTAAAAACATACACGTAAAAAATAAGTATACACATGTGAATGAAACGGCTGGATAACCCATATTCAGCTGTGCCAGTTCTCACATGGGGTCCTGCGAGCATTATAACAAACCACTAGTATATTATATCAAACATGACATGATTAATGAATTAAAGAATATAAAGGAGATACAACACACAATTAATGCATATTGGACTAAGTGGTAGTTATACACAAGACCTAGGAACACACTTTCCCCTTACTTACAGAACATACAAAATCGCCGCTAATCTGTGATATATACGTGGAAGGATATTACCGATGTATTTCCAACATATTTTCTTTCATGCATTGAACTACCACTACGTACCTCCTAGTTGTTTAAAATTACATTTTTAATCATGTTTAGGCCTAAGAGAACAAGCGTTTTTCTACCTTGTATATTCAATGCCCCCTCACAAGATTCCTTGTTTTGAATCATCTTATCGCGTTTATAACTGTCCATAATTCAAACAAAGTCGTCATAGAGCTATTACTTTTTTTCAGTTTCAAGTGTGACCCTGCAAACCCTGCCCTTGGAATTCTAAAACCATTTTATTGCTACTATTATACAGTTGGGCAAGTAATGAAGGTTAATGAAGGGAGAATTACACACAGAGAAATTTTTACAAAAATTATGTAAAAAGTTATGTTAAATAGGAACTCCATAACTTTTTTGTAAAATTTATATAACAAAATGTTTTACAAAAATTATGTCAAAAATTATGTTAAATAGGAACTCCATAACTTTTTTGTAAAATTTACATAACAAAATGTTTTACAAAAATTATGTAAAAAATTCTGTTAAATAGGAACTCCATAACTTTTTTGTAAAATTTACTTAACAAAATGTTTTACCAAAATTATGTAAATTGTTTTGTTAAATAGGAACTTGTGTAAATTTTAGCTAACAAAATATTCGACGATAATTATGTAAAATTTCATGCTAAATATAGGTACTTAAAATTCATGTGTAAATTTTACCTAACAAACAATTCAACACATGTATTATTATTATTTAAAAAATACTTGTACTTTTACACATTTTACATAATAGGCATTTCTTTTGCAAAATGAATTTTACTTGAATAGTGCTAAGTAAATGTTACATAAAGTTTCACATTTTGCATGACATATAATATGCGAAATGTAATTCATTACAAATATTTAGTAAAATACTATATAAAAACATTCATTTCAGACAATTTTACATAATTAAGTAAAAATTTTACAAAAGGAAGTTTACATAATGAAATATTAAGTAAATATTTCTCTGTGTGTATTAACTTTAAGATATGTACAATATAATTATCACACAAGGACGAGACGTCAGACGCCTTTCATCGATCTTTACGATAGTCATTCCTCTATTCTCTTCTGTTCTAAGGACAACCATTTTTCGTAAATTACACTTTTTACGATTCTTTTATTATTATTATTATTAATAGTCTTTTAATAGTTATGTTCACACCTAGTAAATAGCATCGATACTATGTTAGCATTACTGCGCCACACAGAGTGACCCGAGTATAATTGGTATGCATGGTCAAACGCGCGGAAGTTTGTGCACAGGGTTCATATCATGCGAAGCTTTTGTTTTGAATAATATTTTATTTGTCTTCATTAATCAACATACTAACACAATACAAATTCATTTGTAATATCGATAATACAATCAACTAGCAAATACATGTGTTATAATACTTAATTTTAAATAAACCTTGTATATGTCAAAATTGACTGAACTCCAATCTTATGCCAAAATAAAACACATGCATGCACACTATATTCTCTGGTAAGCACATGTAAATCAATATCTAAAGACCACATCATATTTTAGTTAAGGTCTGATTCTGAAAGAGCAGATTCTCAGCTTAAAAATGATATATAACTCATTGGATGTTCATAACTCAATGTACAAAGAGAAGAATGCACAGTCCCTCATAATGTTACTTCTAATAAGGGTTTAAAGTTTGCAGTCTATTGAAGCACTCTGACATGCAAAGTGTTGTGCTAAGGTGACAAAAGGAGGATTAGAACTCAATGAAAATTTCTATGAAGGGATTATCAGATTGTCCTAAAACTATGGCATACTACTTAGACATATCCTGTTTATCATAGTGCACAAGTATCAATGCAAGAACTTACTCCGGGAGATTTATGGAAGATTAAAATGAGACAAGTATTCAGGGTCGTGAAAAAGAAAAGTAATACAACAAAATCCAGAGAAGACACACATAAGTCTGATAAAAAAAAAATGCCAAAAATACCACTTCTAGATTGTTTGGTGCCTCCACATTTTTAGATGACTTTAAAAAAAAGTATACTCTTTCAGGAAATACCCAAAAATATAATTTGACCATGCATGCCAACCAAAACACATTGATTGAGCTCTAACTTAAAATCACACAGTGCGACTTTTGGGTGGTTTTGTGGTGCCTGGTCACATTTATAAAAAAGAAAAAGATAAAAAGAAGGAACCCCCCCCCCAAAAAAAAAAAACCCAACAACAAACAAACAACCCCCTTCCTTACCACACAGTATACACATTAGCCTACTTACCCCTATATACATCACATGAATACATACATTACATTACAGTACCAGATTAAACAGACAGAATGATAATAGAAAGAAAGTAGGGAAGAGGGTACATCACATGAATACATACATTGCATTATATTATAGCACCACATGAAACAGACAAAATTATAATAGCAGCGAGTGAAGATAGCAGCGATTGCGCTCACATTACAAATAGTCACAAGCGCGGTGGGTGGTCTACCGCAAAGCGTCGATGCTTTGTCGCTGGATCCTGAGATTTACTCCTGCTAAACTCGCTTCTATCTCGTGACTATCTGCGTTCAGACAGCGTTTGGTCTTAAAACTATCTGGTCTTCACCAAAATAGTATCGAAACCTAGATAGCATCGATGCTATCGATCTACGTGTGAACGTACCTATTGTTGGTTAAACCCATAAAACTCTGTTCCGTGGTCTTATTTGTCAAATAAGAGGCCATTGTGAATGGACAGCAAAAGGCACCAAATTCCCGTCGGAATTATCTTTAGATCACTACACTCTAAAAAGTTAAGTGCTGTATTTAGCACTTTTTGAGGGCATGCATAGGGACTGCACTCAGAGTGCTATTGAATGCACACAGCGTGCTATTTCAGCACTTTCACGGGAGCTGGACCGGCTCCTTAAACTACTAAACATTCATTAAAAAATCGTGATTTTGGCGAGCCTCGAACCAGGGTCCGCTGATCGAGAATTGCTGGCATTACTGCTAGACTAACTCACATCGTACGATTTAGAGCAGATCGTATTGTTACATAGTGAATTTACGACACCACATAGTTCATGTTATCTACTTGACTCCCATGACTAAACTGGATTGCAAGAAGCATTCGTTAGTCTATCGGTAACTTCAGCGCCTCTCAATCAGTGGAACCTGGTTCGAGGCTCGCCACGGTCACATTTTTTTTTTGCTGGTAAATTAGCACACTACAAGTGCTAAAACAGCATTTCAGGTGCAGTCACTATACATGCCCCGAAAAAGTAGCACTTTAGTTTTTACAGTGTAGTTAGAGGATGTCATTAGCCACATTTTGGTATGCGCAATGTAAGGTCAAAGCAGGGGGAAATGCTCTCACTGCCATAGGGAAAGGTCTGATTTGAACGTTAAACTCTCTTTTTAAACCAAAACGTGCAGTAGTTTCCTCACAAGTAATCTACGGGTTATAAACACTACATTATAGGAAAAAGTGTGAAGATTATTTATCCGGGCGAAATGATGTCAAATATCAATTTGTTTTAAAGCCCTCGTGTGATTTTATGGAGAGTGTCACAAACTGAGACAAATTTTCCCGTGTTATAGGACTCGGTGCGAAGAATACCATGTCAGCCATGTTTAAAATCTAAGATCACTGTTCATTTTAAAGTAAATGCATGTAATGGTCAATATTATTAGATTATAATTGTTTCCATTCTTGGAATGTCGGGGGGGGGGGGGTATACAACACATAGGGATGTGTAATTCCGCTCACCCCCCCTTATTTCTGCTTGATTTCTCAATTCAACAAATAATGGAATACATACATTATACAAATTTTGCGATATACAATACAATGGAACATCATGACATTAATATATCTTAAACCACAAGGCTAACAGTAAGATTCAAAATCAAACAAGAGGTTTTTCATAATATAAGCTGAGGCTTGACAGCATGAAAGCCCTTTTTGAGATAAAATATAATGAGAGAGAGAAAGGGAAGAAGACACAGAGAGAAATAGGGATGAAGAGAGGAGGATAAAGTGAGGCAATTGTACCTTTCCAAATATTTTAAATAACAACTGTATTAACAATAGAGAGTTAATCATCCGGTTTGAGAGGCAGACATGATATTAACATAATAGCAAGTGGTAAACTCGTTTTGTAAACGAATATCATATCTGCCTCCCAAAGAGGTGAAAATGTGAAAATGTGCCAAGTCATGGGTCCTATACATAATAAGGTATTATGGGTGTACTTCAAAATCATTATTGCGGGGAATATTGCTTAATTAGGTGATTTTTGCTGCTCGCTTGAAAGAGTACATTAAAGTCATGTTTTTTATTTCGGGAGGAAGGGAATTCCATACATCAGGGCCAGAGTGTCTAATAGAATTATGTGCAAGAGCAGTCCTGGGGTTAAATATATGCACATTTTTTGATTGTCTGGTGGGATATGCGTGAATTTGTGTGTTCGATTGAAATAGTGTTGCAAATACTGGGGTTAAAAGGTTGGAGTTATACTTAAAAATGAATAGAGCTTTTTGCAGGAAGTTAATATGACATGTATGGCAAGATCAGCGTATTATACAGCGTAAATAGTACAGAAGTAGGTAAAAAATATTTTAGCTTAGTTAACAGACCAACATTACGAGAGATAGGTAAAATTATGTTTTTTCCATTCCATTTTAAATGTTCATTAATATACACACCAAGAAATTTAGTCATTATTTTGTTTTCAAGAAGATTACCATCAATATATAAATCATGATTTTGCAAGTCAACTTTTCTTTTACCTCTGAAATAAATAAAGTTGGTTTTCTTTAAATTGAGTGACAAGATATAACTTTTAAACCATGTAGATAACTTCGGTAGTTCATTATTCAAAATAGTAATTAAACGGTGTAAGTCAGAGTGTGAACAGAAAACATTTATATCATCAGCAAACAAAATATACTGTAATATAGGTGAAGCATTTGAAATATCATTAACATAAATTAGAAATAATAAGGGGCCTAAAATTGAGCCTTGTGGGACTCCGCATGTTGTTGGTAACATATTCGAATGAACGGATTAAAAGGAAACAAATTGTTCTCTGTGTGATATATAATTCTCAAACCAATGAAGTGCAGTACCCCGTACCCAGTAATGTTGTAACATATATAGCAAAATTTTGTGATCCAGAGTATCAAATGCCTTGCTAAGATCCATAAATATACCAATTACATGTTTATGAACTGCCATGGCATTTGATACTCTGTCAAATAACTGCATTATAGCTAAATCAGTTGAATGATTCTGTGTTTGCGTAACACATCTCCGCCACTGGCTAGTCGAATATTTGCATTAAATTATTTTTTATTTCTGTGATAGTTTGATAGAAACTTAATTGATAGAAACATACGACACTTTTGCTTTAAAGTTAGGATTACATATACATGAGGCCTATATTGTGAAAACTAATGGTAAGTTTGAATGTTAAAAAACAACATTACGAAAATCCAGTCATCACAGACATTCAATCAAATGAAACAATAAATGTTCCTGAAATATTTACAATATACAAACCCGTTTCATGGGTTGGCAGAATTATTACTCCCTGCGGAAATTCAACGTTTAAAAATGAATTTATGAAATATGGACGGCACGTCAGCCCTTAAGAAGTGCCTCCCACCACTCTAAGAACCATTCCCCGCCCGTGGGTACCAAAAGGCGGGGACCGAAAGGGCCAGGGGAGGCGCATATTGAAACAAAAAAAAGCCCCAAATCCTTAGCTTAATATATATATAGATTATTCATGTAATCTTTAAACTGAAACGGTTACAAATTGACCCAATTGCCTGTCAGTTTACCTTCTTCATAAGTAAGTAATATTTATACATTTATTAGCCTAATTGATAAGACAATTTATATTCTCAGCTCAACACGAGGGTATTTTGTCTCTTCTTCTTTCTTCATGTATTTTTTCCACCTCTTGTAGCTCTTTTACTTTTTTTACGAAATACATTTCTACCAGCAGGGCCTAAGTCTTATACGCGTAGCTTCCTTTTAGGCCTCTGCTCATGACAAATATTGCAATAATATGGAGAAAAAAATATGATTAAAATATATTCCAGAAAGAAACTGCATATTTTCACAAACCAAGATACGACTTCATAATCAGCTATAAGAATAAAATCGATAAGCTACTTTGAAAACCTTCTAGCTAGAATATAATTATACAGACAGAAGGATTTAACATCACCGATGCAAATATATTATTAAGAATTACACAATAGTTATTTTTATATACTTTGAAGAAAAAAAAATCCCATGAAATAAACTATAAAATCTAATCGTAAATCTAATATTTATGTAAATCTAATCTTTGTGCTTGCGCACAAAGCTATGCCGACGATCAATTATCAATTATGTCCCGGGCCAGGAGCGTAGCGCATTTACGCTGTCTGGAAGCAGCCTACATTCAATTGCACGAACCCCTTTTGTGTAGACAAATTTGAAACTGATTTCCTAACTTTAGAATTACAGCTTCTAGCTCTTAATGGGACTATTTTCCCCCCTGATAGTCTTTTATGTTGGATAATTATAGGATTCTTTAAACATTTAAAAAAATGGTATTGTTTTTTATTTTATTTATTCATTTTCCGTTTCACATAAACAAACTATAAAGAAACATGACATGATAAATATAATACAGCAAAGTTGTTAGAACATATGTCATATAGAATACATGAAAGTATCATAATTCTTAAAAAAAGGATCCGCAACATAACAATACAAAATTAAAAACACTTTAGCTTATAATAAGTGTAAAACGGAGGGACTTGCCAGAAAGAATCAAGGCTTGTATAAGAGGCAAGCCCCTGAACTTAGTTTCAATACGTTTTAATCCAGGGAAAAAAATGTGAAGAAATGTATAATGAAAACATAATATATGCAAAATATAAGAAGTTATAAAAGTATAACTGATAACAAATATAATAACGGGGGGGGGGGGCAGAAAGAGGAGGTGCAGGTAATTGTGAAAAGACAGACTGCAGGGGTACGTGCATGGAACAGGTCGCTAGGCATGCTTATATGATTTCAGTTAAAATAAAATGTTATACGAACGTATAATATAGGTATCATTAAGTTATAGTTAATTATGTATTGACTTGACCTGTTGGTGTGAGTATTGACTGATTAACATGTTTTTAAGCATACGTTTAAAAGCATTAATACTAGGGGATTCTTTAAAATCATGAGGCAGAGAATTCCAGTATGCAGATCTAGAGTAAACAGAGTTCTTAGCTAATAAAGTTCTTGTTAATGGTAAATGATAGCAGTTTCGTTGTCTAGTTGGGTAATAATGTATAGTATTCTTGCGGAACATATTCGACAAAATTGCGGGGAGACTGTCTTTACTTAATTTGTATATGAATTGGCAGAGCTGGAAAAGATTTACTTTGAGAATATTGTTTTCAAAGAATAAAATAACGGTATGTGATCTAAATTGCGTTTGAAATATTATTCTTAGAGCCTTTTTCTGCAAAAGTAATATCCGGTTTAATTGTGTTTTATTGCACATCAACAAGCTATAATTCCATAATTAATATATGGAAAGATCAATGTGTAATAAAGTGTCAGCAATGTTCGAGAAGGAAGAAAATGCTTGAGTTTATTAATGATTCCGATATTTCTAGAAATTGTTTGGCATGTGCTATCGATATGAGGTTTCCATGATAATTTGTTGTCAATAAGAACTCCTAAAAATCTTGTTATAGGAACATTATCAAGGACATGGTTATCAAAATGGATACTGCCTGGTAAACTATTGATTTTATTGCTAAATAACATGTAATTTGTTTTCTGGAGATTAAGTGATAGTTTGTTTGACTTGATCCAATCGGTCACATATGTCAGTTCAGAATTCACAATTGTAATGAGTTGATTAACATCAGAATGAGAAAAGAAAATATTTGAGTCATCAGCGAAGAGTATGAATGACAATAAATTAGAAGATTTTTGTATATCATTAATGTACGTAATGAAAAGTAAAGGGCCAAGTATGCTACCCTGCGGCACGCCACAAGTAATTGGAAGAGTAGAAGAATTGCAATTGTTAACCGTTACAAATTGAGTCCTATTAGTTTTTTCCTGAGGAAGGAAATTTGGACGGACTTATCACTAAACATGTTTTTCTTCTGCATGAAATCACAAGGGAAAAATGGTTTACAGTTATATTCCAATTTCAAAACTGGATCCAACATTATGATGATGGAGATACATTTTACATGTTTCGCAGAAATATCCCGTATAAGCAGCGTCAGGTTAAAAAACATTTCAGTAAGAGTGAAAGTATGTGAGCTCAGTAAAAAAAAAAAATGTGTACTTGATTTCGACATTATCGTCAACGTATGTCTTGGAAATGAGTCTTTTAAGATAAAGTTGAGTTCTGGTCATGCGATTACGTTTTGACAGAAACTGTCTAGAAGCCATTGGGAAAGGTTGATCATGTCTAAATAAGGATTGGTGTATACTGTGAAGTTTGGGAATCACCAAAATGATAAGAAATCAACCCAAACTCGCTCAAAAGCACACGTACTGGACACAGAAATGGATATATGGGACTGCACACAGATGTGGCATGAATGTTCGGCCCGAACACTTCAGCTATTTTTTTGTCATATTTTGAATATAAGGGCATTTAAAGAGAAATCCTTTTCAGGGGACATTTCGACTATGATGTTTTCCAAACTGCCATAAAAAGAATGAGAAAGCTCACCAATTACTTTTCGCCTTTCCCAGAACTCAAGCTTAATCCCTTTAATGGAAAAAATTATATCAGCCTATATTGAGTGCTTATTTAAATTTCATTTATTTTCTCTATTTATGAGACAACAATACATATTTCACAAGTATTCCCAGAACGTTCCAGTGGACACAGGCATAAGTATTTAGATTCCTAATTGGCGCCGACACACGTCCCTCCATTGGTGCAAGGGTTCGAGTGACAAGTGAAGGCTTTTCAACATATTCATGGAAGAATATATCTGAGATGAATGAAATATACTCATATACAGAAGACTAAGTAGTGACAATGATGACAATGATGAAAAGATAGTTGGACGTGTAAATGTCTTTTCAAATTAGTTATATCAGTTATTTCAGTTTCTTTTTCCAAGGTGTGTACAATTCGCACGGAATTTCTTGATATGAAAATTAATTAAAAGTAATCAGTTATTTGTGTCTTAGCAAATTAGCAAAAGGGTGTCTTTTTATAGATTTCTAAAGTAACACGTCCTGATTGGCATTGAAACTACAAAAACTAAAGTCCGGCTCACCCAAGGTGTCATTTCTGTTGCGTCAGGACATGCGCTAATCGAGCCTGTGAAGGCAATGAACTCCTAATACGACAGTTATTAAAGTATTAATTGCACTTTTCATTTTGTAATTATTTTTTAAACGAAATCACTATTCAATGACGCGCAAAAAAAAACCCCACACAAGTCACTGACGTGGTCCTAACGTCAGCAAATGACGTCTCATGTGAGCTGGACTTTACTCAAACATTATTTTCTGAAACGAAATGATGGCAATAAAGTTTGAATTAAACATATTTATATTAGTCTGCCTGTTTTCGGCCCCGAAACAAAACTAAAGTCATCAAAACATATTTTGGCACCTGAGCATGAGAAAAAGGAAGCCTCGAATGTTCTTTTCAATGCATAAACAGATCAAGGCCAGTGACCCATTTTAGTTATATTTTAATTCATGATTGATGCATTCAAAACAATTCTCTCAAAAAATATTTGAAAAATGAATCAAAACGAAATGAGAAGACGAAAGAAACACTGTTTTTATTTATTTATAAATGCTTTATTTTTCATTATTATTCTTATACTACCTCATATGCAGAAATATTTCTTTGTGACTCGGCCCCGAAACAAAACTAAAGTCATCAAAACATATTTTGGCACCTGAGCATGAGAAAAAGGAAGCCTCGAATGTTCTTTTCAATGCATAAAAAGATCAAGGCCAGTGACCCATTTTTGTAATATTTTACTCATGATTGATGTCGATATGCATTCAAAACAATTCTCTCAAAAAATATTTCAAAAATGGATCAAAACGAAGTGAGAAGACGAAAGAAACACTGTTTTTATTTATTTATAAATGCTTTATTTTCCGTTATTATTCTTATACTACCTCATATACAGAAATATTTCTTTGTGACTTTTTGCTATCAGATCCCAAAATAACCACAGTTCGCCTTTTTATTAGCATATGCCTATCTAAATACTACATGTTAAGATCATAAAGGTTTTAATTGAAGTAAATCGAAAATGCATGGAGTCAATGGACCTTAAAGAATATTTGTGCTGAGCAACATGCACCCGTTCCACTTAGCGGGTAAAATGTGTATTTACAATTAAATATTTTATTTTTAAATCGCGGTTCTGTGTAACCTAAATTGACAGATACATGCGACACTTTTTGATGACGTCATCATCTTGAATATAAAAGTGAAATTAACTGATGGATCAAGCTTTTTTTTTTTGCTTTAAAATAAGGTTTATATATATATATATATATATATATATATATATATATATATATATATATATAAATACACATGAGACCTATATGATGAATACTTAGAAAGTATGAATGTAGCAATACATTAAATGCAGTAATTCTCATACATGAAATCAAAGGAAACAAAAAAATGGTCCTGAACTTTTCATGTATTTTTGTAATCTTTTCATTGAAACGGTTACAAAATTGACTAACTTTTCATAATAAGCTTATACTGTAAAACGAAAGTATAATACGCTGGCTAATGCAGTATGAGAATTTCAACACTGAGAAATTAACTATTCGCAGCTTAACTCTAAGGTTATCAGTCTCCTCCTCATTCTTCAATCATCTTTTTCCACGCAGTTTTAAACCTTCTACATTTTAAAATATATACAGTTATTCTACCTATTACCTATGTGGCATAAATCTTATCAGCGAACCTTCCTTTTTCGGCCTTTCCTGAAGACTATTTCAATAGCATAGAGTCAAAAATTTATTAAACAAAATTTTACAAAGAAACCGCATATATATTTACAAACCAAGATATCACATCACGTTCTAAAAAGGAATAGCGATAAGCTACTTTTTAAAAAACATCGAAAATATACACAGACATAAGTATTAAACATCACCAATACAAATATTTGTACGTAATCAGATATACATAATCAGATTAGTTATAAAAGTAACAGTATACTAGGCCAAAAAAAATATTTTAAGTGATTTTCACAGTCCTTTCTGATTATATATGCACATATAGTGCCTCCAAAGTATGAAAATTACATATTCAATTGTTTTACCCTTTGAAATTTCAATAAACATGCATGAATTGAGTTTAAACTAATTGAATTCATTTAAACTATACAGAAAATGTGAAGAATATATTGTAATATTTACAATACTACGATAGCATACAGTAAAACCAACGATTATGACAGAACACAAGTTTTTTTATTTTCATGTTTACATGCATTGTAATAGAAATTAAAGAGAACACTGTTGTCTACTAGGAGTGTAAAGTCTTCATTATGATGATGTTGTTCATACGAATTTATGCGCTGAAGTATTATCGGTATCCGTTCGGAATCTATAAGCCAGTTCGGGGTTAGCGCATGGTACAAATGACCCCAAATATCCACAGATATTTTAGACATGGAGGGTCCCTTTATGTGCACTTCAGAAAAATAACTCTGGGAGTGATAGAGGTGCCTCATGAATAGCTTTTGTTTCCCCCTTTAAAAAGAATACTTCCACCTGGATATCATGGAATGCACCATTAGTGCATAATTGAATAATGATTACATGACATTCATGAGCACATATCGAATATTAGTGTCAGTGGGTTTTAGAATTTGGTACAGATGACCTTTATCTGCTCATGCTCAGATTGCATCTCCGAAGTGGCTTATTATCACATGATTGTGTTTTAATTATTGTATTATTTTCTATATTTGCAAACTTAGCGTGTTTTCCATACAACGCCACTAAAATAGTGTGCCTTTTCCTACCTACCCTTTAATCTTAAAAAAATCGTCACTTTTGCATATTCATTATTTCTCGTTACATCGCGTTTATGAAAATGAAAAGTGCAGTTAATATCATGAAAAGATTGCAGGTAACTTTGGTTCCATCTGCAGTTGTCGTTCTTGCTGTGGTTGCAAGGGCTGTAAAGAAGAAGGATGGATAACATGTACTAGTACACGGCCACTTGTAATGTTTCTTACAATTTTCTGTAGAATCTGATTTTTTGTGCTATATCCCCTATTTTGGGGGTGCTGAACATGTATCCATATATATTGATAATATATGAAAGATTATGATAACTCTTTATATGCCAATGAAATAGTAAGCCTGTGCCACATATTGTCGCAAATCCAAGACCCCAAATATGTGATAAACTTTTTTTTGGTCAGAAAATTTCAGACATTTCGGATAGTTAAATCATATTAAAATAATACTGTAGTGCATAACATAAAATGAATGCAATAACAACAATATATAACAATGATGTTTTCCCATAGATATGGGCACAATATAAAATATCAAAAAGTAAGAAATTTGATGCACAAATATTGACCTATTAAGTGATGTTGAAAACAGTTGGACATGTTTAAAAGCAAAGCTTGTATATTATATGTCCAGAAACTTATATAACTTAATCACGATTGGGTCGTTCAATAATATTAAATTCATAAAGCATCATCACGAGAAGCGAATTTGATAAGAAAGAATTGATAAGTGAGTTGAGGTAGGAGGACTATTGCCTCAACCCACAAGAAAAACTAAGTGTGAAAGTAAAGTGGAAGTGGAAGACGGTTTGAAAACAAACAAGGAAGGAGGAAAATGAAATATAATGAGTGTGTCTGTGTGTGAGAAGAAGGAAGATAGAAGGCAGAAAAAAGGAGGGGTTAAAAGGGAGTAAAACAGAGAAGAGAGAGGGAGATAGAGAAAGAAAGAGAAAGAGAGAGGTGCGTCCCGCTCGCTCACTTTGAATTCATTGCATATAGTTTTTTTTTAAATGCTTTTGAAACAGTGGAAATAAATTTAATTGAATTGAATTGAACATACATTTACACTATGAAAAACTAAATGCTCCTTTTTTACCTAGTCCACACGTTGTGCCCGCATAGCCAGTCTGGCAGGTGCAGACAAATTCGGTTTCTTGATTTACATCCGTACACATCCCACCGTTTTGACAAGGATTGGAGTCACATGGAAATACTGGAAGAGATTGTACATAGAAACATCAATAGTTATTTGATATTTAATATCTGATCCTTCCCAAAACAAAACCAAGTGCTAAAAAATGGAGGATCAATGAATATTTAGGATATTTAGTATGTCAAAGAAGTTTGTGTTCAAGTGATTTGTTTGTTGTTGTTTTTTCTTCAATTTCAAACGGGTTTGCGTTGATGGGGGGGGGGGGGGGCGTGTGTATTATTCTATAGCAGCTTTCATCGTGGGGTGCCCCACTGAGTCCACGAATAAATTAAGTCATGCGAAACGTAATCTAATTCATGTTATGTCATTCAATTTAATGAAAGAAATTTCATATTTCAAACTCCTGGGATATAATCCTAAAAACCATGATAGACACAATCAAGCAGAACGGAGTATGTTTATTTTTTTTAAATGTGCAAAGCAGGTCTATTATGCTTTCGTTCATAAAGGCGAGGAGGGGGTATAAAGTATATGTTTATCAAAGTTAATTTGAAGCGATAATGTTTATATTCTATTAAAATTATATAATATTTAGATAAACTTATGATATTGTTTGAGTCCAGATTATGTTTGCACTCATACGATCTACTTATGGAATGATCCTGCAAAAGTCAATGTTGGACTGCTCGTTTCTATCATTTTGTTTGGTGGTAGTGGTGTATTCAGAACTTGATACACAAGGGGGAGGGGTAGATTATTATCGATAGACCCACGCGGTGGGGAATGTTATTACGTACGTGCCCCCCCCCCCCTGGCCCTCCCTGCCCTCCCCTTGAAACCCAACCGGCGTGCCTTATGGACAAAATATGGCTTTCAAACGGGTGGGGTGAATTCAAACTCTCATAAGTTTATCTAAGCAATTCCACGATTACACTCTAAACTGTTAAACTGTAAACTGTTAAATCACCATTTAAAAGGGCCAAGGAATAACAGCGTTTTCAAATGGCATAGGGTTAGGGTCCTAAACATGCTAGATACAACCTTTTTTAGTTTGGGATAAAAGTGTTAATCTCTCATTTTGAAAACACTTTAATTTTTAGAGTACATTATCAAATGAATAATATTCACTTGCATGTCACAATTGTCTTCTATGCGTGTTGGTTTACCAATATTACAATATTTTTTTCAAATATAATTTGTACGGTATCTGTCTCATTCTCACCTATTAGGTGACAGGTCGGCCCGGCGAAGAGGGGCGGACAGTCACATCTGTAGCCTCCTGCTGTTTGTACACATGTGCCGCCGCTCAGACAAGGATTCGGACTACATGGATTATTGTTAAGGTCTAAAGAAACATATATACGTATAGAAAATATTTTACTCAGTCAGGACAATTGCCAAATGTTGTGGTTAGGGTTAGGCTCAGTACATTTTGTGATTCAGAGCCTTAAAGCAGCTGTCCAAAGAAAATCACAAATATGGCAATTAATGTATCACTAGAAACTGGGAAGCTTACAGATGGCAATCGTATAAGTTTTATGTCAACTGCGTATCGGATGATTATAAAAACAACATAAATAAAAGCTCTTCTCAGCATCTGGAATATCCGAGGATTCGCCAGAAATATAGAGATGTTTTGATGTCGTCACACTAGGGACCAATCCTGCTTAAGCAGACGACGTCCTATAATGAATGAACGTAATTGCAATGCAATTATTTATCAAATCATAAAGAGTTTTGTATATTTAAACATGACCTTATTTCACACCATTCTAAAAGGGAAAGTGAAACTGATTCTGATAGCTAAAACCGTTTGATTGTAAATACACAGGAGAAGGGTCAATGATCAATGAAATAAACCCCACTTTCAAATTGAAAAGCCCCCCGAATAATAGCACGGATGGTATTCGTTCCCTCTTGAAACGCCGAACATGCCCCGGTGCAAGCAGCTGAAAAAAATACAATGGCGTCTTATTTTGTTTACAAGTGACTGATTCCTTTATTTTTTTAACGCTGCATTTTTCATCAAAATAATACCATACACGAAGTTAAGAGTGAAGCAACAGACTAACATTAAGACTGACGCTAGTCAAGTAAGAGAAATAAGTGAAGAGGAGATGACAAAACAGGCACTGGAAAATGTGTAAGATGTTATGGGACATAGTCTGCTTAGACAGGACTGGTCCCTGGTGTGTCGTCACACATCTCAGCAGCGTTCGAGGAGCTCTTCAGCTGCTATATCGGGGGCTGTATTTTACCGTTTTATAATTGATAATAATCATTACTTCAAATGTTTCCAAGTGTTGAATTTGGATAACCTTGTTTAATTTATGCCATCTATGCAATAATAAGTATTAAGCCAATATTTATTTTGATGGAATTTTCTTGTAATGTGATCTTTAAAATGGACTAGATAATTGAGCAGAAAGAACACAAATTCCCGCAACTCTTGTTGCGTTAAAGGGCTCCTGCAACCCAAACGCAACCCAAATGTGCAGGGATACATACAACTAATATTCTTTTATTCAAAAATCTAGGTATGTTTATGGATTATTGTCTAAAGAAACATATATACGTATAGAAAATATTTTACTCAGTCAGGACAATTGCCAAATGTTGTGGTTAGGCTCAGTATGTTTCATAGATTTTTAAATGTTTTTTGAACTATTTTTTCCAACCTCCTAAGCTCCACCCTCAAAGAAAGCTCCAGATCTCATTCCTGCAAAGACATCATTCAGATTCAGATTTCAGATTCAGATTCAGATTGTTTCCAATCATATTAACATAATACTGTAGTGCATAACATAAAATGAATTCAATAACAACAATATATAACAATGAAGTTTTTCCATAGATATGGGCACAATATAAAATATCAATAAGTAAAAAAATATGATGCACAAAAAAACAGTTGAACATGTTTAAAACCAAAGCTTGTGTATTACATGTCCAGAAACTTATATAACTTAATCACGATTGGGTCGTTCAATAATATTAAATTCATAAAGCATCATTACGTGAAGCGAATCATTGGTAAGAGAGAATTGATAAGTGAGTTGAGGTAGACGGACTATTGCCTCAACCCACAAGAAAAATGAAGTGTGAAAGTAAAGTGGAAGTGGAAGACGGTGTGGAAACAAAAGAGAATGAAGAGAAGGAGGGTGGAGGAAGGAGGAAAATGAAAGATAATGAGTGTGTCTGTGTGTGAGAAGAGGGAAGATAGAAGCCAGGAACAGATGGTCATCTCTGGCAAAGCTACATACCACTGTCTCTCCTTATCTCACTAATGATTGAAAGATGATGTCATTGCAGGAATGATTTTTTTTAGGGAAGAGCGTAGCATGTTTGAGAAAATAATTTTTTTTAATGTTTAAAAATCCAGGAAACATATTTAGATATTTGCATAACAAAATATGAGTTGTAAGCAAATGCACATCAACAGAAATCAACTTGCAGTTGGGTTGCAGGGGACTTGAAGTGATTACAAAAAGGAATTGGACGCCAGGAATCTTGGCAACATTGCTATCTATAAGAAAAGTACAAGTGTTACAGATCTGAAGAAAGAGAAGAGCTTATCCAATAGACCTTGGAGATACTGCAAATGTCTTGAATATCCACAATACAATACTTAAAACATGAACATATTCTTGAAAGTTATGCAAAACTTTGAAAGCTGTCCCTAAGATTTGCAATAAGTCAACTTACTTTGAATGAGAGGTCCTTGAACCTTCACCCAAAAGGTACTATACTCTTGAACAAATGTAGCTCTGTAAAAATAAAAACATGTATAAAAGGAATGGTTAGGAGAGGGTAGATCGGGTGGTTAGGAGAGGGTAGATCGGGAAAGCAAAGTATACTCTCTCTTTCTCTGTTTCTTTCTCTGACAGCAAAATAAACAATTCAATTGCTCCTTGCCAGTGGTAAATGGTCTAAACTGGAATGATGGATTTGAAGGAGATATTCAAATAGCTGATGAAAATGAAACAACTATACTAAGTAGTTTATGTAGAGGGATAGGGCGGAATCCTCCACAGTTATTATTATTATTATTATTGTTTTAAAAATAAGGTTTTACAGTATTTGACTAAGTATTGTATCCTTCTACAACTACCGTACCTTCTGATTACCCAAGTGGATTGTTTGTGTGTGCGTGTGTGTGTGTGTATGTGTGCGCGTTTATCATTTCGCTAATTATTTGAACTTACACGACCCTGACATTAGATATTGCAGGCGTTGCAGGCGCAGTCCACACAAAAGAGTTCGTGGCACCCTTGTCGTTACTGTTGCTATGCGTTACTGCGTTAGGTCCACCACACGTCACCATCCTGAAGTTCGTATCCGAATTAGGCACACTCCAAGACCCAACAATTTCATCGTTGTCTTCTCTCCTCATTTGCATGAAGATTCCCTTAAAACCAGGGGAACCGGGACCAGTGGTGATAGTAACTGTAATTAGAAATGACAGCGTTTATTTTACTCCATTATGCTTGAGAATGCAACTATAGTGAAAGTATACATGATAATTTGCCCGTTAATTTTGAAGACCTAAGATGGACCTAACATGGAAATAAACCATTACATTGGCATAGCTACGAAG
Source organism: Heliocidaris erythrogramma (assembly GCA_025617745.1). NCBI lineage: Eukaryota > Metazoa > Echinodermata > Echinoidea > Camarodonta > Echinometridae > Heliocidaris > Heliocidaris erythrogramma. The sequence continues at coordinate 11,933,464 of CM046861.1, forward strand.
GCGCCTTCCCCCACCAGGATGGCGGAAGAAGGGAAAACGAAATTTAGAGAGAAGCGAAGGGGGGGGGGGAGTGAAAAGAATGCTTTAAGACTCCCTCTCCAATCCTTCCCTCGCTCGATACCCTTGTTTTCTCGCATTTTATGTAGTTACACTGTGTAAATAAAAAATTGCAGTTTATTAAAGGAAATGCCCGTTTTCCACAGTTCAGAATACGGGCGATTGTGTTTTTCTCACAGACTTGGGTAGTATAAACAAGGAAACTGTTAGCATTTTTTTATATTTGTTATATTTTTGTTAAATAGTAGAAACTTTAATTTCTAACAGGAAAATCTATGTAAATTAAAATGGAACCTTGGAAAAACGATTTGTCATTTAACAGGGTAACTTGTTAAAATATGAGAAAACGTTTTTTAATAGTGTTTTATGTCGGGCGATTGTAAATATTATTAAACCAACATACTTGCTGTTGTTTTACTGGAAAAAGACTGTCAAATTGAAAGAACGGCAATAAATGGTGTAATTTCAAGGGCCCCAAAACCTGTAGTTTTACATTTATTTTTACAGTGTGTAGTAAGACTAGCTGCCCTCTCATTCGACACAAGCATGGGTGGAAATATGCAGGAAAGTATTTTAATCGGGGGGGGGGGAGGGTACATAACAAATAGGCAGTTCCCCTCCCCCGATGGATAGACAATAGGCGTTACACAACTCCGCCTCCAATGTCCTTAAAATGATTGGACACAGGCTAACTGCTGCCCCCGTTATAGAGATAGTAATTATTATCAATGTACTTAAGAATGGTAACCTGTAACTTGTTGACTTGCTGAGAAGGTATTAACATCTGCTGTCATAGTATACGGACTGACTGTAGATGCTGCAGGAACCTGGTGCCCAGGAATCATGGTACTGCATATCTCAGGGTCGCTGGCGACTGGAGCTCCTGTTGACCGAGCTTCGGTAACATGCTCACATGATGCTAACAGCAATGAAATTAGGACGACGTCCATCCATCCGACTCCTTTCATCATTGCGTCGTATATTGGTTTTCCTTAATAAGAAGTATAGATTATTGACATAAAACAAGGAATATTCTGTATAATAATCCTACGTATGATGCTATCAGCAGTGAAATTACGATGAAATACGTGTACATCAATCTCACGACCAAAAATCACCTCCTTTCATCATTCGTCGTGTTATGGTTTCTTTAATAAGAGGTTTAGATTATTCACATAAAATAAAGAAAAATCTGAATAATAATACTCTGTATGATGCTAATAGCAGTGATATTAGGATGAGGCGCATCCATATCACGACGATATAATTATTCATCTCCTTTCATTATTGCGTGCCTGCGTGGTCTTGTAGTTCCCATTTAACAAGAAGTAAAACAAATATTGACATATTAATAGTAAGGATATCTGTATCCCATTATTTGGGGGCATAACTTTAAAAAAAAATTAACAGAAAGACGGTGGTTTCAATCTTGATAACTTAACAGGTCTGTCTACTGTTTCTTGTATTATGTGTTAAAGATAAAACTCTCCTCTCTTATACCCCTATCTATCTCTATTTTTTCCCCCTTCTCTCTCTCTCTCTCTCTCTTTATTTTTGTCCCTCTCTCTGTCTCCTCTTTCTTTCTCTCTCTCTATTCGTCTCAAAGTGCTCTTTCTGTTCTGTATACTGCTATCCATTTTGTAACTTGACGCTACTCACACACAGAGAAATATTTACTTAATATTTCATTATGTAAACTTCCTTTTGTAAAATTTTTACTTAATATATGTAAAATTGTCTGAAATGAATGTTTTTATATAGTATTTTACTAAATATTTGTAATGAATTACATTTCGCATATTATATGTCATGCAAAATGTGAAACTTTATGTAACATCTACTTAGTACTATTTAAGTAAAATTCATTTTGCAAAAGAAATGCCTATTATGTAAAATGTGTAAAAGTACAAGTATTTTTTAAAGGGAATATTATCATG